>CAWUFW010012620.1:0-529536 GCA_963921515.1 Calotriton arnoldi
ATGGAACGCTTAGGAACGCATATGGCAACATGGGGGCCATGCCCCAGATTCGCATTTGGGAGGGAATATGCTTTTGGGGTTCAAATGGAACGCTTAGGAACGCATATGGCAACATGGGGGCCATGCCCCAGATTCGCATTTGGGAGGGAATATGCTTTTGGGGTTCAAATGGAACGCTTAGGAACGCATATGGCAACATGGGGGCCATGCCCCGGATTCGCATTTGGGAGGGAATATGCTTTTGGGGTTCAAATGGAACGCTTAGGAACGCATATGGCAACATGGGGGCCATGCCCCAGATTCGCATTTGGGAGGGAATATGCTTTTGGGGTTCAAATGGAACGCTTAGGAACGCATATGGCAACATGGGGGCCATGCCCCAGATTCGCATTTGGGAGGGAATATGCTTTTGGGGTTCAAATGGAACGCTTAGGAACGCATATGGCAACATGGGGGCCATGCCCCGGATTCGCATTTGGGAGGGAATATGCTTTTGGGGTACATGCTGTGAGCCATGGGTGCCGAACGTGACATGTGTTGTGGCAGCATGACAGTGCATGGTTTGAGGTGTGTGCATGCTTGACATGGCCTGCATATTTGCTGTCTGTTGTGATTACTGGACATGGCATTGGACGCATCGTTATGAGTGAGTGATGGTTGTGTGCCAGCCAACGTATTGCAGTTGTCCCATCTCCTTGGTGTGCGTGCTGCCCTGTGCCATGTGCATCACTGCAGTGCTCGGGGGGGTGTGGCCCATGTTGTGTGTTGTTGCTCACAGTGTGTCGTGCACTTCATTGACTTCTGGCACATGGTTGGTAATGGGCATGTATCTTAGCGTGACTGCTGTATGTGTGGCAGCTGTGCGGATGACATGCCTTTCATGAGACTGGGGCTGACGGATGGGATGGATGGTATGTTGTTTGTGCATGGTGTGTCTGTGTGTTTGATGGGTTCAGTGGTGTTCGTGTGCATTTATGTTGTTCCGCTCTGTTGCGTCTAGTGTTGTTTGTCTTACATAGGCGTAGTTGTGGGGTGTGTGGTTGACAGGCAGTTGGGGCTACATGGACAGGACTTCAATGGTGTTTCGGTTGTGTGTGATGAGTTGCACAGTGGCTGCCGTGTGGTACTATATTCAGTGTGGCTTGTGCATGCAGACGTGGCTCCTTGGGTGTTGCTATGTCTGTGATGGGTCATGTGGGGTGTGAGTCTGTTGTTCATGTCCGTGTGCACATTGTTCACTTGTTCGTGACGGTGGGCGGTGCTGCGTGTTCGTCTGCTACGTGACATGTCCCATGTGTTGGTCGTGTTACGGTCCTCATGCCTCCAGTAATCCGGCCCTGTCCAGTTTCCCACCTGCAAGTTGTTCGTGCGTGCACTGTACTGGATGCCACATGGCTCTAAGCGGGGGTGCTCCATGTTGCAGGTCTGTGGGGGTGGGAGGGTGTTGTGGGTCGTGGGGGTGGCTGGATACCCACTGACACCGATTGCTGTGGACCGTGATGTCTGCCTTTCGGCTGTCGTTGTGCACTGCGGTGGCTGACACGTGGGTGTGGGGTGTGGGGGATGCTCCTCCTTGCTGTGCTGTGGGACTGGGGCCTGGTGTGTGTTGTACTTGGGCTGTCCACCGTCCCATCCACTGCACTTTGTGTTCCTGCCACTTACCTGTTACTTGTCGGTTGGTGCAGCTGTGGCGGACACATGGGTGTGGTGGGTGCTCGTTGTGGCGCTTCTGGCATATTTGGGGACCTGTTGGTGGTTACGTGGCTGGCTTAGTGTACACATGTCCCCACGCATCTTGCAGTTGTTCGGTTTGGGCTGTGTGTGGTGGTGTCTGTTGCATGTGTGTGTGATGTGTTGTGTATTGTGTGCTGGACATGGGGGTGTTTGTCCCTGGGAGCTGTGGCATGGTGGTAGTGCATGTGAGTACATAGCGGTGTGCTGGTATACATTAGTTTGTACTTACCAGCCTCCACTCCCCCTGCTAATCCGGCGAGGATCTCCGGATGGATTACGACTCGCACCTTCTCCTCCCACGCTTTGAAGGTCTTAAAGAGCGCGGGATTCCCTCCGCCAGTGACGGCAGCCAGCTCTCTGTTTTTGCCCTCCTTCTTCTTGACCAGGCTCTTGACGTCATTCCAACGTTTGTTAATCTCGACTCTGTTCCTGGGCAGGGTCCCGACTGCATTGACCTGGTCTACGATCCGGTTCCACATTCTGTTTCTGGTGGCTAGTGGTGTGTGCTGGACCATGTTCCCATAGATTTGTGGGTACACCTTGATGATCTCGTCGACCATGACCGTCAGCTCCATGGGCGTGAACTTGGGCATCCTTTGTGGTGCCATGGTGTTTGTGGTGCTGGTGCGGTGTGTGTTGTGTAATGTGCAGGGGGTTTGTGGTGCAGGTGTTTGGTGGTGGTGGTGGTGGTGGTGGTGGTGATGTGTGCGTTTCTGTGGTGTGCTGCTGTCCTTGCTGTGTCACTGTGTCCTCTCCTCTCCTCTCTGGTTTGCAATGTAGCAAGGGGTTGTGGTCTGTGGGAGTGCTGCTTTTGTACTCACCTATGTGGGTGTGTCCTCATGGTCTGTTGTTTTCAGGTGTGTTGTGTCTGGGGTTCTGGCCTTTGTATTTTTTGTTTGTCCGGGGGGTGTTTTCGGGATATGTACTGTGCTTGTGTATTTGTGCGTGCCTTGCTGTGTGGACTTGTTGGCCATGTTGTGTGCTATTGGTTTTGTGTGCGGATGGTTTCTGTGCAGGTACGTGGGCGCCATGGCTTCTGCCGTGTCGATTCTCATCGGCGTTGTTTGCGCTGGCGGGCGGTATATTTGTGGTTTTTCCGCACTCATGTCGGTGCGATCGTAATTTCACGTGCGGTGTGTCGGCCGTGAGGGCGGGTGGTTTTGTGTTGTCGTGCGTGTTTCCGTCCGTGGCGGGCGGTTTGTCTCCGACTCGGACGTTGGCGGGCGGTATTTTGTGTGCTTTTTCCGCCGATGGCGGTATTCGGTTTGTGTAATCGTAATGGCGTGGTCGGTGTTCAGGCGGTGTGTGCGGGCGGATTTTTGCCGCTTCCATGCCTGGCGGAATTATTTACGCCGGGTATCGTAATGTGCCCCTTAGGCTCATATGTACTGTTGTTACTTAGCACACCTCCACAACCTCCAGTTTCATGCATCCAATAAATAAAAAGAAGCAACCCAAAAATATGGGTTTTATTGTGTGTTGTGTCTTACTTAGTTAGTGTTTTGGTGTTTTTCAATGCTTTACTCACCTGTCTCCTAAGTTAAGCCTGTCTGCTCACGGCCAAGCTACCAAGGATTGAGCAAGGATTCCTTTATTGAGAACTTGACTGGACCTTATTTGTGATTGTGGTGTTATTACTAAGTGTAGGTACCTACCTGCCCTTACTAATAAACCACCTTCCAACAAGTATGAACAAGTAGCTCCTCACTGCATACTTAAAAGGATTATTCACTGAGCTACATTATACCTGATTACCCAAGAGTCTTCAAACAGCTGAACACAGAGGCAGGACCCTGGAAGTTCATTAGCTCATGTAGGGGAATGCCCTTCCTTCAAACTTAAAGTCAGAAGCAAACTACATTAATTTCAGAAAGACTAAACTTTTCCTGCTCGCTCTCAAATGAACCAGTGGCGTAACACAGGCCCCCGCAGCCCCCGTGGTGCGGGGGACCCCGAGCTGCAGGGGCCCCCTCAGCAGAGTACTCTCGTCCGAGAGCTCCTGATAAAATCCGGAGCGGGGGCCCCTTCCTGCACCTTGCAGGGGGGCCTCCTCAAATTTTGTCACGCCACTGAAATGAACTCTTATGTTACCAGTGCTGTGGCGGTATAATATAATTTTGTGGATCACTGATAGCACTCAAATTTCCCCTTGCTCGTTACCTGCTGTTCTAACAAAACTAGAGTGTTCTGAGAAACAGAAAGGCAGCATACACTGTCTTAATATCTACCTTATAAATAAATTTATAGATACATTGGATTTTGACTCTGTACTAAATTTGTAAAAAAACAATACTGCCAGGGGTTTTGTCGGGAGGCAACTGCAGCTTGCAGCACACATTGCCTCTGCCATGCTGCCAATGATAGTAACAACACAACTACTAACCATCACACTCTTACATGTGTGACAGTTCGGACTATTTCAGGCCCCCAAAGCTATAAGAATGGCTTGGGTGGCAGGTAATAGTATTTTTTTTATGTTTAATAACTATTGTTGTGGTCATCTCTAAATTAGCTCGACATCGCCATCTTATGGCAGACTGTCACAAGCGCCGGTGTTGACGATTAAGTGCCGATGACGAGCTTCTACTACTGGCTTAAATTAAGCACTGTTTTGCCTTTATAATCGTAGATTGATTCTTTCTTGTGCTATAGTTTTTCGTTTATGATGGATCTATTTATTTGTCATAAATAGACTTGTTTTTTTCCTTAACAAAGTAGATGTTACAAATATATTTGGGGAGGCTGTTAAGCAAACCCAGGCAGGCTTAGAAAACAGGAACAAAATATATTTTTAAAAACGGTGCTTAGTATTTTTTAAGAGATATAAATGATCATTGGTTTAGTCATTTTTCATTGACGTGCACAGACTTTTTGTAAGCATGGTCAAATTGTTAATATAATAATTTTAAATATGCTTTCAGTCAAAATTGTGAAAATATCATTGAGGTTTCTTTACATATTGTTCTTGTTGCAATAAGCCACTTAAAAGGAAAAACACAATGGTGTTTTTTAACAATGTCATCTGGAAATACAGATTTTTCAAATACGTTTGTATTTCGTAAACAGGTTATCAGATAACTAAAACTCTGTGTACCGTTACAGTTACAATTTTGTAACACTGAAATGACACGGCCTTTCTATCTGTATCTTTTTAACTGAAGCAGGACCCTTGGGAATTATGGGCGGGCAGTATGTAGCAGATTAGCTGTTTAGCAACGAAATAAGTCAGTACACAAAAGGGTTAAACTTAGAACCACGAGCAGGTGTACATTAAATGTGTTCACATTATTGAATGCAGTGGTATTAACTTAAATATATACATTCCCAGGAGGCGATGATAATTAAAGGAACATTTTCAAATAGTCAGCGTTCTACCTAACACTAATATATCACCATTTCTGAATTGGATTACAGGTTAGAGAGTTTTCTCTTTTATGTAATAATTAGAAAGATAGTACATTCAAAGAGACAATCTAGTTGCTCACTTTTGTATAATAGAGACATTAAAAATGCATATGTGCATTTGATTTTGTTATTCCTCCAGCTGGCGTTTTAAAAGCGGCCCTCCTGCTGAAAAAGAGACCTGTGCCATCTGGCTCCCAAATTAAAAGACTTTTGATCTGTGCTGGCAGTTGCTACCAGATCTTTAAATGCGCGTGAGAATGTGCAGAACACAAACAACAGCGTACTGGTCGGACCTGTTGACTCGAACAGCATAGTCATCAATTAGGCAAAGCTGATACACTGAGAACTGTCATTATTGTTGGTTAGTCAGAGAGGTGTATTAGAAATAAAATGTACTTTTCAAATTAATTTGTATGGTATTTTATGTGAGCAACTCTGCCGCTTCTACTCAGTTTGGTAGACTTATGTTATCCAGAATTGTTCCAGTGTTTGTTTGTTGTCAGCGTTATACCGATTATAAAACACAAGGGATTTGAGCCACCACACTTTGCACCGTAAATGAAAAGGGACACATGGCGCAGATGTGTATTTGTTAATGTTCAATAGGATTACCTAAAGCTCTGGAAACATTTTGGGGCATATTAGCAATGCCTGGCGATAATTATCGCAAAGCGCAATTAGTGCTTGGATAATTATCGCCATGCATCGCCGGTTTCTATCGCGGAGTTAGCGTGCAATCAGCAATGTTAATGTCCAAAGCGATAGAAACCTTGGAGAACAGTGTGAATATCGCCTGAAAACAGGCGATATTCACACTGTTCCCCAGTTCTGCTTGCTGATAGTGCGAGGGGACTTAGCCATGTAATCCACCTCTCATTGGATTACATGGCTAAGTCAGGGTGGGACCAGGTGTTAGCAAACCAGCGCTAAACGTGTTTAGCGCTGGTTCGCTAATCACCGCCCCTGCCTCGCTGATAGGCGTTAGCGACCTCAGCGACTGTTTCCAGTCGCTGTTAGGTGGGGAACGCCTACTTTGCATGCCATTAGCGATAAATATCGCTGGCATGCAAAGCGGCACCCAACCCGGTCGCTATCGCCTACAAGCTGTCGCTAACAGCAGTTAGCGACAGCTTGTTGATAAGGCGATAATATTATCGCCGCTTTAGCGGGAAAAGTCCCGCTAAAGTGGCGATAATCGCCTTGCTAATATGCCCCTTTATTTTCAGATTCTGCATTAATGACTATACACGCGCGCGAGCACCAGCTGCGCATTACGCAAAATGCGCACACCTCACGCACTACCATGAGTTTCCTGGAAACACATCTCAGTAGCTGGTAATTTTAATCTTCGGCACTTCTTTGTGCCTTGCAGACTAGGAACCTATAGTTCTGAATGAGCAGGTTTACCTACGTTTCCACACATTCCACGAAGAGTATTCTCTCATACACAGGAGGGTGACTCATTGATATGAGGGTACAACATGCTCACTTATAGAACATGAGCCAAGGAACATAATGCCCTTGTGGGCTGCCTAGATGTGTATATTTTGAGCTACCCTTGCCCCATCTCTGACTTTAGAAGTGAGCAAGTTGGTTCTCCCAAAACCCTTTTCCAAAGGCAGGTATATATGGCTTTCATAGATGGAGACTGGTAATGAGGTTGGAGTCACACAGCCTGTCAGGGTTCAGGAATTAAAGCGTCGGGAAAATTGTACTTCTGCATACCCATAACAGGTCATGCATTCAACTGCTGCTGTCCTCTTACTGGGGTCCACAAAGCCCTGTGAAAGGACTGTAAGAATCCCATCACATTGTCAGTGAGACAATAAAGGAAACCGGGATTTGCCCACGTACCCCCACGTAGCCTGGGGATATCCTGAAGACAACAAAAGAAAGTGGAGTAGTGAGGGGATAAATACAAAAACATGCAGCGGTTGTACTACAATTGAACACAAATAACCACTGGGATAACGATTTTAATTGGTTAAAGCATATTTGGCATCAATTCAAAGAAGCCTGTTTTTTTGAATGGCCAGTATGAATATTGTATGTCAAAATAATCATGAATCATTAGCCTTTGGTTCGGAAGTAGCTCCTCAATATCTGTTCCGCTTCGGGTCAAGGACCTAGCTCTCCTACCTCCTACCTGTTCCTCATCCCTGGTGGTCCAGTGGGAGAGCCTTGCTCTTCTGCTGGTCCACTGGTGTCTGTCTTCGTGTTTGTGCCTGTTTGTTTTTTGTTATTGTGCCTTTTAACTTCCTGCCTTTATTTGTATTTGTGTCTGTATCTGTGCCCATTTTTTTGACATCCTTTTCCTGCTGCTGCCCCCCGCTGCCCCTCTCCTCTGCCGGTTCCCGTTCCCGCCTCCCAGCTGCGCTTCCCTCCCCCTTCCCTTTTTAATGGCGGCCGTTGTGTGGCCGCGCCGCTGATGCGCCAAATGCAAGCACATCTGCGCCCGTCCGCGACCCGACTGCGACCAGCGCCAGGGACCCTGGTTCTCCGGCCACCCACGGCTATGACTCAGCTGCCCTCCTCGCACTCAACCCCGGAAGGAACAACAAATGGCGAACACCACCCATGGCCAGTTCTCTTGCTGACACTGCTGGCAATCCTTCATCATCCTCCGCACCCCCACGGCTGCCGCACCCACGCCGGACGCCAGCACCCCCGAAGCCCTGAGATGCATCCTCCTCAATGTACGCTCCCCGCACAGACATGCTATAGAGATCTGGGACCTCCTCGATACCCTCTCGCCAGACGTTGCCTTCTTCATGGAAACCTGGACCAACGCCACCTTCGCCCCTGATATCACCACCGCCATCTCCGACGGATACAAGATCCAGAGGAAGGACCGCCCCAACTGCCCAGGAGGAGCACTCGCCATCGCACACAAAAGCTCCCTCCGACTCTCCACCTCCAGCATGAGCAACTCCCCTTCCACCACCGAACACCTCCATTTCCATCCAGACCAGCCCAAAAATGACCCTATGCGGCACCCTCGCCTACAGAACCCCCGGACCTCGAACTTCGTTCACCACCACCATCGCCGACCTCATCGTGCCCTACGCCATCACCTCCATGGACTACATACTCATCGGGGACCTTAACTGCCACCTTGACAACCTCAGCAACCCCAACTCCTACACCCTCCTGGACAACCTCGCCAGCCTCGGACTGAAACAGCTCGTCACCACACCCACCCACAAGGCAGGACACACCCTCAACCCCATCTTCACAGGATGGAACAACATCCACTTTAGCCACACCACCCAACTCCCCTGGATGGACCACCACTGCGTACACTTCTCTTTTGACAAACTGCTCACAAAGCTACACCATACCCACCACGAAGGAACTGGGGCAAGGTCACAGAGGAGCACCTCAATTCAACCCTCAACCACTATCCCCCGCCCACCTCGACCGACGCCAACTCTGCAGCCAAAGAACTACACCGGTGGATCACCAACTGCGCAGACAAACTCGCCCCCCTCCGCAACCCCAACAGACAGTGCCCCATGAAGGCCACCTGGTTCACCACCGACCTCCAAGAATCCCGACGCACCTGTAGACGTCTGGAGAAGCATTGGAGGAACAACAAAACCGCCGAAGACCAGACCACCTACAAGAACGCCGTGACAGAATACCACCAACTCATCAGATCCACCAAAAGAACCTTCATCCGGAACATAATCCTTACTAACTCCAGCAACTCAAAGGAACTCGTCAGCATCATCCAGGAATTCACTAAACCCCCCAGCGAAGATACAGACATCACACCCTCCCAGGACCTCTGCAACAAGCTCGGCTCCTACTTCCATCTGAAAATCAAGGCCCTCTATGACAACTTTTCAACGAACAGACTCCAGAAACCACTCCCTCCTCCAGCAACGACAGCCAACCGACCATTGCCACCTGGAAACCTGGTCATGACTGAAGATACCGCCACGACCATGAAGAGCACTCACTCCGGAGCCCCCACGGACCCCTGCCAGCCACACATCTTCCACAGAGCGGCCGCCGCCATAGCACCCGAGCTACGATGCACCATCATCGCCCCCTTCAAATCGACACTTTCACCGATGACTGGAAGCACGCAGAAGTCAAGCCCCTCTTCAAGAAACCCTCTGCAGACCCGACGGATCTGAAAAACTACTGACTCATCTCTCTCCTTCCCTTTACGGCCAAAGTCACGGAGAAGATCGTCAACGCCCAGCTGACCGACAACATCGAGGAGAACGCCATCCTCTACCCTTTCCAATCTGGATTCTGCAGCAGCCACAGCACAGAGACCGCCTTCCTCACCGCCACAGATGACACCCACACTCTCCTCGACCAAGGCCACACCGTGGCCCTCATCCTTCAAGACCTCTCCGCAGCCTTCGACACGTCTCCCACCGGACTCTCACCGCCAGACTCCACGATGCCGGCATACAGGGAACCGCCCTCGATTGGATCCCCTCCTTCCTCACCGACAGAACCCAAAGAATCAGACTCCTGCCCTATCTCTCCAAAGCCACAGAGATCAATTGCGGAGTACCCCAAGGATCATTGCTCAGTACCACGCTCTTCAACATCTACATGGCCCCTCTCGCCACCATCGTCAGACAACATGGACTCAGCATAGTATCCTACGCCGATGACACCTAGCTCACCCTCTCCCTCACAAAGGAACCCAACGCCACCAGACTCAGCTTCCAGGAAGGAATGAAAGATGTCGCATCCTGGATGAGCAGCAGTTGTCTAAAGCTCAGCTCAGAGAAGACAGAAGTCCTCGTCCTCGGACCCACCCCCTCAGCCTGGGAAAGCACCTGGTGGCCCACCACCCTCAGCAACCCCCCCCACCTCCACGGACCATGCCCAGAACCTCAGCATTATACTCGACTCCTCCCTCACTATGAACAGCCAGATCAACGCCGTCGCCTCCACCTGCTTCAACACCCTCTGCATCCTCCGCAAGACCTTCAAATGCATCCCCCTGAATCCAGAAAGACCGTCACCCACACACTCAGAACTAGCAGACTGGACTACGGAAACGCCCTATATGCCGGAATCAACAAATCCCTGCTATGTACACTCCAGACCATCCAGAACACTGCGGCCAGACTCGTCCTCAGCACCCCATGGCATGAACACATCACCCAACACCTGCGAGACCTCCACTGGCTCCCAGTTGAGAAGAGAGTAACTTTCAAGCTACTCAGCCACGCCTACAAATCCCTCCACAACACCGGACCCAAGTACCTCAACGACAGAGTCTCCTTCCATGTACCCAAGAGAAACCTCTGCTCCACCGACCTCGCCGAAACCCTGCACATCCGCAGAACAAGAGCGGGTGGAAGAGCCTTTTCCTACATCGCTGCAAAGTCCTGGAACGAGCTCCCGATCAACGTCAGACGCTCCCCCACTCTGCACACCTTCTGGAAGAGCCTCAAGACCTGGATCTTTGGCTGACTCGGAGCTGCACCCTCCCTCCCCAGTGCTTGAGACCCTCACAGGTCAGTAGCATGCTTCAAACTTCTCTGATTGATTGAATGACTTACACATAAGATACTGTCGCACAATTTCTAAACTGAGGGGCATATTTGTCAAGTTTTTGCATTGCCCTTGCAAGGGGACTCAAGGGCTACGCAAAACCTAAATCAGATTTATCAAGCCACACAAGGCCACCTTGCGCGGCCCTGAGTGGCTTGATAAACTAGAGTAATGTAAGGCAGCACAAATCACTGCCTTGCATTACTCTGCAGCAGGGAGCCGTGTCATGGGTGGAACGTGGGTGTTCCTAAGCATTCACCCATGGATTCTGACACATTCTCAGATTTACCAACATTGGTAGACTTGGGAATGCGTCAGAATTGTACGCCTTCTTACCACAGGCACAATGAGGCAACATTTCTTTATTTCTCCTCTTTGTTTTGAGGAAGTTTTGATGAAGTTATATTGGTTACCGTTTTCTCATAGTATTTTACGTTTCTTGTTTAACGTGTATTTTTATGTCTAATGTATATCCCTGCTTTTAATCAATTGCCAGTAATGCGGTGCCTACACATTATGAACTACTGCATGACAGTTCACCAGCCTACATGCTGCCATTTATCATTGCCTCCATTTGGATGTACTTTGCGTTTCATGTTTAACGTGTATTTTCAGATTTAATGTGCATTCTTGTTCTTAATTAATTGCCAGTAACGTGGTGCCTACACATTACGAACTATTGCATGACAGTTCACTAGCTTATATGCGGCCATTTATCATTGCCTCCATTTGGATGTACCACCGTGAACTACTGGCATCTGTTTTTTATGTCTATGATAAGGTCCAAGGTCGCGGCAATGTTAACAAGGCCATTAGATGGTGTGGCATGAAAAAGTAATGTCAGCTTATACATGCACTAGCCATGACATACAGTTATCCATTAATTTTTGCAATAGCTGATACGTGGCTTTCATTCATTATGACATATTGTCGGAGACGATTATTGCCAATACTGCGTAAGACGATATGTTTGTTTTCGTAACTAGAATTTTATTTTCACATTTATCATGATGTACACACTGAAATTCCCTCTATACATTGTACCTTACGTCTGAGGTTTAGCGTGTGGCTGTGCCTAATCCTTACATGGATAAGAGCCTACTATCAACGTCTTTCTATGATGTCTATGAAAGGTCTCTGCTATGTCAATAGTGTTGAAACACACCGCTGTGGGATTAATATCCGCAATGTATGTGTATGCCAATTTCGGCCCCAGTTATTTACCAAATTTCTATAACAACCGCTATAATGTTTATACACGCATATTGATATTTGTTTTGTGATTATTATCGCTCACAGCATACCATAGTATGTTTTCCATTTTCATTTTGTTTTTCATGTATGACGTATTTAATGGCGTCTCGGACGAGTGTATGGTAACTCGACAAAGGCCGTTCCAGCCGAAACGCGTTGTTCTTGCTCAAATAAACTACCTGTGGTTAAATTGGTGTGCCGCCTCCTTTCCGATTAGGATTTGGACTTTATTGATACTTTGTGGCTTCTGCCGCCACGGCTGGCACCGACGATTCATAGACAGACGTATGGCTTAACAGGCAGACCCTTGGAGTTGCATATATATATATATTCACTGAAAAAACCATAGGTTTCAGGCTTGTTATAGTTAGGAATTAGCATTTTAAAAACCTTTGAAATTCACTGAAAAAACCATAGGTTTCAGGCCTGTTATAGTTAGGGTTTAGCATTTAAAAAACCTTTGAAATTCACTGAAAAAACCATAGGTTTTAGGGAAAGTTATAGTTAGTTGGACATTGCACTCGTACAAAACCCGTGAAATTCCCCCGTTATAGTTAGTTCAGCTAACTATAACTCGCGCCCCGCAATGCACTGCTGATGACATCACATATTACATCACTCATGACATGGTCAGTGACATCACTGATGACATCACTGACATCATCCAGTGACTGTGTGTTTCTGTAAAGTTTAAATATGTTTAATATATATAGGGAAAGGCGTATTGAAGAATGAGTGGGTGTATAAGCGTCTGAATGGATGATTTAGTAGGTGCGTGACTGAGTCTATAAGTGAGTGATTAAACGTATCTTACTGGATGCATGGGTGAGTGACTAAACTGTGTGAATGTCTGTATCCGTCTGTCTGTTGTTGTGTAAGCAGCTGCATGGGTTTCTGACTAGCTAAATGAGTGTCTATATGGGTTATGGATTGGTTCTCTGAGTATCTATATGGGTGCCTCAGTGTTTGTGTGGGTGGGGTGTGTGTGACTCTGTGCATAGATGTGTGAGTGGGTGATTCACTGGGTGCATGGTTTCAAGAGTGCGCCTGTGATGGACTGTATGGGTGGGTGAGTGTGTGTATGGGTGTGTTAGTGATTGAATGTATATCTCAGTGGTACATGTGTGAGTAACTACATATGTGAAAGGCAGTATATATGTGTGTTGGAGTATTTAGATGGCTATAAGTGAGAGTGTGTGATTGTGAGAGTGGCTATATGGATGAGTGTGTGCTTGCATCAGTGATTGCATAGGAGCGTAAGAATGTGCTAGTATTTTTATGAATAAGTGAGCTGGTGTGTATAACTGTATAGGTGAGTAAATTGGAGTGTGATTAATTATTTGCATGACTGGCTAGGTGTGTGAGTACCTCTATGGATGAGTTGCGTTGTGTGAGTGTTTATATAGGTGTATGAGTGCATATGATAGTCCTGTACTGAGTGACTGTAAGTATGAGTGACTGTACGGGTGAGTGAGTAGATGTGTGTGTGTAGACCTAAGAATCAGTGAGTGGGTATGTACTTATTGGTATTGGAGTGTGTATGGTTTTGAGAATGGCAGTCTGTAATTTAGAGTGGGTGTATCAAACGTTATATTAGGGTGTGAGAAGATGCATTAAATTCTCACATGGATGATGTCATCAGTGATGTCATTTGAGATGTCATGAGTGATGTCATCAGTGATGTCACTGACCATGTCATGAGTGATGTAATATGTGACGTCATCAGCAGTGCATTGCGGGGTCGCGAGTTATAGTTAGCTGAACTAACTATAACGGGGGAATTTCACGGGTTTTGTACGATTGCAATGTCCAACTAACTATAACTTTCCCTAAAACCTATGGTTTTTTCAGTGAATTTCAAAGGTTTTTTAAATGCTAAACCCTAACTATAACAGGCCTGAAACCTATGGTTTTTCAGTGAATTTCAAAGGTTTTTAAAATGCTAATTCCTAACTATAACAAGCCTGAAACCTATGGTTTTTTCAGTGAATTTCAAAGGTTTTTAAATGCTAATTCCTAACTATAACATGTTTGAAACCTATGGTTTTTTTCAGTGAATTTCAAAGGTTTTGTAAATGACAATTTTTAAATGTATTAATTGTTATATTTATTTTTTTGATACTGATTTACTACATTTTTTTAAACTATTTATTTTTAGATATTTTATTTTTTAAATTACATTGTAATTACATTATACATTACATTACAAAATATACTTTCTCAGAATGAATTACTTTAGTTTAAATACTTTGCAAATAGGCAATAGACTTTTAAGTACAGTAGTTACAGTTGTTGCAATGGGCAACACAATTTCAAACACAATGCAACATTGAGCTCAATATGAATTTCTAGCTAAATGCAATTAGTTACTTTATGGATTACTTTTCTAACCACAGGACTGGATCCTAGATTCAGTCCTGGGACATCTCCTGTAAACAGTTGAGTAAAAGCGTTTTGGTTACAGTAGTGATTTTTAAGGAATATTATTGTATTTTAAAAGTTGACACTTAGAAACTTTTTCAAACAGAATCACCAATGTTATCCTATGGGAGGAAATTCACTTAGCAGGTAAGTAGTGTTATCGTTACTTTTTCTTACTCAGTGGTGGATCCTGGATCCAGCACTGGTGCATCTCCTGTAAACAGTTGAAAGAATGCGTTTAAGTCATACAGGCGATTTTTAAGGAATATTTGTAGTTTGTGAAAATCAACACTTTGAAACTTTTCTGCTGAAAACCAGACAATGGATTCCTATGGAAGGAAATATAAGTTACTGGTAAGTACGGTTAAAATTACTTTTCAGGATCAGTACTGGGCTGAAAGATGCAGCACTGAGGTCTCTCCTGATAACAGGTGAGTAAATCGGAATTCGTATTTTGGCTGATTTTAGAGGAATATTTGTATGTTTCAAAAATCGACACTTAGAAACTTTTTCAGCAAAAAGCAGGCAATGATATCCTATGGAAGGAAATTCAAGTTACTGGTAAGTACGGTTAAAATTACTTTTCAGGATCAGTACTGGGCTGAAAGATGCAGCACTGAGGTCTCTCCTGATAACAGGTGAGTAAATCGGAATTCGTATTTCGGCTGATTTTAGAGGAATATTATAAAGTTCCAAAACTCCACACTTAGAAGAATTTCCAAGTGAAACCAGTCAATGATATCGTATGGAAGGAAATTCAAGTTACTGGTAAGTACGGTTAAAATTACTTTTCAGGATCAGTACTGGGCTGAAAGATGCAGCACTGAGGTCTCTCCTGATAACAGGTGAGTAAATCGGAATTCGTATTTCGGCTGATTTTAGAGGAATATTATAAAGTTCCAAAACTCCACACTTAGAAGAATTTCCAAGTGAAACCAGTCAATGATATCCTATGGAAGGAAATTCAAGTTACTGGTAAGTACGGTTAAAATTACTTTTCAGGATCAGTACTGGGCTGAAAGATGCAGCACTGAGGTCTCTCCTGATAACAGGTGAGTAAATCGGAATTCGTAGTTCGGCTGATTTTAGAGGAATATTTGTATGTTTCAAAAATCGACACTTAGAAACTTTTTCAGCAAAAAGCAGACAATGATATCCTATGGAAGAAAATTCAAGTTACTGGTAAGTACGGTTAAAATTACTTTTCAGGATCAGTACTGGGCTGAAAGATGCAGCACTGAGGTCTCTCCTGATAACAGGTGAGTAAATCGGAATTCGTATTTCGGCTGATTTTAGAGGAATATTATAAAGTTCCAAAACTCCACACTTAGAAGAATTTCCAAGTGAAACCAGTCAATGATATCCTATGGAAGGAAATTCAAGTTACTGGTAAGTACGGTTAAAATTACTTTTCAGGATCAGTACTGGGCTGAAAGATGCAGCACTGAGGTCTCTCCTGATAACAGGTGAGTAAATCGGAATTCGTAGTTCGGCTGATTTTAGAGGAATATTTGCACAATGGTGAAGGGAGGAGGCGGGGCCTGAGGTGACATCTGTGCAAACGCGCCCCGTGGCGCGTTTTAAGTTGGGGGATTAAGTCCCCTTGAATCATGAGGGTCCCTGGGGTCCAACTAGCCCACCCTGTACCTCCAGTATGCGCCAGGGAGCTGCGTTGCAGAGAGGTGTTCAGAGGCCATGCCCCTTTTTGCACCTCTCTGCAACGCAGCTCTGTGGCGCTTTCTGGACATACCTGGTGGGCTAGTTCGCCCCCAGGGACCCTCAGGATTGAAGGGGATTTCATTCCCCATCTTAAAATGCTCCACGGGGCCTGTTTGCACACATGTCACTTGAAGCCCCGTCCCCTCCCTTCACCACTGTGCAAACGTGCCCCGTGGCGCGTTTTAAGTTGGGGGATTAAGTCCCCTTGAATACTGAGGGTCCCTGGAGTCCAACAAGCCCACCATGTACCTCCAAAAAGCGCCACAGTGCTGCGTTGCAGAGAGGTGTAAAAGGGGCGTGGCCTCTGTACACCTCTCTGCAACGCAGCCCCCTGGCGCATACCGGAGGTTCCTGGTGGGCTAGTTGGCCCCAGGGACCCCCAGTATTCAAGGGGAATTACTTCCCCTTCTTAAAACGCGCCAGGGAGCGCGTTTGCAGACTGCTGCAGGGAGGGGGCAGGGCCTCGGCACGATGCCGGTCTTTTTTTTTTTGTGCTTTTTTCTGCCCAGGGGTCCTTGTGGGACCCCTGAGCAGATCTAGGGGTCAGGGTGTTTCTACCCTGCCCCCTTTGTGCGTTTTGCGCACTTGTTTCTTGGGTTTTTTTTTTAATCAGTGGGATCCGCGCACCCTAAGCGCATCCCGCCGATTTTGGAAAAAAAAATACTTTCTGCCCAGGGGTCCTTGTGGGACCCCTGAGCAGACCTAGGGGTCAGGGTGTTTCTATCCTGCCCCCTTTGTGCGTTTTGCGCACTTGTTTCTTGTGCTTTTTTTTTTTTCTCGGCGAGATTCGCGCACCCTAAGCGCATCCTGCCGATTTAAAAAAAAAATAAAGCTTTTTCTTCCCAGGGGGTCCTTGTGGGACCCCTGAGCAGACCTAGGGGTCAGGGTGTTTATACCCTGCCCCCTTTTTGCGCTTTGCGCACTTGTTTCTGTCCCTCGGTTCTACCGTGGGACAAAATGGCTGCCAACACTTCCTGATTTGGAGTGTTGACAGCCACTTGACAGCCAATTAGCATACAGCTCGTGATCGGGAGGGTACGCGGACCCTACTCGGCCATAGATATATATGTGACTTTACTTTTGATTTTCTCAGGAACTACTGAACGGATTAACACCATTTAAGCAAAAGGCACGACACTGAACCAAGGGCTACCTCTTTGCCAAATTTGGTGTAATTCCGTTCAGCAGTTCGGGCTGTAGCTGCGCCTAAAGGTTCCTATGGAAAAATGAATGGGGAAAACGCGTTTTGGGACCCCCCTTTTTTCTCGGCCCCCGCTTGACGAATCAACCCGAGACTTTCAGGGTAGGAGCGGAGCGGAGCGCCCCAACAAGTTGGAAGCTTTCGCGAAGATTCGTCAACCGGCGCAAGAGTTATTTCAAATAGAATGTCGCGGATTTCCTATGGATAATAGGTCCTAACTATAACTATATACTGGCGACCGCCAGTAGATAATACATACATATATATATTCACTGAAAAAACCATAGGTTTCAGGGACGTTATAGTTACAAATTAGCATTTAAAAAACCTTTGAAATTCACTGAAAAAACCATAGGTTTTAGGGACAGTTATAGTTAGTTGGACATTGCACTCGTACAAAACCTGTGAAATTCCCCCGTTATAGTTAGTCCAGCAAACTATAACTCGCGCCCCCGCAATGCACTGCTGATGACGTCACATATTACATCACTCATGACATGGTCAGTGACATCACTGATGACATCACTGATGACATCTCAAATGACATCACTGATGACATCACTGATGACATCATCCAGTGACTGTGTGTTTCTGTAAAGTTTAAATATTTTTAATATATATAGGAAAAGACGTATTGAAGAATGAGTGGGTGTGTAAGTGTCTGTATGGATGATTTAGTAGGTGCGTGACTGACTCTATAAGTGAGTGATTTAACGTATCTTAATGAATGCATGGGTTAGTGACTAAACTGGGTGAATGTCTGTATCCGTCTGTCTGTTGCTGTGTAAGTGGCTGCATGTGTTTGTGAATAGCTACATGAGTGTCTATATGAGTTATTGAATGCGTGTCTGAGTATCTGTATGGGTGCCTGAGTGTTTGTGTGGGAGGGGTGTGTGCAACTCTGTGCATAGATGTGTGAGTGGGTGATTCACTGGGTGGATTGTTTCAAGAGTGCAACTGTGATAGACTGTATGGGTGGGTAAGTGTGTGTAAGAGTGTGTTAGTGAGTGAATGTATGTCCCAGTGGTACATGTGTGAGTAACTACATATGTGAAAGGCAGTATATATGTGTGTTGGAGTATATAAATAGCTATAAGCGAGAGTGAGTGATTGTGATAGTGGCTGTATGGATGAGTGTGTGCTTGTATCAGTGATTGTATAAGAGCGTAAGATTGTGCTACTATTTGTATGAGTAAGTGAGCTGGTGTGTGTATAACTGTATAGGTGAGTAAATGGTAGTGTGTTTAATTATTTGCATGACTGACTAGGTGTGTGAGTACCTCTATGGATGAGTGGCGGTGTTTGAGTGTCTATATAGGAGTATGAGTGCATATGATAGTCCTGTACTGAGTGACCGTAAGTATGAGTGACTGTACGGGTGAGTGAGTGGATGTGTGCGTAGACCTAAGAATCAGTGAGTGGGTATGTAGTTATTGGTGTTGGAGTGTCTATGGTTTTGCGAATGGCAGTCTGTAATTTAGAGTGGGTGTATCAAAGGTTATATTAGGGTGTGAGGAGGTGCATCAGATTATCACGTGGATGATGTCATCAGTGATGTCATTTGAGATGTCATCAGTGATGTCATCAGTGATGTCACTGACCATGTCATGAGTGATGTAATATGTGACGTCATCAGCAGTGCATTGCGGGGGCGCGAGTTATAGTTAGCTGGACTAACTATAACGGGGAATTTCACGGGTTTTGTACGAGTGCAATGTCCAACTAACTATAACTGTCCCTAAAACCTATGGTTTTTTCAGTGAATTTCAAAGGTTTTTTAAATGCTAATTTGTAACTATAACGTCCCTGAAACCTATGGTTTTTTCAGTGAATTTCAAAGGTTTTTTAAATGCTAATTTGTAACTATAACATGTCTGAAACCTACAGTTTTTTCAGTGAATTTCAAAGGTTTTGTAAATGACAATTTTTAAATGTATTAATTGTTATATACATTTTTTCATACTGATTTCCAAATTTTTTAGAAACAATTTTTTTTACATATTTTATTTTTTAAATTACATTGTAATTACATTATACATTACATTACAAAAAATACTTTCTCAGAATGAATTACTTTAGTTTAATTACTTTGCACATAGGCAATAGACTTTTAAGTACAGTAGTTACAGTTGTTGCAATGGGCAACACATTTTCAAACACAATGCAACATTCAGCTCAATGTGAATTTCTAGTTAAATGCAATTAGTTACTTTATGGATTACTTTTCTAACCACATTCCTGGATCCTAGATTCAGTCCTGGGACATCTCCTGTAAACAGTTGAGTAAAAGCGTTTTGGTTACAGTCGTGATTTTTAAGGAATATTATTGTACTTTAAAAGTTCACACTTAGAAACTTTTTCTCATAGAATCACCAATGTTATCCTATGGAAGGAAATTCACTTAGAAGTTCAAAACTGTTATCGTTACTTTTTCTTACTCAGTGTTGGATCCTGGATCCAGCACTGGTGCATCTCCTGTAAACAGTTGAAAGAATGCGTTTAAGTCATACAGGCGATTTTTTAGGAATATTTGTAGTTTGTGAAAATCAACACTTTGAAACTTTTCTGCTGAAAACCAGACAATGATATCCTATGGAAGGAAATTCAAGTTACTGGTAAGTACGGTTAAAATTACTTTTCAGGACCAGTACTGGGCTGAAAGATGCAGCACTGAGGTCTCTCCTGATAACAGGTGAGTAAATCGGAATTCGGATTTCGGCTGATTTTAGAGGAATATTTTAAAGTTTCAAAACTCCACACTTAGAAGAATTTCCAAGTGAAACCAGTCAATGTTAGCCTATGGAAGGAAATTCAAGTTACTGGTAAGTACGGTTAAAATTACTTTTCAGGACCAGTACTGGGCTGAAAGATGCATCACTGAGGTCTCTCCTGATAACAGGTGAGTAAATCAGAATTCGGATTTCGGCTGATTTTAGAGGAATATTTGTATGTTTCAAAAATCAACACAGAAACTTTTCAGCAAAAAGCAGGCAATGATATCCTATGGAAGGAAATTCAAGTTACTGGTAAGTACGGTTAAAATTACTTTTGAGGATCAGTACTGGGCTGAAAGATGCAGCACTGAGGTCTCTCCTGATAACAGGTGAGTAAATCGGAATTCGTATTTCGGCTGATTTTAGAGGAATATTTTAAAGTTCCAAAACTCCACACTTAGAAGAATTTCCAAGTGAAACCAGTCAATGTTAGCCTATGAAGGAAATTCAAGTTACCGGTAAGTACGGTTAAAATTACTTTTGAGGATCAGTACTGGGCTGAAAGATGCAGCACTGAGGTCTCTCCTGATAACAGGTGAGTAAATCGGAATTCGTATTTCGGCTGATTTTAGAGGAATATTTTAAAGTTCCAAAACTCCACACTTAGAAGAATTTCCAAGTGAAACCAGTCAATGTTAGCCTATGAAGGAAATTCAAGTTACTGGTAAGTACGGTTAAAATTACTTTTCAGGACCAGTACTGGGCTGAAAGATGCAGCACTGAGGTCTCTCCTGATAACAGGTGAGTAAATCAGAATTCGGATTTCGGCTGATTTTAGAGGAATATTTGTATGTTTCAAAAATCAACACTTAGAAACTTTTTCAGCAAAAAGCAGGCAATGATATCCTATGGAAGGAAATTCAAGTTACTGGTAAGTACGGTTAAAATTACTTTTGAGGATCAGTACTGGGCTGAAAGATGCAGCACTGAGGTCTCTCCTGATAACAGGTGAGTAAATCGGAATTCGTATTTCGGCTGATTTTAGAGGAATATTTTAAAGTTCCAAAACTCCACACTTAGAAGAATTTCCAAGTGAAACCAGTCAATGTTAGCCTATGAAGGAAATTCAAGTTACCGGTAAGTACGGTTAAAATTACTTTTGAGGATCAGTACTGGGCTGAAAGATGCAGCACTGAGGTCTCTCCTGATAACAGGTGAGTAAATCGGAATTCGTATTTCGGCTGATTTTAGAGGAATATTTTAAAGTTCCAAAACTCCACACTTAGAAGAATTTCCAAGTGAAACCAGTCAATGTTAGCCTATGAAGGAAATTCAAGTTACTGGTAAGTACGGTTAAAATTACTTTTCAGGACCAGTACTGGGCTGAAAGATGCAGCACTGAGGTCTCTCCTGATAACAGGTGAGTAAATCAGAATTCGGATTTCGGCTGATTTTAGAGGAATATTTGTATGTTTCAAAAATCAACACTTAGAAACTTTTTCAGCAAAAAGCAGGCAATGATATCCTATGGAAGGAAATTCAAGTTACTGGTAAGTACGGTTAAAATTACTTTTGAGGATCAGTACTGGGCTGAAAGATGCAGCACTGAGGTCTCTCCTGATAACAGGTGAGTAAATCGGAATTCGTATTTCGGCTGATTTTAGAGGAATATTTTAAAGTTCCAAAACTCCACACTTAGAAGAATTTCCAAGTGAAACCAGTCAATGTTAGCCTATGAAGGAAATTCAAGTTACCGGTAAGTACGGTTAAAATTACTTTTCAGGACCAGTACTGGGCTGAAAGATGCAGCACAAAGTCTCTCCTGATAACAGGTGGGTAAATCAGAATTCGTATTTTGGCTGATTTTAGAGGAATATTTGCACAATGGTGAAGGGAGGGGGCGGGGCCTGAGGTGACATCTGTGCAAACGCGCCCCGTGGCGCGTTTTAAGTTGGGGGATTAAGTCCCCTTGAATCATGAGGGTCCCTACGGGCCAACTAGCCCACCAGGAACCTCCAGTATGCGCCAGGGGGCTGCGTTGCAGCGACATGTACAGAGGCCACACCCCTTTTTACACCTCTCTGCAACGCAGCTCTGTGGCGCTTTCTGGACGTACCTGTTGGGCTAGTTGGCCCCCAGGGACCCTCAGGATTGAAGAGGAATTAATTCCCCATCTTAAAACGCGCCACGGGGCCTGTTTGCACACATGTCACCTGAAGCCCCGCCCCTCCCTTCACCACTGTGCAAATGCGCCCGTGGCGCATTTTAAGTCGGGGGATTAACTCCCCTTGAATCCTGAGGGTCCCTGGGGTGCATCTAGCCCACCATATACCTCCAAAAAGCGCCAAAGAGCTGCGTTGCAGAGAGGTGTAAAAGGGGCGTGGCCTCTGTACACCTCTCTGCAAGGCAGCCCCTAGCGCATACTGGAGGTTCCTGGTGGGCTAGTTGGCCCCAGGGACCCCAGTATTCAAGGGGAGTCGTTCCCCCTCTGCAAACGCGCCAGGGGGCACGTTTGCAGAGTGGTGAAGGAAGGGGGCGGGGCCTACGGGCCTGATCGTTTTTTTGTTTTTGTTTTTTTTTTCCCCTGAAGGGGGGCTGTGTGGCCCCCCTTCCTTTTTCCTATTTTTAGGCCCTGGGGACCCCATCCCCCAGGGCCTTACCCCTTTTTTTTTTTTTTTTTTTTTAAACGGGAAGGGGGTTGCGTGGCCCCCCTTCCCTGGGCCTGTATTGGCCCCGGGGACCCCATCCCCCGGGGCATGGCCTCTTTTTTTTTTATTTGGAGGGGGGCTGCGTGGCCCCCCTCCTCAGGCCATTTAAGGCCCCGGGGACCCCATCCCCCGGGGCCGGCCTTGCACTTTTTAAAACATTTTTTTTAATTGTTTTACTTTGGGGAGGGGGGCTGCGTGGCCCCCTCCCGGGCCACTATGGCCCCGGGGACCCCATCCCCCGGGGCCTGGACTCTCGTTGGGGACTGTGGGGGGTCCCCAAACCCCCACAGTCCCGCCGGCTCCCCGTGTCCTACGGGAGCCGGCATTGCTTTCCACATGGGGAGCAGCTAACATGCTGCTCCCCATGTGGAAAAGCAATCGGCTTTGGATATTGGAAGAGAGAGCAGGTTTCCCTGCTCTCTCTTCCAATATCCAAACCAAGTTTGCAATGACAGGACGGGAGCCGCGAGGCTCCGTCCCTGTCATTGCAAACAGCAGTGTCCCGGGGGTAGGCACCCGGGACATTGCAGGAGCCGGCCCTGGGGGGTGGCGGTCCCCAGGGCCATCAAGGGCTCCAGGAGGGGGCCGCGCGGCCCCCTCCCTACATTTTGAAAGCACCGGGGAGGTGGTGGTCCCCGGGGCTTGGGGGTCCAAAACGGACCCCCATTTTAATTTTTCTTAGTGCCCCGGGAGGTGGTGGTCCCGGGGTGTGTGGGGGCTGGAGCCCCCCACACAGGTTTCTAATTTAAAAAAGAAGCCCCGGGGAGGTGGTGGTCCCCGGGGCTGCGGGAAGGCTCAGAGCCCTCCCGCACCATTATACATAAGGCCCCGGGGGTGGTGGTCCCCGGGGCTTGGGGGCCCTTAGAGGCCCCCACACATAAAATTAACCCCCCCCAGCATGCCCCCGGGACTTGGCCCACCCGGGGGCCAATTACATCGAAGCGCGGGAGACCGCGCTTCGATTTTTTTCGGCAGGGTTCGCGCTCCCTGAGCGCATCCTGCCGATTTTTTTTTACATTTTTTTTTTTTTGCCCAGGGGGTCCTTGTGGGACCCTCTGAGCAGACCTAGGGGGTCAGGGTGTTTCTACCCTGCCCCCTTTGTGCGCTTTGCGCACTTGTTTCTGTCCCTCGGTTCTACCGAGGGACAAAATGGCTGCCAACACTTCCTGGTTTGGACTCCAAACCAGGAAGTGTTGGCAGCCATCTTGTGCCTCGGGAAAATATGCGCTGGGTGCGCGGATCCAGCCGATAAAAAAAAAAAACGAAGCGCGGTCTCCCGCGCTTTGTTGTTAATTGGCCCCCGGGTGGGCCAAGTCCCGGGGGCATGCGGGGGTTTTTGAATTTTAGGTATGGGGGGCCTCTAAGGCCCCCCCAAACCCCAGGGACTGCCACCCCCCAGGGCTTTAAAAAAAATGGTGCGGGAGGGCTCTCGGCCCTCCCGCAGCCCCGGGGACCGCCACCCCCCGGGGCTTCTTTTTTTAAAAATAGAAGTACCTGTGTGGGGGGGCTCCAGCCCCCACACGCCCGGGACCACCACCTTCCCGGGGCACTAAATATTTAAATATGGGGGTCCGTTACGGACCCCAGAGCCCGGGGACCACCACCTCCCCGGGGCTTTGAAGAAGTTGGGAGGGGGCCGCGTGGCCCCCTCCTGGAGCCTGTGATGGCCCTGGGGACCACCACCCCCCAGGGCCGGCTCCTGCAGTGTCCCGGGGTGCTCACCCCCGGGACACTGTAGTTTGCTATGGCAGGGCGGGAGCCTCGCGGCTCCCGCCCTGCTATAGCAAACTGCTTTGGTTTTTGGAAGAGAGTGCAGGAAACCTGCTCTCTCTTCCAAAAACCAAAGACAATTACTTTTCCACACGGGGAGCTGCATCTTAGCAGCTCCCCATGTGGAAAAGCAATGCCGGCTCCCGAGGGATGCGGGGAGCCGGCGGGACCCAACGGAGAGGGCCAGCCCCGGGGGATGGGGTTCCCGGTGCTACAAGTGGCCCGGGAGGGGGGCCACGCGGCCCCCCTCCCCAAATTTTTTTTTTTTTTTTTTTAAATGAAAAAAAATACAAAGGCCGGCCCCGGGGGATGGGGTCCCTGGGGCCAATTAAGGCCTGGGAAGGGGGCCACGCGGCCCCCTTCCAATTTTTTTTTTAAACAAAATATTAGGGGGCAGGCCCTGGGGTTGGGGTCCCCAGGGCCAATAAATTGGAAAAAGAAGGGGGGCCACACAGCCCCCCTTCTTTAAAAAAAAAAAAAAAGACCGGCATCGCGCCGGAGGCCACGCCCCCTCCTTGCAGCACTCTGCAAACATGCCCCCTGGCGTGTTTGCAGATGGGGAACGAATTCCCCTTGAATACTGGGGTTCCCTGGGAGCCAACTAGCCCACCAGGAACCTCCAGTATGTGCCAGGGGGCTGCGCAGCTCTGTGGCGCTTTTTGGAGGTAGATGGTGGGCTAGTTGGACTCCAGGGACCCTCAGGATTCAAGGGGACTTAATCCCCCAACTTAAAATGCGCCAAGGGCGCGTTTGCACAGTGGTGAAGGGAGGGGGCGGGGCTTGAGCTGACATGTGTGCAAACAGGCCCCGTGGCGCGTTTAAGATGGGGAATTAAATCCCCTTCAATCCTGAGGGTCCCTGGGGGCCAACTAGCCCACCAGGTACGTCCAGAAAGCGCCACAGAGCTGCGTTGCAGAGAGGTGTAAAAAGGGGCGTGACTTCTGAACACCTCTCTGCAACGCAGCTCCCTGGCGCATACTGGAGGTACAGGGTGGGCTAGTTGGACCCCAGGGACCCTCATGATTCAAGGGGACTTAATCCCCCAACTTAAAACGCGCCACGGGGCACGTTTGCAGTGTGGTGAAGGGAGGGGGCGGGGCTTGTGGTGACATGTGTGCAAACAGGCCTGTGGCGTGTTTTAAGTTGGGGATTAAGTCCCCTTCAATCCTGAGGGTCCCTGGAGTCCAACTAGCCCACCAGGTACCTTCAGTAAGCACAACAGAGTTGCGTTGCAGAGAGGTGAAAAAGGTGCGTGGCCTCGGAACGCCTCTCTGCAACTCAGCTCTGTGGTCCTAACTGTAGGTACCCGGGGGCTAGTTGGGCCCCAGGGACACTCAGAATTCAAGGGGACTTAATCCCGCAACTTAAAACGTGCCACGGGCGCGTTTGCACACATGTCACCTCAGGCCCCCCTCCCTTCACCACTGTGCAAACGCGCCCTGTAGCGCGTTTTAAGAGGTAGTTTTAATCCCCCTGCCCTATTATGTACTAGGGACTTACAGAGGAGGTCATGCTAATCACAGGGGTACCCCAACGCATAGTGTTCCCTAGTGTATGTAGGTGTTTTCACTGTATTCTAAGTGTGTTTTAGCATAGCACTGGCTCTGGTTAGTCAGAGTTAGTTACCACCAGTACACGTCGGAAAAAGTTGTGGGCACAGGGTGATTTTGGAACAAGGCCTCTTTCTGCTCCTCTGTTTGTTCTTTCTGCACATCTTTTGCTTCTTCCTGCACTTTTCTTCGTCTTTGTGGACTTCTGTTGCTTCTTTCTGCATTTCTTTTGCTTCTTTCTGTGCGTTTTTTCTTCTTTCTTCACATGTCCTACCTCTGTAGGCATAGTTAGAAACTAGCATTTAAAAAAACCTTTGAAAGTCACTTAAAAAACCATAGGTTTCAGGCACGTTATAGTTAGAAATTAGCATTTAAAAAACCTTTGAAATTCAGTGAAAAAACCATAGGTTTCAGGCACGTTATAGTTAGAAATTAGCATTTAAAAAACCTTTGAAATTCACTGAAAAAACCATAGGTTTTAGGGACAGTTATAGTTAGTTGGACATTTCACTCGTACAAAACCCGTGAAATTGCCCCATTATAGTTAGTTCAGCTAACTATAACTCGTGCCCCCGCAATGCACTGCTGATGACGTCACATATTACATCACTCATGACATTGTCAGTGACATCCCTCATGACATCACTGATGACATCATCCATGTGATAATTTGATGCATCTTCTCACACCCTAATATAACTTTTGATACACCCACTGTAAATTACAGACTGCCATTGTCAAAACCATAGACACTCCAACACCAATAACTACATACACACTCACTTATTCTTAGGTCTACACACACATCCACTCACTCACCTGTACAGTCACTCAAACTTACGGTCACTCAGTACAGGACTATCATATGCACTCATACACCTACATAGACACTCACACACCGCCACTCATCCATAGAGGTACTCACACACCTAGTCAGTCATGCAAATAATTAATCACACTGCCATTTACTCACCTATACAGTCACCAGCTCACTTACTCATACAAATACTAGCACATTCTTACGCTCTTATACAATCACTGATACAAGTACACACTCATCCATACAGCCACTCTCACAATCACACACTCTCACTTATAGCCATTTATTTACTCCAACACACATATATACTGCCTTTCACATATGTAGTTAGTCACACATGTACGACTGAGATATACATTCACTCACTAACACACCCATACACACACTCACCCACCCATACAGTCCATCACAGATGCACTCTTGAAACCATGCACCCAGTGAATCACCCACTCACACATCTAGGCACAGAGTCACACACACCCCACCCACACAAACACTCAGGCACCCATATAGATACTCAGACAACCAATCAATAACTCATATAGACACTCATGTAGCTATTCACAAACCCATGCACCCACTTACACAGCAACAGACAGACGGATACAGAAATTCACACAGTTTAGTCACTAACCCATGCATTCAGTAAGATACGTTTAATCACTCACTTATAGAGTCAGTCACGCACCTACTAAATCATCCATCCAGACACTTATACACCCACTCATTCTTCAATACACCTTGGCATATATATTAAACATATTAAACATATTTAAACTTTATAGAAACACACAGTCACTGGATGATGTCATCAGTGATGTCATTTGAGATGTCATCAGTGATGTTATCAGTGATGTCACTGACCATGTCAAGAGTGATGTAATATGTGACGTCATCAGCAGTGCATTGCGGGGGCGCGAGTTATAGTTAGCTGAACTAACTATAACGGGGGAATTTCACAGGTTTTGTACGAGTGAAATGTCCAACTAACTATAACTGTCCCTAAAACCTATGGTTCTTTCAGTGAATATATATATATATATATATATATATATATATATATATATATATATATATATATATATATATATATATATATATATATATATTTATATCATTTTAAAATGATAAGATAAATTAAAATTAATAGTTTATTAATTGTTTTAAAGTAAATATATATATATAGATTATTATGTATGTGTTTATATTTTTTAATTGAGTTTTATTTGGTATATTTGTTAAAATGTATATTAAATCCACTTTATTTTTATTAATTATATTATTTAATATATTTAATATTTATTATATATATATATATATATATATATATATATATATATATATATAAATCGATATTTTGTACAACTATGTTTTTTGTACTTACCTGTTTAAGTATACGGAGTCGATATTTTTGCATTCTATCTTTTTTCATCGATATTCTGTCAGTGAACCGTGCAGGAAAGTGTCTCTTACTGCACAAAAACAATCCAGCCTACAACACAGATAGCCTTGCACCATGGTGCAAGGGTGCCTGCATTGGAGTTAGGCTGCCTAAACAGCGCCAGCGCAAGAAAAAAGGACAGTAATGTTCCGTATTGGATTAATATGGTGCATTTCTGCCCTTTCCCTGTGACGCAGGGCAGTGCAGCTAAGTGACTTGCTGCGCTGTCTTGCACTGCAAACTTCATAAATATGGGTCTGAATCTCCTATTGCCATGGCTAAACATTTCCAACTGTACCATATCTAGTGGTGGATTTTGATTGTTTGTGCCTGTCCACCTAAAAGATTTGCACACCTTGTCGGGGGTCTTTGTCAAGGATTTATTTATAGCACTTGTTTCCCTAACTGGGCCTTTTCTATACACTTCTAATTTTTAACGATAGGAAACTGTAGGCATGAGGAAAATGTGCAATCTATGATCCGTTTCATGCCAATACAATAATGAACTTACTTCCTTTGCACACTTGACTCACTAAAATGAGCTATTGCAAGCAGAGAAGGCTTACCCCATGGTACAGTACAGGAATAACAATTCAGACACAGTATAACATAGTATTTTCAAATCTATATCTCCTTATCACAATTGACTCACCAAAAGGAGCTATGGCAAGCAGAGAAGGCTTACTCCATAGTACAGTACAGGAATAGCAATTGAGACATAGTATAATACAGTAGTTTTAAATCTATATTTCATCTAGAGACTAGGGGCTTACTTATAAAAACAGTATGAAGTGAAACCCTCAAAATAACTCCACAACTCACATTCCATACCATGTGCATGCTTCACTCCTCTTACACCCACCTTACACCACCCTGAGCTCCACTCTGCTGGCAACAGTGCAGCCGTTTGTCACACCACACACCATATGTTTTGAACCCTGGAAAAAAAGTTGTGAGTACTCGTCTCCTAAAAGAAATGGAAAGCCCTTCTTAGGTCTGATTAATGCAAGCAGATGATTTATTTCCTGCAGCTAAAACCTTTGGACACAAGTCACAATGTAACATGATTAGATCAAAAACGCTATCTGCTAGAATTACTTCTATGCTTTGTACATTTTAGGCATTAAGAAAGGATTACTCCAGGAAATATATGACTGTCATAACATTTCTGAGTTGCTCAAATATGTGAAAGTTTCTCATGCTGAATTTCCACTAAATGGAAATGTTCCCATTGTAATTGTGATTCAAATGAACAGTAGCACATATACATTTTTCCCACATAGAAAGTATGTTTCTCTATGTAAAAATCCAGTTCAATTGACCCTCGTTGTAAATGAGGGTGTTTACTCACCAGTCTGGATAATAAAGGCATGGAAATTAAGGATACTGTCTTCATGCTGTGAGTGATTCTGTTCTTTACTTACCCTTGTAGATGTCAAGGTTGTCTGTACCACTGCTTAAGCTGTTTATATGTTTTTAGAAATTCTTCAAGAAGATGCTGTTACGAAATGCACCTAAAGCTAAAATTCTGGCTGTTGTCATATGCAATCAGATGAGGAGTATGACTCCAAACAGCATAAAACTGACAAAGGTCACAGTTTCGATCTAGAAATACTCTGTCCCCTTCTTATTCAGGCCAATGCTGATTTAAAAATACATTTGGTGGTTACTCCGCTGCAGCAGTTTCAGCTCTTTATCGTGTAAAAATCTTGGACATTACTATATATTGTTCAGATTTTGGGGTGCAATTATCTTGCTTCACTTTAAACAGGAGAAAATCACTAATTGAAGCAATTGCTAAGTCTGCCACGCTGAACCCCACTTCTTTCATAAAAGGCCAGATTAGGAATAGAGAGTACTTATGAATGAAATTTGATTATTATATAGGGTGGGGGACTGCCCACTTCAAGGAATAATCAGAACCCTTGTCAGAGTGAACATTTCAAATCACTAAATTAACCTGAGCTTAACATCCTGGTAGCTCTGTCACATCGCCGACAGGCAATGTGTAAAGAATTTATACAGTACCAAAACAGTAATAAAGTAAATAATGCAAAACAATAAAAAAATCCCAAACTGAATTCGAAAAACAGAGTATAATTTAGTAGACAAAAATGACATTAAAATTACAAAAATCTTAAAAGGAAACTAGAGATATGAGTTTTTAAACTTTTCATTAGAAATAGCACCGAAAAGCACAAAGCACCAATGATAGACAATGGTCGCAGTAGACCATTATTTAGGCGTAATTTGAGGCGTGTGATGGAGAGTGGGTTGCATACACTAACCAGGTTCATCAGCGGTCCCTGTCAATGTATTTGCTGTATGGTGCAGGGCTTTGTCAACATGATGAAGCCTTGCACCAAACAGTTTTCTTTCTTTAATTAAATAAAAAAAGTCCCAAAACAGGATTTTCCTTTTGAAAATAAAAAACATAATACCCCCCCTCCCCATGGAAGTCATCTCCCCTGGCGAGGGGGTCATTATTTCTTTTATACTGCCTTCACTGCGAGGGTTTGCCTGGCGATGAAGGACAGTAAAAAAACAGCTAAATGTTCACCCATCCTAAGTGGGTGGATGGACATATAACCAATTCTCAAATGGGCCTTACTCCGTCGGGCCCTCTGAAAGATCTAACCATGGCGGAGATGGAGTAGTCTCCACTATGGTTACACCAATGGTCTGCCTTCCTTTAAATCGGGCAGGCAGACCATTATCTTGGGGGTAATGATAATCCATCACCATTGCAATGGAGTCTCATCACCACCAAGATATAAATTGGCACCTTAGTCTTTTAAGTCTTAATTCACCACAGGAGTACAATTCTAAAACCCCTCCAGGACCTATGGGGAGGCACTTATAGACTCAAAGGGTGTCAGCCAGGGGCCAACACCAGGCTCTAGTCCAAATACAGGTGCCACTGGCCAGCTGGACAGTTTCAGGAAAAGGCCTCTTGCAGCTTGTTTTGTTCCTGTATTTTAACAGGAGGTTGTCTTTATGACCCTTGGGGGCATGTTTACCAGGGCCTTGCACCACAGGAACGTCACTTTTAATGTTGTTCCTGTGGTGTAATGCCCTGCTCCATATTTACAAAGTGGTGTTAAGACACTTTTTATGGCTTAACTTCGCTTTGTAAATATGGTACCTTTTCACTCAGGTATCTGCGTGAAAGGGGCATGCAATGGTGTTGCAGTGGGTTTTGCACGCAACACCCATCGCTTTTTGATGCTGCCCCAGATTTACAAGAATGTCTAAATCTGAGGCAGCACCAAAAGCTAACATCATGCAAGAGCAGGTGTTAGAATGGCAATACGAGGAGAAATAAAAGAAAAATCCCTCAGTTTTGCATTTTCTATGTGTGCGGCATTCTGCAGCACACGTTGAAAGAGCAAAGCGCCACGAAGGATAGTTTATGTGCAGGAAGGTGTCCCTGCCTTCGCATAAACAATCATTTAATAATGATGATTTGCTACTTCTATATGTGCTGCATTCTGCAGCACACATAGAAGTAACAAATCGCCATGATTGATTATTTATGTGCAGGAAGGGACACCTTCCTGCACATAAACAATCGTTCCCTGCAAAGCAGGGCACCCTTGCACTATGGTGTGGCTCTAGGCAGCAACATTTTGTGCTGGCGCTAGGGAAAATACGGGGGAGCACCGTATTGCTGTAAATACGGTGCATCCCAGCATTTTGGAAATGTCGGAACACAGCGCTGCCAAATTTAGAGCAGCTCCGCGCTCCGACATTTCATTGTACATATGCACCTTAGAGTCCACTGCTTTGTCATGGGTGCAAAAGAGAGGAGGAACAGTCCTTCAGGGTTCGTCCCTGGTCACTGATAGCAGGTCCAATCCTCTTCTGATGTTCCACGTGTCCACAAAGTGTTCTGAAGTGGGCGGCTTGAGATTCCACATTTATGCCTTGCACTAGCTAGTGGATGGGGATGACTCCAGGTCATAACTTAACCAATGGAGTAAAAGTTCCCGGGCATAACCCTACCTACTTTTGCAGCAGTTCATTTTTGCCTTACTGCAAACAGTCCCAAAATGCTATGTGCCTGGTGGTGATAGTTTTGGCCGCACTAAACTTGAGCTTTGAGAGCTGGGGGTGTGAGAGGAATGTATATTGTTAATCCTAGTGTCCTCCCACATCTAACACTAAAATCCAGTTTGAGGGAGGTACTTTACCCACAGCAAACCCAGAGATGGATGTCTGGTAGGACAAAAGCAATATCCTCCACCAACCAAAAAGTGGATGCACAAGAATTGTTTTGGCATTCTATTCTCTTCCTTTAAAGTGTCCCCCAGTGTTGCATGTCGCTCAACAGAGTTGTTGAGCTGGATTTGACACTGTAGTGTTACAAAAGAAACCCACAGTCACCACCCTGCATATTTGTGGAGTTCAGAGGAGTAATCTCTCCCCATTTAGGTCAGCCCGATGTTTGCTCCTGGGAGGCATGTCACACATTTTTCACACCTATTCAATGTAGAGCACAGGCCAAGAGCTATCAGAGACCTATGCCAATTAGCCTTACAGCAATTCAGGCTGGTAAAGGGTAACTTTCTAAAAAATATTTAACCTTAATATTAATTAAAGATCCAATTGCATCATTGAATTGGAATTTTTAATAACTAATAAAAATAGTGGTTTAATTATTTTTCTAACTGGGACCAATCCAAAAATACAGTATTCATAATTTTAATCTGAACTCTTGTTTTCTACAAAGACAGCTAGTCTTGCCACAGTGAAATTAGCATTAGGGCATTGTCACCGAAGGACATAGTAACATAAATGCTCTACATGTCTCACTTTTAAATACTATGGAACCCACCTTGTCGGCTACAAGGCATACATAGAAGTGACATTAATATTTAAAAGGTAGGCTTTACCTGCCAAAAAGGGTTTATTTTGACTGGTTGCAGTGGGTAGGTTACACTGCAAACATCAGACTACATAGGGTAGGCCTGAAGCCGTGTTTGCACTGCCACTATAGTGGATGGCACAATAGGTGCCTTGTTCCACTAGTGGCATTTAACCTCCAGGTGCTGGGTGCACTTTCTACATTATATGCTAGGGAGCTATAGGCCAGTTAAAGGTGTCAATTACATATAAGCTAATTCAACCTTGTTAAAAAGTGGATCACAGGCACTTTACCACTGGTTATCAGGAGTAAAGTACACAGAGTTCCAAAAACCAGCAAAGATATAGGGTCCAGCAAAAGGCGCACAATCATGAGTGACTATGTAGAAAAGGTGGATTTCCTGTAATTGGCTGTAGGACTAGGTTCGGCTCTGGATTTATTTCAAAGGCCGTTTTTTTTTATTATTACCATACTGAGCTACCACACAGGACTACATGATCATACTTGAATTTTTATTAAGGCTGTGCAAACATTTTATTTTGCAGCGTGCATTCTCATGTAAATCCTGGTTTACATGAGAATCCTGGTCTGGTGGTTTAGTGTCTGTGTCTGGTGGCTTAGTGGGCTAATGTGCCCACTGTAGGGTCCTGTATTTGGCCACATGGTCACAGGTTTAAATCCTGGCAGGTCCATTAAGCCTTTTATCCTTCTTAGGTCGATAAAATGAATGCTGTTGGGTAACAGTAAACATCTGTTATTCAGCGCCAAGATACCCTTCTGGGTAAAAAGCGCTTTACACATGTTATGTTTCTATTTCATGTATTTTTAATAACTATTATTTCTTACCCTTATGTTGTTTGTGTAACTTTCACCCGCACAGTTCACTCTGTATTATCACTTGTTAATTGTGAAAAATGGAATGTGCCATAGCCTCATGCTCTGTGTTAGCAATATTCAACGTGTGATTTCAAAAACCTCGGGGCAGATGTACAAGAAAGTGACGCATCTATAGAGATGCCTCACTTTCCCTGTGCCACCCTAAGAAACCCTTGCGCCACCATGGGGCAAGCATTGACAGATGCGTCAGAAATTCTGACGCATCTTTGGCGCAAAAGTCACGCATTGCTGGAGTCGTGTCGCAAGCACGACGCAACTCCAGCAATGCATGTTGAGGCCTATCCTCATTGCGCTGCATCATTCCTTACGCCTGCTTCAAGCAGGCGCAAGGCTTTTTAGCAGTGGCGTCCTAGAAGTTGCACAGTGAAATCTTGTAGATTTCACTGTGTCCCTTTTACAAGGCTTTCCTGCGTGGGAACGCCCACCCTGAATACATCATACCTGATGCAGGTATAATGTGGACGCAAGGCTTTACAACGTGATGCATCTCCCTAGATGTGTCACGTTGTAAATGGGCCGCATTTTTACACCGCCGCTGCGTCACAAAAAGTGATGCAACAGCGGTGCAAAAATGATGCAAGGGGCTTGTAAATCTGCCCCCTCATGTCCAATACTCTGAGTCTGTATCTTGCGTGCTTCAACATGCGAAGACATACCTCAAAATTCATTTTCAGGCAGACCACTGTCCAAAGGAAATGTGCATTGTATCTGCAGTGCTTATGAGAGTTACATGCATTACTCACGGGAAAACATTCCATTCCTGGGATTTTTGTGCAATTGCCTCTAAATCAAGACACCTATAAACGTGCTAAATTAATATCAAACCATTATTAGGCAGCCATTAATTGTATCAGTCTTTGCCATAAAAACATTCACTCTTCTTTAAAAGGATGACTTACTTTCAGGACCCACCAGACTGCCACAGAGAAATTGGGATGCAGGGCAGAGCCTACCTCGTCACGCAGGACACAGCCAATATCACAGATAGATTTGGTTGCTAGCACCTCCAGTGCAGGTCAAGCTGAGTGATCCTCAGATTGTGATTTGTTACTGGTGAAAAACAGTGTGCCTGCTACTGTGCCAGAACCTGCAATACTGGGATATTTATCAAATGTCTCCACAGAACTGTCAATAACCAACAGAGGTGAATAGAGTTAAAAACTGAGCAGTAAAATTTGTTGATTTTTTTCTCAATTAAAAAAATATATATCGAGAGAATTCCTTTCATCTACTCAGTTCTTCTGAAAATTGGTTTGGGTTACCCTTGCTCAAAAGGTTAAATGTGTAACTGTTCTTAAAAGAAAATGAAAGAACTTTCCAAGATTTCTTTTAGTTCCTAACGTAGCTAGAATTTAGGATGTTTTTCAGAACAAGATGACCAAAAATAACCTTCAATGATCTGATAGCTATTTTATGAAGAAACCATATAAAATGACTAGATTCAAATGAAAAGCAACGATGTCTACTGAATGACATCCAACGAGCCATGAAAGAAGCTAAATACAGTCCCTCCCTAGGAGGGATTCCAGCAGCTACCTCACATGAAAACAAACTGGAACAGATGGGGCTAGGGTTATTGATATAATTAGAATAGTTTAATAGAGAAGGGAGACACACTGTGCTGCTTCATCAGTCTGTCAAAAACTCAGCTAAACCCTTCAAATGGACTGCTCCACTGAGAGTATACGTTAAACAAGCAGCATGAGGGCTTCCACTTTGCTGTTCAAATGGATGGTGGATTACACACAGTAAAGGGAAATAATACAAGATCATGTAATTCAATTATGTAGCTGGTAATCTAAAAATATAATTTCCTCAAGTGAAATAATGCACATATTGCATTCAAATGAAAATTGAATCTGTGGGTTTCACTTTTTGGAGATTACCATTTGAGTTCCTTAAGGAAATCACCTTGAATTGGATTGCACATCTTTCGATAGATGTAAGTAATTTATGAGCACAGACAATTTAAAACTGCAATCAACGAGGCATATACATGTAGGTGCAGCTTCATTCCATAGATTCTAGGAGCTCTTGTGTGAAAAGAATTTGCATCCACAAAATCAATGCAGGGGAATATTGCATGCCTTATGCATGTAAATTCAAATTCACAAAATGGGAATTACAAATCATAATTTGCATTGCTAAACACAATACCCACATTGTGATTTGCAAAGGAAAGAGGCCTTCAAATCAAGATCTCCCAAGTCAGGTGCCCCCTACTTCTAATGTGGATCAGAGTCCGAGTAAACACATAAAACGGTCTTATTTACTGGGAATGTAGTGCATAGTTTCGTGAATCAATGCACTGGTATATGCAAGTAAAACTCTTCACTTGTAAGAAGTAATTTATTTTGTTTGTCCACAAATAAATTAATAGTTTGCCTCTTCGTCTCGTTAATGTGGATTTGCACAAATCCAATTGCATTTTGTGGTTCCTCTACTGTGCTAGTGCACAGGCTCACAGTAATGCGATTTTGTTGTAGAGTGAGGTTGTTTCAAAGGATACTAGAACATCTTTAAAAGGCAGTTCTGGTGCAGTTGCGTGTTGGTGCAGATGGTCTTTTGAACTCAATTCGAATACTTAAATGTTCCCATTGGTGACATGTGAAAACATTCCTAGGGGTATTGGATTTGTGTAGAAAAAGATGACCATAATGTTGATAACAATACATGGTGTTAAAATCTGAAGTGCCTTCTAACATTTCCTTGCTAGAAAATGCGGCGGATTGTTCTAAATCAGCAACATATTGGTTACAGTTTCAAAATCCCAATTATCGGAAAATGTACTGGAGGTAATGATATCATTTAAGGATTTTTTTTTTTAAAGTTCAGCCGGGCCAAATATATAATAATCAACCTTGTCCCAAACTATACCATCAGGTATAGGAACTGCTGTAATGTTCACTGATGACAAGTCTCTTTGTTCACGATGTGATGAAACATGAGGTTTCAAGATCAAGTTCACTTTTGATGCTGCAGAGCTTTGGCGAAGGTAAGTTCCATTAATAAGTAAACAGAAGACAGTTACTAAGCCTTATCCAGAAGAGAAAGAAAAGTATCCCGGTGGTTACCCAAAGTTCTATCGAAGGTGACACAAGGTAAGTCTTTTTAAGAAAAATGTAGAAGTCTTTGATTTGTTGTTGACGAGATATTGGGGCTGGCATTGTTTCAGGTTCACTTGGATCCAAGGAAAAGGTATCAAAGTTGATGAAATAGCCAGATGCAATTCGATCTATTTTAGGAAGTTCCACAGATTTCGTTGAACTTGTAGATGGCTCTTGTTGAGGCATGTAAACATCAGTGTTAGGCCGAAGTGAAATTTGTCTTTCATTTTGGTTTTGAATTTCTGTTTCAAGAGGAATGGGTTCCATGGCATTGTTGCATAGTCCATCATTTCGTATAGGAGACTCTTCAAACGTGATGAGCCTTTCTGTCTGAACTTCCTGTATAGTAGCGAGAGGAGGGCGTCAGCTACTCAGGAGCCCACTAGGCTTACTATTCAGTATCGGCCACATAGTGGGGTTTGATCAGATCAATGGAGACGAATCGCCTCTCCTTTTTTCCGGCAAGAGGCGGCAGAAGTACGGTTCTTGTTCCTTCAACGGCCAGGACAGGTACAGGCTTTCTGTAGGATGGTCCAAATTCTTTCTTGTCCACTATCTTTTTTCTGACCATATCCCCTGCTTTAGGAATCCAGACAGGTCTTGCCGTGACTGACTTGACTTCCCCAGTGGCGGTCCGCTTTACCTGCACATTACTCTGTAGTGCCCTGGATTCATTCAGATCCAGTAAAACAGCCAAACGTTTATTGATGTCAAAAGGTTTTTCATCTGCCACTGTGCCTTCACAATCGAGGTCAAGTACCCACATTCTCGTTCCAAATAGGACCTCATAAGGAGTGACACCCCCTAGAGAACTTCTTGACATGTTATTCAAGGCCTCCTGTACCCCATATTGGTGAATGACCCAACTTCCATCCGCGCCTAATACTATAGCTGTTAATTATTGCTTTAAGTCCCGGTTTTTCCTCTCCACAACCGAATTTCCCTCGGGATGGTACGGAGAGGAGTACCACAGTGCAACACCCAAACATCCCATGGCTTCCTTGTAAGCCCTCGAGCTAAACGCGGGGACACGGTCAGAATGTAATGTGCCAACTGCGTATGTCCCTATAAAGACTCGCAAATCTTTGATAACAGTTCAAGCATCAGCCGAGCGCTGAGGCCATACCCATAGGAATCTTGAGCAGGAATCCACTGCAACCATGATGTACTTGTAAGCCCCATTAGATTGTAAGGGGCCGCAGTGGTCCAAATAGACACACACGAGTGGTCTGTCTGATATTAGCAATGGTGTCTGCGCTGTCATGATGGTGCCATTCATCTGTTGACAGATGTTGCACTTTAAGACATAATCTTTGGTCTGCTTCGTTAACCCTGGCCACCAATAGCGTTATTTCAGTACAAAACTGTCGCCGTAACTCCTGCGTGTGCAGAACCCAGACCCTCGTGTGCAGCTAATATTAAGCCAAATCTGCGATCCATGTTTAGTATTACTCTATCCCCCACTCCGGGAATCTGAGCAAATGGAACGTTATTTGCATCTAACTTGTAGGAGTACTTGAGTGGAAACCCTTTCGTCAATGCCTTATTGTCTTTGCGTGAAGCAATGACAGCTACCATTATCTGTCCATCTATTCTTGTTTTTGAATGAGTGATTGCAGCTACAGAAGCAGTTCATACTGCCCCGTTGCAGCCTAATCAGCCAATGAATTCCCTTCAAGGTGAACACCATCACGTTGATGACTCAGCGTGTGTATCACGTGATCTCTCGGTAGTTCATTTTTCAACTCAACTACCTGTTCCCATAGCATTTTATGCTTAATTGTGCCACCTTTAGAGTCTTTAAACCCATTTTGTCCCCAATGGTGAAGAGATTCATTGTATGACTGGACACAGTAAAATGAATCGCACACAATTAGCATGGGGAATTCTCGATCCGTATTTATCAGTGCCAGTAATAGAGCTTTTAATTCTGCCAGCTGAGCCGTGCAGTCTCCTAGAGACTGTGTTTTTGTACAGCTTGGATGGAACTTTCTGCCCTGCATATGACCTTTTACAATAGCACATGCAGCGCTGTATTTTTGTTTACTTCCAATGGCCGGCTAAGCAGATCCGTCAGTGTAAATTATGTATTCATACTGATCTAGAGGCATTATTTCAGTAGGGAGAGGATATTCTTGTTCATATTGCAGGAATGCTTGTGTTTTTAGACTTGGGTCATATCTGTATTCTACGTCTGATGCAGTGAGAGAATTAGCCCTATTGTATCCATATAGGATGTAAAGCTTTAGCATTTGGAAAGCTTGCCTTTGTAGCAGCCTCTAGGGTCGGTACTGGAGTCACGACAATTATTTGTTTCCCCCAAGCCAGTTCTCTTTCTCTCACTACAGCAGTCTGTACAGCTGTCAGAATTTTCTCTGTGGATGCGAAACGCATCTCAGCGTTTGTGTACAAGTGTGATTTGTATGCAATGGGTACCGTTTCGCCTTCATTGTATGTGAAGTAGGTGTACCCAGATTGACCCGCAACTATACGGATCACCAGATTGTGGACATTTACGCGTGTCTGCAAGTGATTTGACGCTATCATGTCAGCTTGTAGGGAACGAAGGATATCTGTGTGTTCCTGTGTCCATTGCCTAACTGAAAAATAAGGTCTTATGAGGTCGTGGAAAGGTTTCACACTTTCTGCGTAATCCAAAATGTATGTTCTACCAAAATTCAGGAATCCCAGTATGGATTGTAATTTCTTTATGATTTTGGAGGTTTGTGCAGCGCACACATTTCTAAAAAGTTAGCTGCCAAGCTTTTCCCTTCACCTGAGAGCTCATATCCCAAAAATAGGACATTGAGGTGGGCTATTTTTGATTTCTTAAAGTTGAATTTGTAGCCCTCAGAGGTGAATCCCAAAACTATGGTGCTCACCCTGGTCAAGTGTTCCTCCAGGTCATCATCCGTCAGATAAATATCTTCTACATAGGACAATGCTTCCTCATCCAGTTTCTGAAGTAACTCAGTTAGTCTGGCGGAAAACCACCCCGGGGGAGTCGACAAAATTGATGCTGGGACTCTAGAGCTGAGAATGCTGTCAAATATCTGCACTCAGGCGCTATATTTTGGCAGAAGAATCCATTTGAGATATCTAGTGTTGTTTTGTATTTTTTCCGCACAATGTTATTCATCAATGCAGCACTGTGTGCGTTCTGTACTGCAAATGTTTTTGTGCATGAGTTCAGATGTCTGTAGTCTAAAACTAGACGATATGAATTATCGGGTTTCATTACAGGAAACAAAGGATTATTCATTGAAGAGGTGCAAGTTTCAATCACACCCTGGTATTCAAGTTGATCTAAGATCTCCCTGACCTGTTTTTTCGCTTCCTGTTTTATTGGATACTGTCTCTGTGGAGTCGGAGTAGATTTTAATGGTATCACGTGGTCGGTTGAATCTTCATCCCACCCAACATGGTTGCGATATAGTGCAGGGGCAAGGGCTACCGCCCACTCCTGCGCATATGTGTGCTTTAAGTGGTTAGGAACGAGATCTGAAAAGGCTGGAAAAATTACCCTTTCTCCCTTTGGGCAATCCATAACAATAGCAGGCGGACAATCTCTTTCAGCTAAAAGAATGTCATAGCCAAAAGCCAAGTTCTCCCAAAAGAGACCTTTATTTTTTCTGGGCTTGTCCCCTTCCATTTTGAGTGTTATATCATGTAACCTATGTGGGCGCTTACCCTAGTATCAGGCATTTCCACCGTGATATGTTCACTCAGCTCCGCTGTCACCAGAAATTCCATCAGGTTCTGGCGAGCTATTGTTACTTCTGCTCCACTGTGTAGCATTGTCAGAGCCCATTCCCGTTCAGTACTTGAGTCCTCAGAATTCTGGGCATGTCTGATCTTAGGACCTGCTACTTTCTTCTTTTTGAATTGAGGTTTTTGTTTAGGCTTTTCTTCTTTTTTGGATGCGTAGTCCGAAGTGCTTTGCGTGTCTCCGGACTTTTGTACGCTCTTCTTGTATGTGCTCTGACCGTCCTTCCCTCTCTGAGTTTTTTGATGAACCCTGAAATGAACGAGAGGAACGTGTATCAGTGTCCTGATACCTGTCAGGTTTTTTAATGTTATCTCTATTCCTAAGGATATACCTCCTTTCGGAGGGCTCCTGTTGAGGAGACCTACCTCTTAATTCAGATCTATTCTTTTTTGTTTGTTATTATCCCATTTCTTCTTTGAAGAAGCAGGTGTTTGCTTGGTGTGTTCTTTTTCTGGACCTCCCATCAGTTGAGGTTTTATTGGTCTAGCTTCCCAAACTATCTTTACCTAATTCTGCATAAGCAGTTTCAATCATTTTGGGTAATTCTGTCTCCTGTTGTACAGGAGTGAAATCCCTTAGGCGTTGGTGTAGTGTCACTGCTGCTACGTCCCCTTTAATGTTTGCTAATATTATAGCTGATACCTGGGCAAAGTTACCTAGTAACTTCATCCCTAAGTTCAGAGCAGGTTCTGCCCTGTACTCATTCTGTATTTGTCTTAATACATCTGGTGTTACTGCTAGTGAAGGGATACCATGAGTACTGGTATATATGGCAGCGAAGATTGTACCCCAAGTAGTACAATCCTCTATCTGGGGAGCTATTCCCATGGGCAAGCAAATTGTCAGCATTCTATGCTTTTCTTGTGGACCAGTGTGTTGAAATACTGCCTCTAGCTGTGTTATTTTTTGAACTATCCAGAATGGCATTTGTTCAAGTTTAGGGGGCATTATACCCATCACTGCGTGTAACGTTTGTGGCGTAATTTTGGTTGCCGATGTTTGAATCGGACCTGTTGGTATAGCCATGGTTGGCTGGAGTGGTAAGTAGACATAATATCGAGTTTTAAATATCGTTGTGCAATAATATTGAGTTTAAAATGTCGAATGTCAAAAATATTGTTGTATATAATATCTATGTTAAGAATATCAATCTGTTGTGTTGTATAAAATATTGTTGTTAAAAATATCAATTTAAAAATATAATTATAAAAAAATATCGATTTTGTAAATGTTTTGAATTTTTTAATATAATATATAATTTTCAATGTATTAATAATTTTTAATTAATTGTATATGTTTTATATAAAAAATGTTTTAGGAGTGGGATGTTGGGTTTATAGGGGATAAGGGTGGGGAGTGTTCTAAAAAATATATTTTTAAAAAAATGTTATTAATATAAATGAAATTTAAAATTGTGTTTTAGGAGCGGGATGCTGGGTTTATAGGGGATAAGGGTGGGGAGTGTTTTAAAAAATATATATATTTTTTTTAATTAATATAAATTAAATTAAAAATTGTGTTTTAGGAGCGGGATGTTGGGTTTATAAGGGATAAGGGTGGGAGAGTTTTAATTTTTTTTATAAAATGTTAGTTTTTTTTTAATAATGTAAATGCAATTTAAAATTGTGTTTTAGGAGTGGGATGTTGGGTTTATAGGGGATAAGGGTGGGGAGTGTTTTAAAAAAATTATTTTTAATTACATTTTTTTATTATTAATGAAATTTAAAATTGTGTTTTAAAATAAAAAAATAGAAATTTAAAAAAAAAGAAAAATTGAATAAAAAATATAAATTTTGAATTTTAGGAGTGTGATGGGGTTATAGGTGATGATGGGGGTATTTTTAAATTAATTTTAAAGTTTTTTAATTAATTTTTAATGTATTTGAAAAAAAATTAACATTTGGAAAAAAATTGAAAATTGTTGTGATATTTTGTGAAATTTGTAAATAATCTTGTTGAGTTATGTTTAAATTAAAAAAAGTAAATTTTGAAATTTTGAAAATAAATTTAAAAAAGAAATAATATTTTTGATTATGATATAAAATTAATTTCAAAAATCACATATTTTTGGATAAGTTTTTATAAATGGGAATATGTAAATATATGTATAATGTGTATTATTGTTTATGTTTTTATGTAATTTGTTTGGCAATATTACATTTAAAAATTATAATTTTGTATACTTTTCTTGAGTTAATATAGTTTGGGGTGGGAATAGAAAATTATATATGTTTAGAGTCCAGCACCTTCCCTGAGTTAATGTAGTTGGAGTTGGAATAGTATATTATATATGTTTAGTGTCCAGCACCTTCCATGACTTAATGTAGTTTGGAGTGGGAATAGCAAATTATATGTTTATTGTCTAGCACCTTCCCTGAGTTAATGTAGTTTGGAGTGGGAATAGTAAATTATATATGTTTAGTGCCCAGCACCTTCCCTGAGTTTATACAGTTTGGACTGGGAATAGTAAATTATATATGTTTATTGTCCAGCACCTTCCCTGACTTTTTCTAGTTTGGAGTGGGAATAGTAAATTAAATAAGTTTAGTATCCAGCACCTTCCCTGAGTTAATATAGTTTGGGGTGGGAATAGTAGATTATATATGTTTAGTGTCCAGCACCTTCCCTGACTTTTTCAAGTTTGGAGTGGTAATAGTACATCATATAAGTTAAGTGTCCAGCACCTTCCCTGAGTTAATGTAGTTTGGAGTGGGAATGGTAAATTATATATGTTTAGTGTCCAGCACCTTCCCTGAGTTAATGTAGTTTGGAGTGGGAACAGTAAATTATATATGTTTAGTGTCCAGCACCTTTCCTGACTATTTGTAGTTTAAGTGGGAATAGTAAATTGTATATGTTTAGTGTCCAGCACCTTCCCTGAGTCAATACAGTTTGGAGTGGGAATAGTAAATTATATATGTTTAGTGTCTAGCGCCTTCCCTGTTTTAATGTAGTTTGGAGTGGAAATAGTAAATTATATATGTTTAGTGTCCAGCACTCACCCTGAGTTGATATAGTTTGGATTGGGAATAGTTAATTATATAAGTTTAGTGTCCAGCACCTTCCCTGACTTTTTCTAGTTTGGAGTGGGAATAGTAAATTATATATGTTTACTATCCAACGCCTTCCCTGACTTTTTCAAGTTTGAAGTGGGAATAGTAAATTACATATGTTTAGTGTCCAGCGCCTTCCCTTAGTTACTACAGTTTTAAGTGTGAATTGTACATTATTTATGTTTAGTGTCCAGCACCTTCCCTGAGTTAATACAGTTTGGAGTGGGATTAGTAAATTATATATGTTTAGTGTCCAGCACCTTCCCTGACTTTATGTAGTTTGGAGTGGGAATAGTAAATTATTTATGTTTAGGGCCCGATTCCGATGTCGTGCAGAAAGCATCCCGACCGACTCGGATTTGTAATGCTTTCCGTACAACTCGACCGTGAGCCCTCCGTTCGACGGAGTACGATGCATCCCATGTGAAACACAACCAAATCGTACGGAACGCTATCATTCCGAACTAAGGCTCCGTAAACTGCATCGATGCGACTGACACGTTTGTAAACGTTCAACCTTCGCATGCCGGTCAAGAATCCGACTCATATCAACACGGGGTGAGATGATGTGGCAGGAGAATCGATTACGGAACCATGTCGGTCCGTGTATTAAATGTCAATGGAGGAGTCAAAAACACCCAAATAAAGCATTGGCAACTCTAAAAAAAAGTTAAAAAAAATAAAACCACACCCACAAATCCACCTACATAAAGGGCCAACACCATGACCATGATCCTTTGCCACAAATGTCAATACTCACAAGGAGCTTCCACCAGACATTCCTTGCTCTCTGCCTCACACACTCTCACACCCAGCACAGATACCATTTCTTAAAAAAACACATAATCACAAAACCTTTTACTGATTCACACTAACATCCACATGGGAGAGGATAGTTAACAAGGTGAATGGTCAAGCACCTTGCCTGCGCACAATGGAAGATATCAGGACCAGGTACTATGATGTGCGAAGGAGGGTCAAGAAGCTGATGGCCAGGGAACATTTCCAAAGCCAGAAGATTGGCGGTGGCCCTCCAGCTCAGCCTGTCCACTTCACCTCCTGGGAGGAGAAGGTGCGTGACATCCTTCCGCCAGAGGGCATCTACGGAATCCCAGGATCACAAGAGTCTGGTGAGTACACAATCCACATTCAAATAAAGTTTAATCACACCTGTAGAAACAGCACTTTAAATGATACAGTTAAACTAAGGCCAGTTCAAAAATATAAAATGTACTAGATTCTAAGAGCATGTGATGTGTATGTCAGATTTTCTACAAAAATACATCTGTCTGTACAACTACGCCCTGCTTGTGGACATCATAGGCACCAGCCATCAGTGTCAGACAACTTGCAAGTACATTCACACTCACTGTCAGGGAATCTGAGTTACAGGTAGCCTTTTGCTGTTGGGTGTGAAGGTGTGTGTGGGACAAGGCCTGATGTGACTTGTAGCCATTGAAAATACTAATCCACACACCCAGCCATGCAAGCTCATCTGGGCATATGCTTACATCACAGTGAGGAGAAGTGTACTGGCAAGGTGGCTGACACTTCTGCATAGTGTTGATCTTGATACCAACTTCCATCAAGGCCCTGTGCACAAAACATCATGGAACTGTGTCAGCCATCCTGTTAGTACACTTAGATTCACTGTCAGGTAGCCATTGCCACAGATGAGCTGGTTGTGCTGGTTGGGAGGAGGAGTGTCTGCCATGACTAAATCTACCATCATGCTCTGGCCTCAACACACCTTCCTACATAGCCTAAAGAGCACATATGGGACTCTGCTTACCTGACAGTGATGGCAATGTGCTGGCAAGATGTCTGACACTGGTGCATGGGGTGTTGTGCACAACTCCTTTTCTGTGATTTTGATTCACATTTACCACCATGCACCAGTGTCTGCAGCCTTGTCAGAACACTTACCATCCCTGCCAGTTAGCCAAAGTCACAGAGGACTTAGCTGAGCTGCTGGGAGGAGGATCATTTTAAAATACTACTAATCACATCAGACAGTGGACAACATACACCTTCAACAACATCACTAACAGACCGACATGACTAAGCAAGCGTAAACACAGTGATTTAGAATTTACTAGATTTTACTAGCAGGATGCATGACATGGGGCACTGGTGTCTGATTATAAAACAAATACCAACATTGACTTGTGCTCAAAACACCAGTGTCAGCCAGCTCTGTCTGTACACATCCACACACGCACAGGAAAGCATATTTCCAGGGGTGCTGCATTTGCATGCAAGAAGGAGTGTGCGTAGTACATGGCCTGATGGGGTGTCTGTCCATTGTAAACACTCATCTGAAGAAACAGCCATATAAGACCACTAAAAACCGTGATTACCTAACAGTGAGTGGACATACAAATATGAAATGGCAGAGACTGTGGCATGCTGTGTGGTGCACAAGGCCATGAGGCAAGTTGTCTCCAAGTCAGAAACCAGTTCCCAGTGCCAGACAGCCGGCCATGACATTCGGACACACTGTGAGCTAAGCCCATGTCCTGTTTGCCTGTTAGCACTGGGCATGAAGGTGTATGTAGGAGTGGCACTGATGGGACTTGGAAGAACAGCAAACACTTCTACACGGAGGGCCTACTAAAATGTCCACGGTTTAACTACACCACCAAAGGTGGCCGAGCCTTCTCGGTCCTCATCCCGCAACTATGGAATAGACTGCCAGGACAGCTTCGCTCCGAAAGAGCCCTCCTTATGTTCAGGAAGAAACTGAAGACGCTACTCTTCACAGAAGCCTGGGCATAGTACACAACACTTGAGACAACACTCACTCTGGGACTTTAGCTGATCTTCTCGCAGCGCTTAGAGACCTGTAGGTATTAAGCACTCTATAAGTCACAATTAACAATAATAATAACAATAACATACAGCACAACCACTTCATTGTGGGCTATGTCTATCTCTCAGTGAGTTCATGTGTACTTGCAAGATGGCAGACACTGGGGAATGTTGTCTGAACCTATCACAACTGCCACATTTGCCTATGTGCCACAAAGACCAGCAAACATAGACAAATATCTTTCACATACCCTCACAAATATTGGCTGGACAACACTCTTCCGTGTGGCATGGTGGGGCTGGGTGGGAGGAGGGGTGTATGCCTCACAAATATAGAACAAACACTCAAACATCGGTTTTTCACAGTTCTGTGCCACAAAATGGCAGAAAGGTGAGTTTGTGAAATCATTTGACCATGGAGTCAATGTACAAAGTACATGATCTGTGTAGACACAAAGTTAAACTGTCACACAATTTTCATACTCACAGCCATTCACAAGTGTAGAATGAGATGAAAACAAGAAACACCTCAATCACTCCATTCCCACACCTATCATGCTAAGTTAACAGAATGTGAGTGTGTAGGCAGACACACCAATGTGACTGTTAAACACATGTACTAAGACCAGTACACAGGCACAAAAAGAGTACACACAAAGGGAGATAAAGTGTATGTATCTCATTGTGAAACTAAATATGTGGACAACCTAAACACACCTGTGTCATTCATAGGGTGTCAATAACCAGTCAATGTCTTCCAACATGTAATGTGAATTAAACACAACAGGCCCATTAATGCATATACCTGCACATGTCCATCAATCCCCCTCTTGTCTCAAAAATATAGTCATCACAAAAAATAGGTCTGCATCATGGATGAAGGAGTAAAATCTATTTACAGTTACTTTTCATGAGCGTTGTCAGCCTATGTAATGTGTCTGATTGGAGGGGCAGTGGACATTCACATCAGTCATTGTGTCATGTCTGTACCTACAGGGCCAGCTGAGGACACCACTGGAACCATCCGGGACGGCCAGGCCCAGACTCCGATCGACCAAGAGCCCTCCGGCGTTGATGACTCTCATCGCTCTTCTGATGACGACAACAGACCTGGCCCTTTTGGCATGGGTCACCCCACAGCACCGTTAGCGCTAACACACCGATCCTCTGCAACCACTCCTGCCTCAGCTGCCAACATCCAGCTGACCCCTACCCACATGGACACAGCATCCCAGGAGACCACCAATAGCACAGCAACACGGGGCACTCTTGAGTTACTCAACAACACCAATGACAACGATGAAGGAGGCTCCGTGTCGACTGTGCCAACACCAACTGGTCCTGCTCGGGTGGGTAGGGGTGGTGGGAGGTGTCGTGGGGATCGGCAACATCATGCAGCTGGTGCCGATGATGTGGACATCCAAAACCTCTCCAGAATCCTCAATGCATATGAGCATTCACAAGGAGAGATAGGCCAAGTCATAGGGATCCTCAGGACTATGCAACAGCAGCAGGCAACACAAAATGAAAAACTGGACAGGTTTATGTCAACAATGGATCAACAGACTGAGGTGTACAGGGACATTGCCACCTCCCTCCGCAAGATTGCCACCAACATCTCCACACCTCCCTGTGTGCCTACCACATCCACTGCAACAGCATCTGCAACAGCCACAGGGAGGGATGTGGACTCTGGCGGAGAGACACCTGCACCGCAGCTGCCTGCACCTGAGGGTCCCCCTTAAAAACATGGAGTTGGTCGTCCAAAGAAGAAACGGCGAGAGACAGATGTCTACGCATCACACCCTGGAAGTGACTACCTGATTCTGATATCCTCCAGTGTGTGCCAACCATTCACTTTGTTGACTATCACAGAACTCTCCCACATTGGCTGGAGGGTCTAAGTTGGACTGTGGACTCACATAACTGTGCATCTACTTTGGAATACCTCATCTACAAACACTACCAACTAATATCTGCACTTATATACATTTGTTTGGTTTGTTGATGATACCACCATGATGTGCACTGATATCTTCACATTATGCACAAAAGTGGTAATGTCGTTACTTTGAATAACTAATGTAATGACTGTAATGATGTTGAAAAAGGCAAAGAAGCAAGTGTGCACAACATTGGTAACACATCACTTTGATGGAGTACATTACTGTCTTGTGAGTATATGTACATTGTCACAACATGATAGATGGACACAACCAAGTCATGGCACAACCCGTAGGACATGTTACAGATGCAATGCAAGTATATTGCTTAAAATGCTGGCACCATGTTCAAACACAATAAACAAACTTTTTTAGCATAACAGTGCATCATGGAGCATGTTTAGTTAAAAAAAAACTTTGGATGTGTAAAAACACACAAGGCACAAATCATTGTGCATCAAAGGTTTATTTCCCTGACACAACCTGGCGCATTAACCCAATTTCAATGGACATCACACAGTAAGAAAAAGGTGTAAAGTGAAGAAAAATGTCCATCAGTCCAAAAGGAATAGAGTGCCATGGATTTACAAACAAGTCCAATGTTGGAGTAGGTCACATCATCAGGTGTTTTGTGAGGTCACAAATTGCATGGTTGACACGGCCAAGTACCCTGGTAAGGGGAAACATAGAACAGAGTTAGGCACACAGGACTAAGCCTCTTCAATTTTGACAAAAATGTCAGCTGAAGCACAAGATTGTCAGTGTGTACATTATGTTTGATTCACAGAGACACTGTACATCTAAAATTTTCCATCTCACAAACACTTATCATACAACTAACATCATGGCCATTTTTATACACTCACAAACATATAAACACATTGTGTACCAGCAACACAACAACAAACACTTGGGGGTACTCCCTACTTTCATTGCATACCTACACTCATGTGAAGAAGTTGTTGATAAGCTGTTGCCTCAAATCCACGCCATCATCATCATCCCCACTGTCGTCATGTCCCAATACAGGATCCTCCCTCGCTGGCGGATGCTGGTCTCCATCGTCCTGTATAAGTGGAATTTCACTCCGTATGGCCAGGTTGTGGAACATGCAGCAAGCAGTGATAATGTTGCACACCTTCAATCTTGCATATTGTAGGGCTCCTCCCATCGGATCGAGACAGTGGAATCTTGTCTTCAGGAGGCCGAAAGTACGCTCAATGACTTGTCGGCTTCTACCATGTGCCTCATACCGCATTTCGGCAGGGGTGACTCGGTTACGTAGTGGCGTCAGTAACCAAGGTTGGTTTGTCTTGTGGTTTATTGCCTGCCTTGTTATGTTGGCCTAGGACTAGCTGCCATGCTGCTTTTCTTTGCGCACGTTACACTGAGCCAGGGCTCCCTCGCCCTTTGCTCTTGCCAAGTTCTTTTGCGCTGTCTGCACTTTCTGTCTTTCACCTTTTCTCTTGTTCGATTTGGGCTCAGACTGCACAACATGTACAAGGTCGCATAACAATGTATTTCGGTTCTTCCTGATATGGCCAGTCTCGCGCACCCAGACATAACAATAGGCGCAAATGACATGAAACTTTGTGTGCCTTTAATACTGGGGTTTTTACTGGCGCTTAACACACTTGGAGGAATCCTTTCCAGGGAGAAGAGCTGTGATTGTCTGCTGATGTAGTTCTGCATCTAGAGACCGAGGTATGAGGGTTCGCTAGTCAAAGCCCAGAGGTCTTCTATTTTTATAATAAACTATCTTACTGCACGGGGAGGGTGGTAATGTTATTTAGACATTTATCCACTGAGTTATGAAATGCTTTCCCCGTTTGTATTCTATGGAATTGTAACCATGCTGCTTATATTATTCATATACATTATGCTATTAGTACTGACACGTGTACTGTACATTAGAGCACGTAAGTTGGAATAAACATTTTAACCTATCCAGTGTCTCTTCCTACGCACCTTGTGGACAAGTACGAGTGAGTGACGAAAGAGTGTTCTTGCTTCTGCGAGTCCTGAGATAAAGATACCGTGTTCTGGGTTGTCCAAACATTAGTACTTGGGTGCTAATGGGATGCTAAGCTAGTTGGGTTGGGGTTTTTGGGTGCTACGGTATATGGTAGGCAAACCACTGTATTCCGGGGTCCCATTATCCTGTGCATAGCTCTGTGTATGTGCAGAAACCTTATGACATGGCGCCCACCGTGGGGCTGCTTATCTGCGAGACGCTTGAGTAGTACTTGTGCTTGTCCACAAAACCCTCGCGTACGCTTCCGGAGGCGTAAGTGACGGTGATACCTCCTATATTGAACGTTTTATAGGTACTTTCAAGCTTGAAGTTATTAAAAAAGGTTACATAGAAAACCCATTTTGTGCTCCCTGTTAGGTTGTCGATTACAATTGTTTAGTTATGGCTGGTGTGGCGATAGCTGCACATAGCCGAGGACCACTCCGAGAACACCTAGGTGTATACGGAGTGCCCGATACTGGGGTCGAGTTGGTCTTTGTGGTTCAAGCCGATCCGGCTTATCACTTTGAAGTGTTTTACACTTGGATCACTTTTGAGGCGGTGGATGCAGGTGATAATCTGTTTCATGAATATAAACTCACCGCTATTCCTGCTGCCTATCGACCCTATACTAATCTTGAAGTGCCTCTCACGGCTTGGCAGCACCGTGTTTGGTTTAATGGCGCCCTCCCACAACCAACAACCGCAGTTCGTTTAGGCCCCTTATCAATTCAGGGGGCCACTTGGCCTGTATTGGCCGGGTATACCCCGCATCCAAATTATCTGGCATTACCGATTGCGGAACTGCGCACTATGCATACCGAACTGGTGCGAGTGCATCGAGCCTTAGTGACATACGTTACAGGTAGCCTACATGGAGCTGCCCCTGTAGTCGCTGGCCAACCAGCTGTTGCAGCTGGAGTGACCATAAGTCCTGTCATGGTAAATTCTGTGATGGGCAAACGTCCACAAAGTAAGGACGATTATCCTTACTGGCTTGCCGAAAAGTTCGATCAGATAGAAGCGGTGTTTCCACATACATCCCCAGTGGATAAACACTGCATCCTTACGATAAGTTTGCCAAAAGACTTAATCCCCGATTTGACATCATGTGAAAACTGGGGTAAGGTATTCGCAGCAGTTTATTCAAAATGTTTTGGTACTCCTTCCATGACGGTTCTACCCTCTGTAATTAAAAAAGTACAGGATGAGCATGGCCCTGAAGCGGCTGTGGAATTAGGGATGAGACTAGTGGGAGTGTTTGATGTAGTAGCTGAATTGATCCTTGGAAATGTCAAGGGCGATGCTATGAACTTTCAAGTAGCGAATGCTTTGGCTTTAGTCCCAGAGTTGGACAGGCCCCGCGAATTACCAAAAATTATAGCCCGGGCTTATAAAACAATTGGAAGAAACAGCCTAGGCAACAAGCCTTTTGTAAAACTGCAAACTCAATCGCAAACACAGGTTACACAAACAAAAAGTACATCTGAGAAAGATGATAGGCCAGTCTTCACTAAAAAGAGTTGGAGACAGAAAAAACAGGGTAAGCAACAAAAGAAGCCGGGGTCGAGAGGCGCTTCCCCAGTTTCGGTTTCTTCTGAACGTACTTATGATTTACGTGATAGGTCGAGAATTAAATCACCAGAAAGGTTTCAGAGCTCTGATACCCGTTCTCCTCGTTCTTCACAGGCCCAGACGTCGTCACAGGCTGGTGGAGGAGGACGGCAAGATAGAGGAAGGGGCCGAGAGGATCCCCAGGAGCGAGACCAACCTCGACAACAAGTCAGAGGGAAAGCAGAAGACTTTCACCTTCCTCGACCGCAATTTCAAAAGAAAAAAGTTGCCGCTGTAACAGCGAAATATGCCACAGACCGTGAGAACGAGACTCCAGAATTGGACGTGGGCAGTGACCCTCCTAGACAGCGCCGCGGAAGTTACCATAGTGCGGGAGGCGCTACGTCCTCATATGGAGGCGACAGCAACTGAAACATTCGTTACTGTAGAGACAGCTGACACGAGAGTGGCACCCCCTGACAGACTTTACAACATAGTCATCCAAATTGAAGGTGACATACCGCGTGAAATAAAAGGGATTTTTTGGGAAAATCTAACCTCTTCATATGACATTTTGTTAGCAGAGGTGGATTGGCCACCCCCATTCGTTTTAGCTGCACATAAAGGAGAGGAGGTAATCCTTCCAAGCTTTTCAAGGCATGTCCCAAAAGACAAAGCTGAAGCACTTGCAGCTGAGTGGGCTGTGTACCTGGCACCAGCGTTATACCGCAACCATGTGGGATGGGATGAAGAATCACCTCCTCATGCAATACCTTTGCGGTCACTACCGCAGCCACAACCCCAATATCCCATCAAACGGCAGGCAAAAGGCCCCGTCTCCGAAATTCTGACACAGTTGGACTATCAGGGAGTAATCGAACCATGCGTATCACCTATGAACAATCCCCTTTTCGTGGTTTCTAAACCCGATGGATCGTACCGCTTAGTTTTGGATTACCGGCATTTAAATTCCCATTGTCGGAACTTTGCGGTACAGAATACACATAGTTCTGCGCTTGTAGACAGTCTTGTTCGTAAAAAATATAAAACGACACTTGACCTTTCAAACGGTTTCTACACGCACAACCTAGCCCCGGAGAGTGGTCAATGGACCGCATTCACTTCCGGTGGTAAATTATTCCAGTTCCGGCGTTTACCCATGGGCTACAAAAATAGTCCGGGTATATTCGCCGCCCGTGTTGTTTCTTTGTTAAATGACATTGATCAAGACGCATGTTCGTACGTAGATGACATCTATCTGACAGACGACGAGTTATATCAGCATCTGTCCCGTGTGGACCGCATTATTCTTGAATTTGCGGAGCAGGGTTACAAATTTAACTTTGCTAAGTCACACATTGCTGAATTTACCGTTCTGTTCTTGGGCTATGAGCTCAACAACGAAGGTAAGGGCTTAGCCCCCAATTTCTTGGAAAAATGTGCACATTTGTGCCCCCCAAATACTCTGAAGAAACTTCAGTCTTTGCTGGGTTTCCTGAATTTCGGGCGTACTTACATTCCCGAATATGCCCAGCGTATCAAGCCTTTGTATGCTTTGATACAACCTACTTATTCAAGGTCTTGCTGGCTGCCTGAGCATACCTCAATTCTGCAGTCTTTGCAGACAGACCTATTGGAGTCTAAATATCTTTTGACTCGTGATAACCACACAAACCTGGTGATTAGAATAATTCCGGGGGCGGTGGGATTCACATACTTAACCTTTAATGAAGGTGACACAGTACCCATCGCATACAAGTCACATCTGTACACTTCCGCTGAATTGCGCTTTACATCTGTTGAAAAAGTTCTAACTGCAGTGCAAATTGCGATTCTAAAAGAATGCGCACTGGCACAGGGAAAGCGAATTCTGGTGGTAACACCCTGTCCTGCCCTAGAGGCAGTAACAAAGGCAAGTGTACCGAACTCAAAAGCAATGCATCCCCGTTGGATACAATGGGCTACATCCTTGACGTCTTCGGACGTCACTTTTGTTTTTGATTCTTCTCTTCAGACTCAGGAGTTTTTGCAGTATGAATTCGTTCATCCTCCTCCTTTGTTTTTACTACCGCTTGAGGATTACAAATGTGTGATCTACACCGATGGTTCGGCGCAACCGGCCACTGGGTCCAAGCACGCTTATTCAGCTGCATGTGCTATTGTTGCGGGTTCCTTTGTGAATGGAACGTTCAAATCCTCTGTAGTGCACACTCGCACACTTGGAGATAGTACCGCACAATTGGCCGAGCTGCATGCATTGCTACTTGCACTTGAGTTCGCTTCTCAGGATGAGACCACTCTTATTGTATGTGATTCCTTCTACTGTGTACAATCTTACAATGACAATCTGTTTTTCTGGTCAAAAAATGACTACAAGGACGCAAAAGGGAGCACAATTAAGCATAAAATGCTTTGGGTTCGAGTGGCAGAATTACAACAACGTCTGCCCCTCACACAGGTGGTACACACCTTAGGCCATCAGCGGGTGGGCGCACACGCTATTGGTAACGATCTGGCAGATGAAGCTGCCCGTTCAGCAGTAGTCACGTGTTCAGTAGCAGCGGTTACCAGGTCCATGTCTAAAATTGACCCTGTTATACTAGCAGCTATTGCTGCAACCAAGGAAGGTGATAATTACCCTACAGGTTTCCCTTCCAAGTATTCTTACAAATTAAGTCCCGATCAGGTTCCTTATGTAACAATACCTGACGTTGGAGATCGGCTGATCCCCAACGCGGACCGCAGGAGTGCCTTGATATCAGCTGCACACGAAGGCATGGCTTCGGCTCATGCAGGTGTGTCAGCTACAGTTTCCATCTTGCAGCAGCGTTATTGGTGGCGTGGATTGTATAAAGACACCCGTGCTTTTGTGCTTTCTTGCGATGTTTGTCAGCAGATTAAGCCTTCCACGGTAACACGCCCACCACAGACCCCGCTCTGCATTGCTAACAGACCTTTTGGGTGTGTTTACTTGGATCACTGCGGTCCATTCTCATCAGACACTGCCTATAAATATATCTTAGTAGCAGTGGACTCATGCACACGGTTCCTCTGGGTCTGGCCACAACGTAGTGCTGACGCTCGAAATGTAATCAGGGATTTGCGTGTCTTTGTGGGAATTTTCGCATGCGGCACCTTCCATTCGGACCAAGGTCCAGCGTTTGCCTCTAGGGCTTACAAGGATGCAATGGCTTCGCTTGGGGTGCGGGTGAAATTTTCGTCTCCGTATAGGCCTGAGGGCAACTCTATCGTTGAACGAATGAACCGTGACTTAAAGCAATCCTTAACAGCTAGAGTTATAGGTACTGGCAGGAACTGGCTGGCCCACTTGTATACCGTTCAACGTGCACGTAATAATCTCCCTAGAAGACCTCTGGGTGGGCGGACCCCATACGAAATGCTCTTTGGCATAAGAATGTTTGTGCCTGACCTTGATGGTCCAGACATCGCGGCGCAATCCGCCAAGTTTGATGTAGATAACCATTCTGCTATGTTACAGGACTTACAAGAAGCCCGAGACAAACTTGCAACTACACATTTGCCTTCAGCCACAGATCCTGCGTTGCAGATTCCGGTAGCCGGCTGGCTTCCAAAGGTTGGAGAACTGGTTCGAGAGAAGGTTGAAAGCAAAAAAGAATTCGGCCCCTCTTTTCGTGCACCGGTTCCAGTTCTGGGCTTGAAGGGAACACGTACAGTCATTTTACCACCGCTTCCTGGTCGCAAGGAGAACAGATACATCTCAGTGGAAAATGTCAAGCTACAGCGCCTGGCCGATCCTGAATAGCGTCACACCAGCAATCTCTTGTCCTGCCATTTATCGGACATATGTTCGTGACCCATCTACACGAACGGTCGCTGATGCTGTAATTGAGATGGTTGATTTGCCTGAAACTACAATTGATCCCCAACTCTCCACCAATATCGACGAGGACGAGTATACTTATCCTGCATCTGAATCGGTGGCACATCAACCAATAACGCCACTTGGCCCGACTCGTTATTCCTTTGATTCGGATTCCACTTCTTCAAAAGTCCCATCCAAGTTCAGTATTTTTGTATCCTGGTTTAGAGACAATTTTTTGATTCCACCCTGGACATACCTCTGGTTGGTACTTTTCTTGATTTTTCTGTTCATGTCCATTGGCTTTGTCACAGTGTTTTTTCTACTAATCAATGGTCACTATTTACCTGAACGCTCTGCTGTGGACTATGTTTCTGGAACTTTGGCTCCTCATTCCTCGTCTCACATCATGAAGCGTGACCACACATTTGTGAACATTTCAGCTTTTCCAGTTGCTGATGGCATCGTATGGGATGCAGTGAACTATCAAATCCATGGTCCGACGGAAATTATTAATGTACCTAATGTCCTTCGTGTTTCAATGGGTGATGTAGTACAGAATAATATTCATTCTGATGATTGGGATGTGCATGCCGTTGAAGCATTGTTTGCCGATTTAAAATATTATGCATCTTTTAATGCTGAAGATTTATATATGAATTCTGCGAATTATGCCGATTTGTATTGTTACCAACATTGGGGTAATCATTTTCTCCATAAGCCAAGTGCCCTGCGTAGTTCTGTTAATTACACCCAATGGGAACATTGTCCAAACCCCTTGCCAGGTAGCTCACAAACTCTTCGAAATAAGTTTACCTATTTTACTGATTTTAATCGGTCGAACCCTGCATCCTATTATTTTAGACTTAATACGACATCAACTCAGAAAATTATGTTAACACACACCAAATTGCTTTATTCGGGTTCCTTTTTAAGTGCCCTAGCAGTGGGTGGTTATGAGTACTGGGAAAATACAATAGATTTGAAATCCATTTGGGGCTCCAAGCCATGGCAGGTACAGGGAACCGAGGCGTTGCATCGTGCTTGCCTCATCCCTACCCAAATTATGTTCCTAAATGCTTCCATCTATCAAACTACGTGTTGGGGCTTAGCTACCACTAAACAATTGAACTCGCCCTCAATTCCATCCCTGTCGAGTTTTCCCAATGATAGCTCACGTTTTAACCTATCCCTGACGACCCTACAGGCTCTATTACAGAATAATTCATTTAATGTTTCTGAACTGGATCCGTCACCCTGGTTGGTATGGCCTATATCATCTAATGCATGTCAAATGCGTTTTCACGACTCAGGTACTAGATACACACAGGATAGGCCTGATCCGAGATTTACTGCTTCTCGTACTGTCACTACATATTCTGTAGGTAAATTATGCAAACAATGGCTGCAACATTCGTCCCTTGATTCTGTTAAACAACATTTGTCCCTCCTTTCAGGCAATATTGATCTGTCCGACTTTGTTTTGGGACCTCGTGGTCCCCGACCTAAAAGATTCATTTATGAGACATATAATGAACTCTGGAAGCTATCACAAATGGAAGCTGCTTCCCGTCTTCGGGAAATAGATCAAGCAAATTTGGAAAAGGTGCTTGCTGTTGTTGACAATAGTATTAATACCCTGTCTTCTCGCATTTATACTTTAGAGAATATTGTGTCCTCTGTTGTTGATATTGTACAAGATGATGTTTCTGTGTTATATCATGGTCAGAATCAATTGCGTTCAGTTATGCAGTTTGCATGGACTTTGCAAACGCTCAAGTTAGGTAAAGTTCCTTGGCATTTTTTGAACACCTCTGCCTTGTTTCTACCTTTTAACTTAACTGACAAACAGCAATTTATGTCCATGAAAGATGCAACTTACACTCTATTACATATCGAAAAGATGGATCCTTTGCCGTTCTCTGTTGCAGAACTCGATTCTGCTGTGTGGCTAGTTCATGGGGTTATCGCTTTACCTTTTTCCTTGTTTGAATTTGACTCGTGCATGAAACATTATCCTGTGGGCCGTTACCGGCCCTTGGGCAGTGCTTTCCTGCATGAACTCTGGTCCTTGCCTTTCATGTATAAATGCCTTCGGGACGGCAAGGAAGTTTTTCTCACGGGGGAGTCCTGCGACTCGACTATGGGTCATTCGCTTATTTGTAAACACATTAAATTGCATGGCTCATGTAGCGTTTCCGCTCCTAATCTTGCTTGTGTGCTGAAAGGTATTCCTGCTCCTGTTATTTCTCCTACTTTCACTCTCCTTTCCAATGGTAGTTATTTACTTTTAAATAACGAAAACTGTTGTGGCCTGCAGGCTGGCATTCCTTACATTGTAACAGTTTCGCACAGGGTTGTCTGCTGCAAAAATGTGCTTTTTCCTCCCCCTCATGGCAAGGTTGATATCTCTATTTGGCCTTCCATCCCTACCATGGAGGCAGATTTCAATAGACTGAGCAGAATAAAGGCACTATTATTGAACGAGGAAGTTATGCTCACGTCCGCCCGGGAGACATTCATTCTCCAGGTGGCGAGTACCCACAGTGAAATACAGGCCCTTTTGAACACTAATCTCCCCCAACATTTTGGGGAGTTAATTCATCGTATTTTTAACGCATCTAACACAGAAGGTCTGGTACACTTTTAAAGTCGTGGGGTCTGGTTTGGTGTCCTCCTTCCAAACTATTTTTGGTGTCATCCCGGCGTTTATTCATTCTATTTTTTCCAGCGTCTTTGGCGGTTTCCCGTTGATCATCGCCTTGGCGGCTGGTGTCCTGTTATTAATTTGTTTTATGCGCAATGGCTGCTCCCCGATGGGACCTGCTCGATCCAGAATGCCGCCAGCTGCTTCGTGAGCGCCTTTTGGCTGGTTTTGGTGTCTTGCCATTGGCGACACTGAGTGTGTCATATACTCTTTCCTTTCGCTTTGCGTATTTCACTTGCGTGCAACCTGTAATGACTTGCATCCGCTGTCCTTTCACCTGGACCTTGGATTATTGCCTCTCCAATTCGTCATTGTCTGTTCCAGATTTTGTTCAGTTGATGGGTCCCTTAGAGGCCCATGAGCAGGACTGTTCCGTTGCCGGCTGTATGGCGTGTGCGGCTGCACTGGGGATTTTGGCGCAATGGGATATCTGGGCGGCTGCCCAGGATCTCCTACAACAAAGCTGTTTCGTTTATCACGCAAGTTGTCCCGCATTGCTTTTGGATGCTCCCTCTGCTGAGGAGCATTCCTGCTCTTTCGATCTCATGGATTGGATGGCATCTATGTTTTTTGACGATTCCAATGATGCCCTTTTGGAGGGTATGGCTTTTTTCTGCACTTACACTTTCATGGATTGACTTGTTTTTCGCCGTTTGGGCGCTCCCTGTGCTCTACTGGATATTTTTTTTTTGGCCCTCTGTCTTGGCCGCCGGACTGACCAGGGGAGGGTGTCTTGTGGTTTATTGCCTGCCTTGTTATGTTGGCCTAGGACTAGCTGCCATGCTGCTTTTCTTTGCGCACGTTACACTGAGCCAGGGCTCCCTCGCCCTTTGCTCTTGCCAAGTTCTTTTGCGCTGTCTGCACTTTCTGTCTTTCACCTTTTCTCTTGTTCGATTTGGGCTCAGACTGCACAACATGTACAAGGTCGCATAACAATGTATTTCGGTTCTTCCTGATATGGCCAGTCTCGCGCACCCAGACATAACAGTAGGCGCAAATGACATGAAACTTTGTGTGCCTTTAATACTGGGGTTTTTACTGGCGCTTAACACACTTGGAGGAATCCTTTCCAGGGAGAAGAGCTGTGATTGTCTGCTGATGTAGTTCTGCATCTAGAGACCGAGGTATGAGGGTTCGCTAGTCAAAGCCCAGAGGTCTTCTATTTTTATAATAAACTATCTTACTGCACGGGGAGGGTGGTAATGTTATTTAGACATTTATCCACTGAGTTATGAAATGCTTTCCCCGTTTGTATTCTATGGAATTGTAACCATGCTGCTTATATTATTCATATGCATTATGCTATTAGTACTGACACGTGTACTGTACATTAGAGCACGTAAGTTGGAATAAACATTTTAACCTATCCAGTGTCTCTTCCTACGCACCTTGTGGACAAGTACGAGTGAGTGACGAAAGAGTGTTCTTGCTTCTGCGAGTCCTGAGATAAAGATACCGTGTTCTGGGTTGTCCAAACATTAGTACTTGGGTGCTAATGGGATGCTAAGCTAGTTGGGTTGGGGTTTTTGGGTGCTACGGTATATGGTAGGCAAACCACTGTATTCCGGGGTCCCATTATCCTGTGCATAGCTCTGTGTATGTGCAGAAACCTTATGACAGGTTGGGGTACCCAGAGTCTCCTACATTGTCAACAGAAAATTAGATTCTGTAGTTGGTTGCCAGAGCATTACCAGACATACAATCTACACACAACACAGCACACATATGTCACATCACCTACCAACAAGCCAAGCAGGGTCATGTTATGCCCGTGACATCAAACGGGGGATGGGTCTGTTCCTCATGATGTAAGCCTACTAGAAAGAAGGGGGCCCCTGGGGTGAATAAAAGGAAGAGATGAGCAGGGGAAGTAAACAGACTAATCTCAACATCGAAGATCTCAACCTATATAATTTAGAATGTGCAATGCATCATATATAAATAACAACACCTGAAAAACTGACCAAATATGTATCAAACATATCAAAATTTATTAGAATTTACATAATGAGCATGATAGGTTTCGGTAAACAAACAATATACGTCCCACAAACCAGACAAACAAACATACCTTAAATCTGATTCATACTGAAACTCATTCATACCTCATACAGTCCAAAAAGAACATCATACATACTCTCTCCTAACAACAAACATAAAATGTGGACCCAATGCAAAATTCATTAATAAAGTGCGTTGTGCATCATAGATACAGTAATATCAATTAAATCAAGCAAAAAAAGATGACTCATTTTCATTATGCGATTTAAGTCTATAATACACAATTTAGTTAGTAAGATGAAAAAGAAGCAATCCAAAGGCAAAGTTGTAATTCAGTATAGGATTTGCTACATAGATGTAGGTCCACAGAGGTGTATCAGCGCCGACGCGCGTTTCGGTGACAGACCCGATAGGGTCTCACCTTCCTCAGGGTGATGGTTTGAAGTACAGATATCAAAGGGACGTATCTGTACGCTGTAGTAAGTGAGGCAAAACGTTTAAAACAGGAACTCCTGCCAACAGACAGCAACTAAATTAACGGCCATAGGGATAGTCCATGGAGAGACAGTGATAAGTCTCAGCGGTTGGGGAATATGTTAATTCAAAAAAAGAGGGCAGTCAAAGGTTCCCTCAATGCAGGGAAACGAATATCCCATGTAAGGCTGAGTTCGCCTCACGGAGCCACGGTGAATGCTGGCAGGGAGACGAAGATGGGCCAAGTAGTTGAAGCTCAGAAAAAAAGTGAATGCCGTTCTGATGATGTAAGCGTCATGTGCAGATCCAGAGAAACGTGCACAAACATGGGAGATGGACATGTCTGCCACACAAACCACCTGGACATTAATTAAGTGGTAATGTTTGCGGTTACGATACACTACCTCATGAGCCTGTGGTGGCACCAATGTAACGTGGGTACCATCAATGGAGCCAATTATATGGGGTAACTGTCCTAATGCATAAAATGCCCCTTTGATGTCTCCAAATTCTCCAGGTGTTGGAAACGTTATGTATTGGCACAGATAACGCAGCAATGCCCCCAAAACATCTCGCAGAAAACTGCTGAACATGGTTTGTGACATCCCACCAGATGCTGCCACTGTGTATTGAAATGTACCGGTGGCAAAGAAATGTAAAGCTGCCATAACCTTCACTTTGGCCATCAGTGCAGTTGGATATGTCCGATCAGGCTGTAGTTGAGGTGACAACTGCACAGTCAAGTCTTCAATGATTGGTCTTGTGAAGCGGTACTTCCTGATGGAGCTACGTTCTTCCATGGTTGCCAGGTCTGGAAAGGGCCTGTGGACTGCAGGTCGTCTGTGATACCTATGTGTAGAGTGTAAACACAGTTGGTGTCAAGTCACAATGTACCAAGCAACATGCTTAGAGACAAAGAGAACATGAAATGTGAACACAACTGAACCTACAGATCCTTCAAAAATATGATTTAATTTTGAAAAAATTCCCTTAGATACATATCCCAGCATCAGTACCATACACAGACATGTTATCAGGGTATGGCGACACAGCAATTACAGTGGTGTAATGTAAAAGTCACTAGTGTCTGACATCATGAATGTCTACAAACAGCACATATTCCAAGGATCAAGAGTTAAAATATGTATTTTTAAGGTTTTTAAACATTTTACATATCCAATAGGTAGACAGAATAGGAACATGTAATGCAAGAAATGTGTAACACCTGATATACACATCATCTCAAACACGCAGTCATGAACAACACTGTCACAGGTTGGACACTGTCATTCATTTATGTCTATATTACACATTAATTCACATACACAGACTATATTCAATGTAGTGGATTTTGAAATATGTAACAATACCATACACTGCAGTCTGGGGCACACAGATAGACTAGTAATTCACATTGCACAAACCAGATGAAGATGCATAATGATTTCATTGTCCACTCATCCAATGGTGAAATCCTTATCCATTACTTACACAACTGACATCTGCAGTCTGAAATTTTTAAAAATGGGCAATTGGTCATACAGTACACTAATGCAGTGCCAAGGCAAGATTGCACATGTATATCCACACATAAAATGATGTGCACTGTGACCAATAAATGCAGAAAACAGGACTTCCGAATGAGACATGCTTTACATGCCAAATATACAGTGTGGCATTTGCCCCTTAAGGTTAGCTCCCTCATGGGAGTGTGTTCTATTAATGTACAGCTCATTTTTTCCATAAATAAAGTGCATACACACATGTACTGTACTAAGATACATCATTCACAGCAGTGTGTGCTCTGACGACTGATTATTCAAAGGACACGTGCTCCGCATCTGAAACGATTCGGGCACAGCCATTGGTTGTCATGGTGAAAGACGCGGGTGAGTATTCAAAGGACGCGTTATCCGCATTCGAAACGATTCGGGCACAGCCATTGGTTGTCATGGTGAGAGACGAGGGTGAGTATTCAAAGGACGCGTTATCCGCATCTGAAATGGTTCGGGCACAGCCATTAGTTGTCATGGTGAAAGACACAGATGAATATTGCTGAACACACTCCTGCCACTACACAGCCAGATGTATGGCTAACCAGAGGAGCAGGTGAGTGAGATTAACAGGGCATTGCCTTGGACATGTGTGATAACTGTGCATTACTGGCAGTAGGAATCTCTATCAGAGATATTCCTTTATGTTTTTTTCAAATATAACTGGGTGTAGGGAACTGATTTTGACAGGCACACTGCTGTAGAAGTGTGTGTACTGGGGCAAACATGTCATCACTGTCCCAAATGCAACAGAGATTAGATTGCACACATGACTAATGCACATGATGCCACATGCATTACCCTTAGTTATTTATTAAAACATGATCATGTGCTATTAATATTAGTGTATGGTAGAGACACATGACGCATGTGAACTAAGGGACTATCACCATGTCATCCTTACAGGTCAACTCCCATGAGAAGGACAGAATGTGGCTGACCATCGCCAAAAAGGTGTATGACGTGGGGGTTGCATATCGTTGTGCTCGTCATTGCCGCAAGAGGTGGCAGGACCTTCGTGGCTGGGCTAAGAAGATTGCTGAAGTCCAGCTGGGTCTGTCACAACCAGGCAAGCAAAGCTGGGGAAGATTGACCCCACACATGCGACGCATCATAGCGGTGGTCTTCCCTGAGCTGGATGGGCAGTTGAAGGCCCACCAGCAGCAAGGAGGGGGTGAGTCACTTACATGTCACAAATCTGTCTTTATTCCGGCAGGTTTTGAGATCTGAGCTTGATGGCACTTTTACAGGTTGTAAGTCTGCCAAACGTGCAAGCATTCTCACTAAATGAAAAAAGCAATTGGAGCAATAGATGACAGGTAATGACCCATTCATCAGGGACATGTGAGTGAGTTATGTTCAGGGATTGTAACAATGTTGACATGCACATGTGTGCTTTCTAATTTTCACAAGACGCGTGTATGAGTTTCAGCATGAATCCCATAGCTTTACAAGTGTCTGCACATTCGCTGATGTGCGATCCTGTTCTCAGAGTGGTCTGAACAAATCATTGAAGTCTGTTGTGATAGGTGATTTCAATTGTTCAAATCACATGCTAAACATTTTGTAATAATGATTTGTCTAAGTAGAGACATAGATTGGTTCGTCTTGGTCTGTGTGCAAAGGTGTTTTTCACTGATGTGCTGCCAATTGTGATCACATGTATCCCATGGGACATTCACGGCTAGGGTAACTCGGGTCACATGTCATAATGTCCTTCCCATGATGTAGTGTCAAAAAATACAGACAACATTCAGAAAAGTGAGTCCATGTGTAGAAGTATGTGACGGTGAAATCACAAGCCATTCATTGTCAAACACAGGTTGTCACTGATCGCAACATGTCCGGATTTTTGAGGTATGATGTGAAGTACACAGTCACAACTGTTGACATGTGTGTTTATGGTCTTGAATACTCAGACATGATGGTTTGGTAAACAAGGTTTTTTTGGCATCACTGTCAGATTTCGAGATGTAAAATGTGCACCTAATGAATTTTTATTAACCACATGGTACGTAAGACATGAGCAATCTCAGCAGTAGAAAGTGTGCATACTTTTAAATCAAAGGGAGGGACAGTCAGACTTTGTCCATATAAAGGTGGACTTGTTCAGTGTAGCCAAGATTGTTCAACAGTGCTGACTGTACTCATGCTGGAAATGGGTTCAGTCACAATAATCCATGCAGTCATTGCACCCAGATGTGCCAGTGGAATGGTGTTCTGCCTAAGGCATTGTGAAGTTGATGTTTTCACACGTGGCCATTTGTAGACCATTAATTACATCTATGAAACTTTATTTGTTTTCAGTCTTCAAATCTATATGATTCTGCTACATGATACCGTGCATAGATGACACAGGACAGTGTGCTGCATGCCTGTTGGACAAGCTATGTGTACTGCCTTGGTATCTCCAGGATGACACTCATATGTGTCTACTGACATTGGATATGCAAAGCTACTGAACACGTCATCAATCACTGTGAACTGTGTAACATGACTCATGCAATGAGTATGCATTGTGCATGGTGGACAAGGTAGACATGTGAGCCGTGACATATGAGCCAATGATTCAACATTAGATGACTACGGATTTCAGGATGTGTACCATGTCTCAATGAAATCTGAGATTCATATTCCCATTTTGATGGTTCTACTCACATGCAGAAGAGGAGACAGTAATGTCAGTACACAAGTCGATCATGAGCACAAGACAAAACATTCCCTGCCACAAACTCCATTAGTCAACCTTTTTGTTCTGTACTTTGATGTTGATACATGCAATGTTGCTGATCACATCATGTGTGATTTAGCAATGTGAAAGTGGCATGGTAACAAGTACCATTTCTGTAAATGCAGCATGCGCTAATAGCACAACTCAATGTGATGTCTGATATCTATTGACATCTGTGATGTTAACTATGTGTCAACTCGGTATGGATGACTCATGTATACCTTTTTCTTACTTGGTCACAGCTTCATCAGTGGACACAGGAGGTGAAAGTGCCACAGATGTTGTGGGAGCAAAACGTCAAACTGGGTCCAGTGAAGAGTCATCGGAGGGGGGACCCAGTGACGGAGAGGGTGAGTGGAGTCTCACTGGCAGCAGATCTGCAACACAATCTTTAGCTTCAGAATCAGATCACAGCTCCGGTGAGGACTCCTATGTGGTGGTGGGGGACACAGAGACTGTATCTACAACATCAGAGTTCACTTTCACCACCACTACCATCTCCACCCTCCCTGCTGCTCCCAGTTCCACTGTCCGTGGCCGCTCCCGTGTTAGGGGCAGACTATCATTTGGGCCAGGCACCCATCACTCCCTGCACCTGTCTCCCCTGCTGCCCTCAGTGTAGAGACCAATGACCTCCTGAGGCAGATCTCTGTGGGGCAGACATCAATGCTGAGTGTCCTCCATGCACACACAACTCTTTTGACAGACATGTCATCATACATGGAGGGCATTCACTCAAACATGTCTGCCCTACAGAGATAAAATCAGGCTATGGCCTCAACACTGATGGTAGCACTATCTCTTCTCAAGCAGTACCTCCCCACACCTACCTCTTCCTCATCCAACATTCCAACTACCCTCCCAGACCCAAGCACATGTAAACACACACAGTCACACACTGCAACATCCAAACGCAGCACACAAACACAGACCAAAGTCACAAGCCACATCCGCGCACACTCATGCTACAGACGGCACACTCACACCAAAGGAAGTGACAGCACCCGACACACATGCATCCAGTGACACTCCGCATACCTTCCAACCCTCTGCCTCCACAACCCCTACCCTTTACCCTCCTGTATCCCCTTCAGCCCAGGCTCCCCACCTTGTTCCCATTGAATTCTTCCCTCCACAAACAAGCATCCCCCTCCTAAGAAGAGGAAGTGCCTACAGGATGTCATACCTGTAGCATCTGCTAGACCCCACCCTTCAAGGAACAGAAGGCATCAACTCCCCGTAGAAAATCCCTCTGGTCCCAATCCAAAGCATCCACTCCTACACCCCATAGATCCCCAGACAAGCTCAGTACATCAGAATTAGCTAAAACACCCACCAAAAAGACACCTCCCCTCCCCATTTCAGACTCACCCCTCAGAAAATTTAAGATCCCTAAATTAGTAAAGGCCACAACATCCCCAGCTCCAACTGCCCATCCCACTACAGCTGCACCCCCCTCACAATCAGAGCCAACCACTGCAGTGGAGCCCCACACCCCGCCATCAGACCCTACCACTGCTGTGGACCCTGACACCCTTCCTGCTCCCATCCCTCCAAAAACACAACTCAGTCCCCAATAGTGTGTCCCCTTTGGTGCCTGGCATGCCCCCAAGATGCCCCTCTAAGGGGATGTGTCCCCTTTCAGGAATTGTGCTGGCAAGAATATATGGGCCTGATGTTTAAAGGTCACATGGACACTGACCAGTGATGGACTGGCCAATGGCCTTTTGATATTGATAAATGATATATTTTTTTATGCTGAATAAAGCAATTTTTATTTTTGATTAAAAACATTGGTGTCCAACAACTTGTTTCAGAGTTGACTGTATGACAAGTGGAATTGTTTGTTTATATGTACAATGATGTTAGTGTGGCATGTTTTGCATATGTTAAATGGAGTTTGTGCACTTTGACAGAAGGTATTTTAAAATGTGGGGTCTGCATTTCATGGTTGTCATTTGCAACTCAAGTTTTGGATCAGAGTGTGAAATGAAGTTACAAACCTTCGTATTTTTTTAGCACACTTATACATAGGTAATGCTTTCAGTTGTCTACATATTGCAAGTGTCTCAATGTGCAACAGTGTGGGCGAAGCATGCTGAATATGTTTGTGATGTGCATATAGGCACCAGTCTCATCTATTCAGCTGGATACATATGGCTGTTGATTGCATGGCTGTGACTTAGCACACATCCATGTACACAAATTGGTTCAATAGAATTGTATGTGACTTTGAGGTGGTGAATCAATGTCTGTGTCTTCTGCAGACTTGTAGAATAGTGGCAAGTTCAACCTTGCTTGATGTGTGATGCCAATTTGGTCAAACAAGCATTCATGGCTGTGAACACATCTCGTGCATTTAGTGAGCACATGGTGAGTGTAAGCTGAGCTGTATTTTCACAGTCTTCCAACCATCTGCTACTATTTGAATCAAATGATTCCATTCGGGTATTGTTAGGCAAGGGTTATTTTTTCTTTGTAGTCTTTTGATCACTCGTTTAGCTGATGTTCATGCCATTCTGCTTTTGGTATGTGAAATTGCAAATATGTTGTGTATGCATCATGATCATTCCAGCTTGGATTGCATTTAGCGTCCACACACAAGTCGTAGTTGAGCATATGAATTGTGTGTCACATGTATTTTGAGAATGACTGATAAGGGTGTTGATCTGAGCTACATTAATGCTGTTCCATTTCACACAGAGCTGTATTATGAGTGCTGTGATGTCAGTTTACTTGGAAGGTGGTACATGTGGTGAGGCATGTGTACAGTGAGTGCACAGAAAGGATGTGTGTCTGTCTGCTGTGCAGATGCTCCCAGATCTTGAGTTTCCACCAGGCTCTTAGTTGCCACACATGTGAGGATGTGTTGATGGAAATATATGTGTTTGTTGATAGTCTCCTTGATGTTTCAATGGATTGTTTGTGACATTGTTTCAGTGCCAAATGTGGACGAAGCAGACTTAATTCAGCACATGTCTTTCATTCTCACAAGATGTACCCATTTCTCCTGGATTCAAGATGACTAAGTCACTTGTGTTTTTGATCCACATATTTAGTCACCACCCCAGTATCCTCACCCATGCTGGCAGCTTTTCTTACTCAATGGACTGTGCACTGGCCATACCAACACTGTTTGTGGATACTGCGTAATGTTACTCATGCATACTCATACTACTATACAGGACACAATCTGCACATTCAAAATGTGATTATCAATTTCAGGCATACATCTACAGATTGAGGTGTTAGATGTATATTGTCTGAGAATGACATTCACAAAAGCAGGCCATAGACACATGCAAATTGGTATTTGAGTTTGCAGGACCTGTCAACACATTGTATCCTACATTTATGTTGGCCCATGCTTCTTTCATAAACAAGATTGTTTTTGACTAGAGATATTTCCATGACAACAGTAACACAACCACTTCTGTGTTGTTGTTGTTGTTGTTGGAGACACTGAACGCAGTACTGAGTCTGTGGACATGTGTCTTATCTGTGCTGATTTACTCTGTGCTTTACTGTACACAGATGCATCACAATGTCTCACTTTTGTTAGTACATTTGAGTGGTGTTGTGCTGCGATGGTTCTGTGTGTGTTGTGGTGGACTTATGTATTCACTGTGTGATCACACATATGTGTGTTTATTCTAACTCCTGGTCTAGCGTCAAATGTGCTATTCCCTTAGAATTTAGCATGCTGACTGTAACTACCTGATGATGAAAATCCTTCATTCTACATACACAACATGCTATGGACCCATGTTCTGATTGTGATCACAATGATGCTCAGGCACTCTAAAAGTAATTGACACACAATCTGTGATCATCTCTTGAACATGGCATGTGTGTTTTTACTGGAGAAAGGTTTTGTAGTTAAATGAACAATGCTGCAGATCAAGGTTGTGGTATGTAGGTCAGACTGTCCAGTTGTGACTTGCCTCCCTGCAATGTCCCTACATTAAAGGCCAAACCGCTGAACCTGTCATGCCCTGAAAGTGAAGTTTGTGTGTTCAACATGACACTACCTCTGTCAATGCATGTAAGGCAGTGCAGCATGGTGTTTCTGCCACAAAGACTGTCCAGCAGCCTCTATTCAAAGAACAGATGGTGAGCCATGGAAATTGTGACCTAATGTTGCATTGTCCTGGTTGGGACTGTGTAAGTCTATGAGTCCATTGGTGTGGTCTAGGAAGGCCCAGATAACCATGGTCTGCAGGTGACCCTGTGGTGCACCTGCATCTCCACTCTACCCATTCCTCAAGGTTAGCATTTACTTCTGCTGCAACAGTGTGTGAATACCTTTTATTGAGAATACCCTGTGAGATTGTTTATGTGGAAATTCCTGCAGCATGTACTCCACATGTACTGATATAAGATTTTTTTTATCAGAAGTTACATTGTTCATGTACATTTTTATAGTTTTATTTTCACCCCCAACCCAGGTAATGCAACTTATTGTATAGGGGTATTTTCCCAAACATGCATAATCATATATGGGGGCATTTACCCCAACCCAAATATATGCATCCTCATCTATAGGGGAATTTACCCCAAACACACGACAGGCATCTTCATGTATAGGGGTATTTACCCCAAACCAAAAATATGCATCTTCATCTGTAGGGGTATTTACCCCAAACACAAGATATGCATCTTCATGTATGGGGGTATTTACCCCCCCGAAAAATATGCATCTTCATCGATAGGGGTATTTACCCCAAACCAAATATATGCATCTTCATCTATAGGGGTATTTACCCCAAACACAAGATAGGCATCATCATGTATGGAGGTATTTACCCCAAACCACAAATATGCATCTTCATCTATGGGGGTATTTACCCCAAACACAAGGGGCCTGATTCACAGAACTAACTTACGTCAAAAACGTAAAGTTAGTACTTTTCGGTATTCACAGAATACACTTACCACCACTAACTTTATGTCCGCTCTCGGGCCGGAGATTCCGGCCCTGTGGCGGAATTTCCTCCTCCGGGCGGGAATGTCCGCCTCCGGGCCGGAATACCCTCATTTAGGCCGTTTCAAAGCTCAAACGGCCTAAATGAGGGTATTCCGGCCCGGAGGCGGAGATTCTGGCCCAGAGGCGGAAATTCCGCCACAGGACGGATTCTCCGGCCCGAGAGCAGACATAAAGTTAGTAGTGGTAAGTGTATTCTGTGAATACCGAAAAGTACTAACTTTACGTTTTTGACGTACGTTAGTTCTGTGAGTCAGGCCCTAGATATGCATCTTCATGTATGGAGGTATTTACCCCAAACACAAGATACGCATCTTCATCTATAGGGGATTTACCCCAAACACAAGATATGCATCTTCATGTATGGGGCATTTTCCCCAAACCAAATATATGCATCTTCATCTATAGGGGTATTTACCCCAAACACAAGATATGCATCTTCATGTATGAGGGTATTTACCCCAAACACAAGATATACATCTTCATGTATGGGGGTATTTACCCCAAACCACAAATATGCATCTTCATCTATAGGGATATTCACCCCAAACACAAGATATGCATCTTCATGTATGGGGGTATTTCCACACAAAAACACATATGCATATACACATATGGTGTATCCCCCACCAACACACATATTTTCTTCAACATTGCAGTGGGTATTTGCAACCCCCCATATTGACTGGACATTGCTGTGGGTATTTGTCACCCCCCCATATTGACTGGACATTGCTGTGGGTAGTTGCCACCCCCATATTGACTGGACATTGCTGTGGGTAGTTGCCACCACTCATATTGACAGGACATTGCTGTGGCTAGTTGCCACCCCCCATATTGACTAGACATTGCTGTGGGTAGTTGACACCCCCCAAATTGACTGGACATTGCTGTATGGGTAGGTGTCAGACTTACCTTCTGCGACGAACGCGTCGGTTGCGGTTGAAGTAGTGTTCGAGGCGGTAGAGTATGGGGATGACATGCAAGATCGGATTCATGGTTGCACTTCTCGTCCAGCAGGAATCATGTTGTGGCGCGAATCGGTGCTGAAAAACTCCCCTTCCGGCAGCTCTGACGTGTTGGTTGTAGGGACGGATTCGGCGCATGGGAAGTATGCATCGTACTTTGGCGTTTGGAATCGGACTTTCGAATGGCTCCGGACGACTCCTTTCTGCGTTCCCGGAGGCTTTTCGTTTGGACTATGAGGACGGAATCGGAGTGACCGTATTGGTCGGTGAGTAAAGGTTTTTGTGCATCGTACTGCGTTGTTTGGTTTAACTGGCTCCCAATATGAGTCGGTTGTACTGTTTGCCTCTGGACGCATCTGGGAGGGCCTTCCAAACGACATCGGAATCGGTCCATTAGTGTCCAGCACCTTCCCTGACTTTTTCAAGTTTGGAGTGAGAATAGTACTTTATATATGTTTAGTGTCCAGCACCTTCCCTGACTTAATGTAGTTTGAAGTGGGAATAGTAAATTATATATGTTTAGTGTCCAGCACCTTCCCTGAGATAATGTAGTTTGGAGTGGGAATAGTACATTATATATGTTTAGTGTCCAGCACCTTCCCTGAGTTAATGTAGTTTGGAGTGGGAATAGTACAATATATATGTTTAGTGTGCAGCACCCACCCAGAGTTGATACAGTTTGGAGTGGGAATAGTAAATTATATATGTTTAGTGTCCAGTACCCACCCTGAGTTGATACAGTTTGGAGTGGGAATAGTAAATTATATATGTTTAGTGTCCAGCGCCTTCCCTGACTTAATGTACTTTGGAGTGGGAATAGTAAATTATATATGTTTAGTGTCCAGCACCCACCCTGAGTTGATACAGTTTGGATTGGGAATAGTTAATTATATATGTTTAGTGTCCAGCACCTTCCCTGACTTTTTCTAGTTTGGAGTGGGAATAGTACTTTATATATGTTTAGTGTCCAGCACCTTTCCTGAGTTAATGTAGTTTGGAGTGGGAATAGTAAATTATATATGTTTAGTGCCCAGCACCTTCCCTGAGTTAATGTAGTTTGGAGTGGGAATAGTACATTATATATGTTTAGTGGCCAGCACCCACCCTGAGTTGATGCAGTTTGGAGTGGGAATAGTAAATTATATATGTTTAGTGTCCAGCATCCACCCTGGGTTGATACAGTTTGGAGTGGGAATAGTAAATTATATATATTTAGTGTCCAGCACCTTCCCTGAGTAAATGTAGTTTGGAGTGGGAATAGTACAATATTTATGTTTAGTGTCCAGCACCTTTGCTGACTTATTGTAGTTTGGAGTGGGAATAGTGCATTATATATGTTTAGTGTCCAGCACCCACCCTGAGTTGATACAGTTTGGAGTGGGAATAGTAAATTATATATGTTTAGTATCCAGCACCCACCCTGAGTTGATGCAGTTTGGAGTGGGAATAGTAAATTATATATGTTTAGTGTCCAGCACCCACCCTGAGTTGATACAGTTTTGAGTGGGAATAGTAAATTATATAAGTTTAGTCTCCAGCGCCTTCCCTGACTTAATGTAGTATGGAGTGCGAATAGTAAATTATATATGTTTAGTGTCCAGCACCCACCCTGAGTTGATACAGTTTGGAGTGGGAATAGTAAAGTATATATGTTTAGTGTCATGCACCTTCCCTGACTTTTTCTAGTTTGGAGTGGGAATGGTAAATTATATATGTTCAGTGTCCAGCACCTTCCCTGAGTAAATGTAGTGTGGAGTGGGAATAGTACATTATATATGTTTAGTGTCCAGCACCTTTGCTGATTTATTGTAGTTTGGAGTGGGAATAGTAAATTATATATGTTTAGTGTCCAGCACCTTCCCTGAGTTAATGTAGTTTGGAGTGGGAATAGTAAAATATATATGTTTAGTGTCCAGCACCTTTACTGACTTATTGTAGTTTGGAGAGGGAATAGTAAATTATATATGTTTAGTGTCCAGCACCTTCCCTGAGTCAATACAGTTTGGAGTGGGAATAGTAAATTATATATGTTTAGTGTACAGCGACTTGCCAGACTTAATGTAGCTTGGAGTGGGATTAGTAAATTATATATGTTTAGTGTCCAGCACCCAACCTGTGTTGATACAGTTTGGATTGGGAATAGTTAATTCTATACGTTTAGTGTCCAGCACCTTCCCTGACTTTTTCTAGTTTGGTGTTGGAATAGTAAATTATATATGTTTACTATCCAATGCCTTCCCTGACTTTTTCAAGCTTGGAGTGGGAATAGTAAAATATATATTTTTAGTGTCCAGTCCCTTCCCTGAGTTAATACAGTTTGGAGTGGGAATAGTAAATTATATATGTTTACTATCCAACGCCTTCCCTGACTTTTTCTAGTTTGGAGTGGGAATAGTACTTTATATATGTTTAGTGTCCAGCACCTTCCCTGACTTAATGTAGTTTGGAGTGGCAATAGTAAATTATATATGTTTAGTGTCCAGCACCTTTCCTGAGTTAATGTAGTTTGGAGTGGGAATAGTAAATTATATATGTTTAGTGCCCAGCACCTTCCCTGAGTTAATGTAGTTTGGAGTGGGAATAGTACATTATATATGTTTAGTGTCCAGCATCCACCCTGGGTTGATACAGTTTGGAGTGGGAATAGTAAATTATATATGTTTAGTGTCCAGCATCCACCCTGGGTTGATACAGTTTGGAGTGGGAATAGTAAATTATATATATTTAGTGTCCAGCACCTTCCCTGAGTAAATGTAGTTTGGAGTGGGAATAGTACAATATTTATGTTTAGTGTCCAGCACCTTTGCTGACTTATTGTAGTTTGGAGTGGGAATAGTGCATTATATATGTTTAGTGTCCAGCACCCACCCTGAGTTGATACAGTTTGGAGTGGGAATAGTAAATTATATATGTTTAGTATCCAGCACGTTCCCTGACTTTTTCTAGTTTGGAGTGGGAATAGTAAATTATATAAGTTTAGTCTCCAGCGCCTTCCCTGACTTAATGTAGTATGGAGTGCGAATAGTAAATTATATATGTTTAGTGTCCAGCACCCACCCTGAGTTGATACAGTTTGGAGTGGGAATAGTAAAGTATATATGTTTAGTGTCATGCACCTTCCCTGACTTTTTCTAGTTTGGAGTGGGAATGGTAAATTATATATGTTCAGTGTCCAGCACCTTCCCTGAGTAAATGTAGTGTGGAGTGGGAATAGTACATTATATATGTTTAGTGTCCAGCACCTTTGCTGATTTATTGTAGTTTGGAGTGGGAATAGTGCATTATATATGTTTAGTGTCCAGCACCCACCTGAGTTGATACAGTTTGTAGTGGTAATAGTAAATTATATATGTTTAGTGTCCAGCACCTTCCCTGAGTTAATGTAGTTTGGAGTGGGAATAGTAAATTATATATGTTTAGTGTCCAGCACCTTCCCTGAGTCAATACAGTTTGGAGTGGGAATAGTAAATTATATATGTTTAGTGTCCAGCACCCAACCTGTGTTGATACAGTTTGGATTGGGAATAGTTAATTCTATACGTTTAGTGTCCAGCACCTTCCCTGACTTTTTCTAGTTTGGTGTTGGAATAGTAAATTATATATGTTTACTATCCAATGCCTTCCCTGACTTTTTCAAGCTTGGAGTGGGAATAGTAAAATATATATTTTTAGTGTCCAGTGCCTTCCCTGAGTTAATACAGTTTGGAGTGGGAATAGTAAATTATATATGTTTAGTGTCCAGCACCTTCTCTGACTTTTTCTACTTTGGAGTGGGAATAGTATACTATATATGTTTACTATCCAACGCCTTCCCTGACTTTTTCAAGTTTGGAGTGGGAATAGTAAAATATATATGTTTAGTGTCCAGCACCTTCCCTGCGTTAATGTAGTTTGGGGTGGGAATAGTACATTATATATGTTCAGTGTCCAGCACCTTCCCTGAGTAAATGTAGTTTGGAGTGGGAATAGTAAATTATATATGTTTAGTGTCCTGCACCTTACTGACTTATTGTAGTTTGGAGAGGGAATAGTAAATTATATATGTTTAGTGTCCAGCACCCACCCTGTGTTGATACAGTTTGGATTGGGAATAGTTAATTATATATGTTTACTATCCAATGCCTTCCCTGACTTTTTCAAGTTTGGAGTGGGAATAGTAAAATGTATATTTTTAGTGTCCAGTGCCTTCCCTGAGTTAATACAGTTTGGAGTGGGAATAGTAAATTATATATGTTCAGTGTCCAGCACCTTCCCTGAGTAAATGTAGTTTGGAGATGGAATAGTAAATTATATATGTTTAGTGTCCAGCACCTTTACTGACTTATTGTAGTTTGAAGTGGGAATAGTAAATTATATATGTTTACTATCCAACTCCTTCCCTGACTTTTTCAAGTTTGGAGTGTGTATAGTACTTTATATATGTTTAGTGTCCAGCCCCTTCCATGACAATGTAGTTTGTAGATTGGGAAGAGTAAATTATATATGTTTAGTGTCCAGCATCTTTCCTGAGTTAATGTAGTTTGGAGTGGGAATAGTACATTATATATGTTTAGTGCCCAGCACCTTCCCTGAGATAATGTAGTTTGGAGTGGGAATAGTACATTATATATGTTTAGTGTCCAGCACCCACCCTGAGTTGATGCAGTTTGGAGTGGGAAGAGTAAATTATATATGTATAGTGTCCAGCACCCATCCTGAGTTGAAACAGTTTGGAGTTGGAATTGTAAATTATATATCTTTACTGACCAGCACCTTCCCTGACTTGTTCTAGTTTGGAGTGGGAATAGTAAATTATGTATGTTTACTATCCAATGCCTTCCCTGACCTTTTCAAGTTTGGAGTGGGAATAGTAAAATATATATTTTTAGTGTCCCGTGCCTTCCCTGAGTTAATACAGTTTGGAGTGGGAATAGTAAATTATATATGTTTAGTGTCCAGCACCTTCCCTGACTTTTTCTACTTTGGAGTGGGAATAGTAAATTATATATTTTTACGATCCAACGCCTTCCCTGACTTTTTCAAGTTTGGACTGGGAATAGTAAATTATATATGTTTAGTGTCCAGCCCTTCCCTGAGTTAATACAGTTTGGAGTGGGAATAGTAAATTATATATGTTTAGTGTACAGCGACTTCCCTGACTTAATGTAGCTTGGAGTGGGATTAGTAAATTATATATGTTTGGTGTCCAGCACCCAACCTGTGTTGATACAGTTTGGATTGGGAATAGTTAATTCTATACGTTTAGGGGTCGATTCCGATTCAGGCCGGAAAAAGCACCGACCGACTCGGATCCGGAAATAATACCGACCGACACGTACCTGTGGCGCCCGACACGACAAGTACGATGCAAGGCGTGAAAAATCCGACCGACACGTACCGAACCCAAGTCGACCGACCGAGCCGCACGGAAAACAGCAATCCGGCCGGAAAAACACGCGAATCCAACCGACCGACACGCACCCGGAACAAATCCGACCGAAACGTACACGCGAACTCCAAACCGCAAAGTACGATGCAAGGCGCGAAAACCATGAGCGAGTCGGACGGAGGCCAAGCCGCACGACCGACACGCATACAAAACCGAGCCAAAGCAACACAAAACACCGCGACCGACGCGTACGCAGCATAGAAAACTGCACAAACACAGCGTGAACGAAGCGGAGAAGACCGTACGAGACAAATGCAGGGTCCGACTCGGTCACAAGAACGTTTCCAACATACACAGACAGTACAAAGGAAAAATCACCCAAAAAAAGGCCAAACAAGCAATTACCAAGCCAATAAATACTGGGGGGTGGGGACAGAGAACAAAGACACACCCACAACTCCACCCATATAAAGGACACAAATCACAACCATGAGCCTTTGCAAATGCCATTCCACTGCCAGCACCCAAGAGAAAGCAACCACACACCCACAGCTCATCCCTCACACAAGCCACACACCATCAGCACACCAACAAATATCTACCTCACATACACCCAGCAAAACACACACTCACACACCCTCACCTGCACACCAACACACACATCACTCACCATCACCACCCATCACCATGCCCCCCAAGAAGAATCCCAAGTTCCTAGATTGTGAATTGGAAGTCATGGTAGACGAGATCCTCAGGGTAGAGCCACAGCTGTTTGGCACACTGGTCCAACAGACCCCCATCTCCCAGAAAACCAAGATGTGGGAGAGGATCATCAACAGGGTGAACGCACAATCACCATGTCGGCGCACAAAGAGCGACATCCAGAACAGGTGGTATGACGTGCGCAGGAGGGTACGGGACCTGCTGAAGAAAGACTACATCAACAGCCAATACACCGGCAGTGGCCCTCCTGCCAAGCCAATATACCTCAGGCCCTGGGAGGAGAAGGTGCGGGCCATCCTTCCGCCAGTGAGCGTATATGGACTAGAGGACATCCCAGAGCCTGGTGAGTACACAACAAATGTACACAATATACTGCCACAAAACACTCACATCACTGTCAAGGGAGAGTCAAATCATGCACTCATAGCAATTACACAGCAACCAGAACAGAATCATCCCAAAATGTGTATGTCACTCAGATAAACACAACACATGCCATCAAAAAAGTCACATCCAACTGTGCCAACACATGTACAAACACAACTACAACTACAGCTAGGCAGTGGCACAAATAGAACTAACAAACACATCCAGACATGTAGCCACCACAACAACACCAACACACAGTAAAGACCACTCAAAGGAAGGAATTCTGTGTATGCTGGCCAAGTCAGTGCAGCCAATAGCATCATGGGAGTCGCAGTCACACATATTGCCCCCCACAACTGTCCCATCAACACCACCATGAACCATGCGCACATCACAGGGAGTGGAGAAGGACTCACAAGATGGCTGACACTGGCTACTGCTGTGGGGAGCACAAGGCCCTGCTGGCAACTGTGCACCAACAAACAGCAGGGCACCACTGACTGACATCCTGAGAGACAACTTCCACTCCCTGCAATGCAAGCACGTTCCATGGTGGGATATCTGGCTAGCTGGGTGGCAAGGAGGACTTGCAGCACTGACCATAGTCACAAGCACCTCCCCTCACACACACCCCAACACAAACTCCACAGAACCCACCTGGTAGAATGCAATGCCCCCATCCTAACACAAGATCCCACAAAGAACCACCACCCTGGGTTATGTTGTGTGAAGCACAGGGCCACTCTTGGGACTTTTAGCCAAACAACTGCCAGGACAACACTCCCAGCCATCCTGTCAGCACAGCCAGCCCACCCCACAGGGAAGCAGAGTCAAAAGGAAGGAAGCATGGGCATGCTTGGAAGGGGGTGGAGGCAATAGCATGATGGGAGTCGTAGTCACAGCTCTACATCCCCCACCACATGGCCCAGCAAGCTCACACTCATGCATGCACATCCCACAGAGAGTGGAAAGGGCCATCAAAGATGTCTGACACTGTTGCTGTGTCGTGGGGAGCACAAGGGCATGCTGGGTACTGCACACCAACCAACAGCAGGACACCACTGTCAGCCATCTTGCCATTGCTCTCACACCCACACACACTGAACTCCCCACAAAAGCAAATAAGTATGGGAATGCTGGGAAGTGGGGTGGAGGCAATAGCATGATGGGAGTCGTAGTCACAGACATAGCTCACCCCCACAACTGTCCCATCAACACCACCCTGAACCATGCTCACATCACAGGGAGTGGAGAAGGACTCACAAGATGGCTGACACTGGCTACTGCTGTGGGGAGCACAAGGCCCTGCTGCCAACTGTGCACCAACAAACAGCAGGACACCACTGACTGACATCCTGAGAGACAACTTCCACTCCCTGCAATGCAAGCACGTTCCATGGTGGGATATCTGGCTAGCTGGGTGGGAAGGAGGACTTGCAGCACTGACCATAGTCACAAGCACCTCCCCTCACACACACCCCAACACAAACTCCACAGAACCCACCTGGTAGAATGCAATGCCCCCATCCTAACACAAGATCCCACACAGAACCACCACCCTGGGTTATGTTGTGTGAAGCACAGGGCCACTCTAGGGACTTCTAGCCAAACAACTGCCAGGACAACACTCCCAGCCATCCTGTCAGCACAGCCAGCCCACCCCACAGGGAAGCAGAGTCAAAAGGAAGGAAGCATGGGCATGCTGGGAAGGGGGAGGAGGCAATAGCATGATGGGAGTCGTAGTCACAGCTCTACATCCCCCACCACATGGCCCAGCAAGCTCACACTCACGCATGCACATCCCACAGAGAGTGGAAAGGGCCATCAAAGATGTCTGACACTGTTGCTGTGTCGTGGGGAGCACAAGGGCATGCTGGGTACTGCACACCAACCAACAGCAGGACACCACTGTCAGCCATCTTGCCATTGCTCTCACACCCACACACACTGAACTCCCCACAAAAGCAAGTAAGTATGGGAATGCTGGGAAGTGGGGTGGAGGCAATAGCAAGATGGGAGTCGTAGTCACAGACATAGCTCACCCCCACAACTGTCCCATCAACACCACCCTGAACCATGCTCACATCACAGGGAGTGGAGAAGGACTCACAAGATGGCTGACACTGGCTACTGCTGTGGGGAGCACAAGGCCCTGCTGCCAACTGTGCACCAACAAACAGCAGGACACCACTGACTGACATCCTGAGAGACAACTTCCACTCCCTGCAATGCAAGCACGTTCCATGGTGGGATATCTGGCTAGCTGGGTGGGAAGGAGGACTTGCAGCACTGACCATAGTCACAAGCACCTCCCCTCACACACACCCCAACACAAACTCCACAGAACCCACCTGGGAGAATGCAATGCCCCCATCCTAACACAAGATCCCACAAAGAACCACCACCCTGGGTTATGTTGTGTGAAGCACAGGGCCACTCTTGGGACTTTTAGCCAAACAACTGCCAGGACAACACTCCCAGCCATCCTGTCAGCACAGCCAGCCCACCCCACAGGGAAGCAGAGTCAAAAGGAAGGAAGCATGGGCATGCTGGGAAGGGGGGTGGAGGCAATAGCATGATGGGAGTCGTAGCCACTGATATTGGTCACCCCCACAACTGTCCCATCAACACCACCCTGAACCATGCTCACATCACAGGGAGTGGAGAAGGACTCACAAGATGGCTGACACTGGCTACTGCTGTGGGGAGCACAAGGCCCTGCTGCCAACTGTGCACCAACAAACAGCAGGACACCACTGACTGACATCCTGAGAGACAACTTCCACTCCCTGCAACACAAGCACGTTCCATGGTGGGATAACTGACTGGCTGGGTGGGTGGGAAGGAGGGCCGGCTGTCAACCAAACACAACCAATGCAGACCATGTTCACACCCCAAAAAATACATAGAAATGCCCAAATAATGCAGGACAATGTGCCACACCAATATCAACCCCTGACTGTGACGACTTAGGACAATGCAATGTACAGGCCCGCACCCAGAGGCATAGTCACAACTGTCATGTGTGTCAACCATTGATGCCTGCAGAAACATAACATACATTGTTTGTGTCTCCCAAAAACAGGTGATGATGGGGACACAGCAGCAGACGCTGAGGAGTCCCAGTCCCAGGCTCAAGAGGATGCGGAGCTCACTGGCGTCGTACAGCCTCTGTCCTCCTCGGACGATGAAGACCAACCTGGCACATCCGGTGCAAGTCAACATGCAGCACCAGCAGGACCACCAGCTGCAGCACCAGCAGGACCACCAGCTGCACCCCCTGCACCCACCCCTCCAACGACTGTCACCACAAATACCATCCCTGCCGACATGGACAGAACAAGGAGCAACACCAGCACAGGGACCCTGGACCAACCTGGGGCCATGGACACCACCACCACCACCAACCCCCAAGGTGGACCAGGGTTATTTGTGCATGCCACCTCACACACTGCACATGTCAGCAGGGGTGGTGGGAGGGGTGGGAGACAGAGGTCGCTGCTTGCAGACATTGCTGGTGTGCATGATGACCCACAACTGGTACGCATAGCTGATGCGTACCAGTCCAGCACCGGAGACCTCAGCCAGGTAGTGGGGCTCCTCAGAGACATGAAACAGCAGCAGGCTGCCCATCATGCCCGCTTGGACTCCCACATGTCCCACGTGGAGTCACACATGTCCCGCGTGGACTCACACATGTCCCGCGTGGAGTCCAAGTGGGATGCACTGCATGAGATGACGGCGGTGCACAGGGACATTTTACAATGCCTCCGCCAGATGAACAGCAACCAGTCCACACCTCCCTGTGTGCCAACAACATCTGGTGCCGAACAAACTGCAACTGCCACAGGGAGGGAGGATGACTCTGGCGGAGAGTCCCCTGCACCGCAGCAGCCTGTACTTGAGGGGCCCCCCCAAGAAGAGGGGTCGTCCGAGGAGGGGAAAGTGAGAGGCCGATGGCCAAGCGCAACTCCCAGGAAGCCTGAACCTGTTCTGGATGTTCGCCTTTGTGCACAGACTGTTCACCCTGTTGACGGCAACACTACTCCCACACATTGCATGGGGAGTACAAGTTGGACCAATGTGTCAGACAACTGTGGCCCCGATACTGGGGATCCTGTCTACCAGGACTTTCAATTCACCTAGGAACTTCGGATTGCAAGATTTATGTACAGCACTACCCATCCTATGCACTATTAACACAAATGTATCACAATAAACACACTAATACACCATACTTGCCTCTGTCGTGATTCCAACGTGGGTGCTGTTATGGGGATGATGAACTGCAAAATTACACTGTGTATGCGAACTGCAACAGCAAGGACAACACAGGCATGTGAGTAAAGTCAACGTGACACATATGAGGGAGACACACCACCAGGGCTACACAACACATACACACCTAGGCCATCTGACTCATTGCCTACACTGATGTTGCCAGGGAAGACGGTGCAATGCACAGACACCACACCCATTCCCAGTTGTAGTCAAGTAGCCCACAGGTGCAGTAAGCAAATGGCACTCAAATGTGTGACCACAGACAACGCACATCACAAAGTGAAGCACAGGTTTATTACACAGTTGCAACATGTCGTAACCACTACAGATACAAGGTAATCCCACCTGGCAGCGGGCACACAGTCAACAACTGTAGACGGAAGGAAGTCCATGGGTGTGGCGCACATCACCTGTAGGGACACAACAGCTACCAGCCTGGAAGTGCAATCACTTCGTCGGTGGACACAGTTGACCAAACGAATCTGAAAGTACCCTGTGAAGGACAGAAATGACACACAGTCAAAAGCAATGGAGTACAGGACAGAACAGCAAAACTCATGCACAATACATGTTACAAGATACCCACCCAGAACCAAGTTAGCATGTCAACACTGTTGGGGAGTACAGCCCACCTGTTAGCACACATCGCAACACACATCCAGTCAAGTAGCCCATGGACACACTCCAACAGCACCAGAGCACCACCCACACATCATGCCAACTCACATCATTGACATGACACCTCAGGATACTCACATTCAGCTAAAGAAGTTGGTGATGAGCTGTGTGCGGACATCACCATCATCATCATCATCGTCACTGGCATCGTGGTCCAGGGCAGGATCCTCCACAGGTGGCGGATGTTGGTCATTGTCATCCTGGATGAGAGGCAACTCCTTCCGCACTGCCAGGTTGTGGAGCATGCAGCAGACGATGATAATCTTGCACACTTTCGCAGGGGCATATGGGAGGGACCCTCCGGTCTTGTCCAGGCAGCGGAAGCGGCTCTTCAGGAGACCAAATGTCCGCTCAATCACTCTCCTGGTCTGACCATGTGCCTCATTGTAGCGCATCTGGGCTGGTGTCACAGGGTTCCTGAGGGGTGTCAGCAACCACGGCATGTTGGGGTATCCCGAGTCAACTACGGACAGACAAGTGCACATTAGCTGACTTGGAAAAGTGGGCGGAATACTACAGATCAGATCACACACAATGGCACAAAGTCAGTACACACCGACAAGCCAGGCACGCTGGTTCTGCATCTGTGCCATCATCCTGGGGATGCGACTACTCCTCATCACAAAGGCATCATGTGCTGAACCAGGGAAACGGGCACACACGTGTGTGATGGTCATGTCTGCAAGACACACCACCAGTGCATTGACCGAGTGGTAGTGCTTGCGGTTCCTGTAGGCCTGCTCCTGGGCCTGTGGTGGTACCAAAGCCACATGTGTCCCATCAATGGAGCCAATGACATGCGGCATCCTCCCCAGGGCATAAAAGTCACTCTTCACGTCAGTGAGTCGTCGCAGTCTAGGGAAATAGATGTACCGGTTCAGGAATAGCAACATTGCCGCCAAAACATCGCGGAGCACACGGCTCAACATGGTCTGTGACATCCCACCAGCAGTCACCACAGTATGTTGGAAGGTACCGGTGGCAAAGAAGTGTAGGGCTGCCATCACCTTCACCTTGGGGGTCAGCGCTGTAGGATACGGCCGGCCAGGCTGCAAATGTGGGGACAACTGCACTGCCAATTCCTCAATCAGCTGCCTGGTGAAGCGGTACCGTCGGATGCTGTCCCGTTCCACCATCGTTGCCAGGTCTGGGAATGGTCGATGGACAGCAGGAGCCCTGCAGTGCAGAGGAGAAGTAAGCAAGATTGTCAGTCACCCCACATATGCGGCATTGAACACACTCAATATCCCAACATACATCATTATGAGGCACAACTACATGAAGTGTGCAGTTCCGGAAGGACATGTATGGTACATACATGGCCAACATCTGTCAACACGGTCCAACAGGTGGCATCAATTAGTCCCAGGTTGGCCCATTGGATATCATGAGGCCGTGTCACAGTTCCCATCTCCTGCTGCCGTGTCACAATAACCCCCACAGTGACATGTGAGGACAGATGTGCCCCAGGCACCACAGCTCAACGACAGGTACATTCCCAGGGACCCTGTATTGCCACATGGACACTGGCATTACATGGAGTATCATGTATACACCACAGCAAAACAACCATGACCCCCACAGGTAGTGGCCCCACTTGCCACGGCAGGACAGACATGGACGTCTGTGACACACACACGCACAACATCAAAGTCCATGCACACACAACGTGGATGTGGAGACTGTCTCCCATTGTGCACATGAAATCAGAGACATTGTAAACACTACATGCACAAAGACTGTGGAGGACCATCACTATTGTGCCACTGGGACACCCTGGCTCAAACATACCATCCCACATGGGACTCACAGGGTATGTGACATGACATACACATACACCACCGTGAAATGTGACCATAGCACATGCACAGATATGAACAGTTGCACATCACAGTGGTCATGTACATGTAACACCCAGGATCCTGTCCCCATGAACACGTGCACAGCCTGGGGGTGGCTGCCCACAGGTGACACCCACAGGACAACATGTACACCAACATACACACAATAGGAAATGCAGCCTTACATGCCTTATGATAAAGTTTGGACAGGCTGTCATGATGTAGGTGTGCCCCTCACTCCCTGGGAGCTATCTGTGGCTGGCATATGTCCATCTGAGACAGGCATGCTGACATATGCCAGTCACATGTACAGTGATGCGTTGTACTGCAATGGACCGATCGGTGCCCCCGGCCGGCCCATTGCATTCAATGTGTGCGGGTACGCGTTGTACCCCTGTACGCGTTGAACTGCAATGGACCGATCGGTGCCCCCGGCCGGCCCATTGCATTCAATGTGTGCGGGTACGCGTTGTACCCCTGTACGCGTTGTACTGCAATGGACCGATCGGTGCCCCGGCCGGCCCATTGCATTCAATGTGTGCGGGTACGCGTTGTACCCCTATGCAGCGTTGTACTGCAATGGACCGATCGGTGCCTCCGGCCGGCCCATTGCATTCAATGTGTGCGGGTACAGCGTTGTACCCCTGTACGCATTGTACTGCAATGGACCGATCGGTGCCTCCGGTCGGCCCATTGCATTCAATGTGTGCGGGAATGCATTGTACCCCTGTACGCGTTGTACTGCAATGGACCGATCGGTGCCTCCGGCCGGCCCATTGCATTCAATGTGTGCGGGTACGCGTTGTACCCCTGTACGCGTTGTACTGCAATGGACCGATCGGTGCCTCCGGCCGGCCCATTGCATTCAATGTGTGCGGTACGCGTTGTACCCCTGTACGGCGTTGTACTGCAATGGACCGATCGAGTGCCTCCGGCCGGCCCATTGCATTCAATGTGTGCGGGTACGCGTTGTACCCCTGTGCGCGTTGTACTGCAATGGACCGATCGGTGCCCCGGCCGGCCCATTGCATTCAATGTGTGCGGGTCAGCGTTAGTACCCCTGTACGCGTTAGTACTGCAATGGACCGATCGGTGCCTCCGGCCGGCCCATTGCATTCAATGTGTCGCGAGTGCAGCGTTGTACCCTGTACGCGTTGTACTGCAATGGACCGATCGGTGCCCCGGCCGGCCCATTGCATTCAATGTGTCGCGGTACGCGTTGTACCCCTGTACGCGTTGTACTGCAATGGACCGATCGGTGCCTCCGGCCGGCCCATTGCATTCAATGTGTGCGTGGTACGCGTTGTACCCCTATGCGCGTTGTACTGCAATGGACCGATCGGTGCCTCCGGCCGGCCCATTGCATTCAATGTGTGCGGGTACGCGTTGTACCCCTGTACGCGTTGTACTGCAATGGACCGATCGGTGCCTCCGGCCGGCCCATTGCATTCAATGTGTCGCGGTACGCGTTATACCCCTGTGCGCGTTGTACCCCTGTACGCGTTGAACTGCAATGGACCGATCGGTGCCTCCGGCCGGCCCATTGCATTCAATGTGTGCGCGGTACGCGTTGTACCCCTATACGCGTTGTACTGCAATGGACCGATCGGTGCCTCCGGCCGGCCCATTGCATTCAATGTGCGCGGTGCAGCGTTGTACCCCTGTACGCGTTGTACTGCAATGGACCGATTGGTGCCCCGGCCGGCCCATTGCATTCAATGTGTCGCGGGTGCGTGTTGTACCCCTGTACGCGTTGTACTGCAATGGACCGATCGGTGCCTCCGGCCGGCCCATTGCATTCAATGTGTGCGGGTGCGCGTTTTACCCCTGTACGCGTTGTACTGCAATGGACCGATCGGTGCCCCGGCCGGCCCATTGCATTCAATGTGTGCGGGTACGCGTTATACCCCTGTACGCGTTGTACTGCAATGGACCGATCGGTGCCTCCGGCCGGCCCATTGCATTCAATGTGTGCGGGTACGCGTTGTACCCTGTGCGCGTTGTACTGCAATGGACCGATCGGTGCCTCCGGCCGGCCCATTGCATTCAATGTGTGCGGGTACGTGTTAGTACCCTGTACGCGTTGTACCGCAATGGACCGATCGGTGCGCACCCATTGACATTGGGCTTGCCTGGCAACGGACGCGTTTCGAATTTCGAATGAGTCGGTTGCTGGAAAATCAGTTGGTCACCCACAACAATGTTGCAAAATCATGTATGTCATGAAGTTGAAGATTTGAAGGATGCTGTGGGCGTGTTTTGGTGCTGCTATTCCATGGATTGGCCAGATTCAGAAGATGCAAACGACTTGGACCTATCACTTTGGACACAAGGGACAGTATCTGCCTCTCCAGCACATATATATTGCTGGCTGTTCCCCTGAGAGCTCACTTGCCTGCACTACATGCTCCAGGACGACATCTGCCACTGCACTGCTGCTGTCTCTGCCCCTCTGGACCCTGCAATGGCACGTACTGTGGAGAGAGCCCCAGCCTTCAGCCTTGAAGAGAACCAGGCCCTGCTGGACAGCCTACTTCCACAGTACAGCAAGCTGTATGGGACACCAGGGGAGCAGGTGAGTGTTCTGTGCACTGCCTTTCTGAATGTGCATTTTGTCTGACTAGCAAGGCTGGAAGTCTGCACGCCACTGGCTAGCAGGCTCACTGAGTAGTTGTCACCCCCCATAGTGTGTAGTGACATGCACTGGACAGGTATGGTGCAGTGACAGTGCATTTGAACAAGGTTTTACTTCCCATGCAATGATACCATGTAGTGACGTCTGGCAAACTGTCCATGGGCAGCTTTGCACTGCCTGTGTACATCATGTGCCCCTGTGATTGAGACATGTATATACAACTGTGTCATGCACGGATATGTTGCATGTGTAGTAATGGCCTTTTCACTTTGTCATCCTGACAGGTTAATGCCCATCGGAAGCAGGAGATCTGGAAGGACATCGTCCGGGCCGTCCGGTCCGTGGGGGTCTACAAGCGCCGGATCCGCAACTGCCAGAAGAGGTGGCAGGACCTTCGGGGCTGGACCCGGAGGATTGCACGGGTCCAGCTGAAGCTGTCGCCTCCTCGCAGGAGGGGCGGAACACGGACCCTGACCCCCACATGCTCCAGATCCTGGCGGTGGTGTTTCCAGACCTGGATGGGCAGCTGAAGGCCAGACAGCAGCAAGGAGGGGTGAGTCAAAGACTGCACTGTGAACTCTGTATTACATGCTTTGTGCCCTCCTCTGGCCTGGTTCAACTGCCACAGTGCAGCAGTCATGTTGTCCAGGAGCCATGTCCCTCTATTGTGCACTGCCCACTGCTCATCTGATACCCAGGTGTGGCCCTTACATTCAGGGAATTGTGTCACTTGGGACTGTGTCCTTGCAGTTTGCTTCACTAAAGGTGGGGGACAGCATCTGTTTCCCTAACTCTGTTGTGGGCATCATGGGTGGGTCCATTGTTCACACAACGCCTGTGTTCGGACATGTGATCTGCGTGTTGCTTTGATATGCGGTCCACTTGCTGAGCTGAGCCACCACATGTGCCTGGGGTATGTGGCACACGCCCATGCAGCGGGTGGGAACAATGTTTGGGCCCCAGGAGTGTGCAGATTACGTGTGTCACACATACATAGCCAGCTATCCACTGTCCAGGGCACATCCCTCATTCATGTGGAGCAGGACAGTCATGCCTACTCCAGGCCATGCAATGCACTCTGTACTCCCACTCCCGTGTATCAGCTGACACATTGTGCACAGTGATTTGACCCCTCAGGTGTCTGCCTCTGTGTCAGTGTGCTGTGGATTAGTTGCCAGGACTGCTGGGGTGTTTCTTGGTAGGGGCTCAGCATGCCCCTGGAGATGTGACCATAGGAGACGATACTTGTGTGTCACATAGGTGTTTGATCAGCTGCCCGTGCAGACTGGGGTATGCGAATGTGAAGTTCAGGCAGCTGTTCCCCATTCACAGCAAATTGTGAGGGGCTCAGGTTCAGAGGGTAGTGTCACAGGTCTCCCATATGTCCAATAGGTATGACCTGGACAGATGAGGGTTAAGATGATGTGTTGTGTGGGGGATGTACATGTGCACTTGTGCAGCTCCAGGACTTGCATTCCCCATGACCTACTATTGTGACACAGTGCATAGTGTTGTTGTCTGGCTGCCAAGTCATACATCACTGAGACAGTGATGTATGACTTAGCAGTCATGCCTCTGCCATGGAATGTGTCAACTTATTGGTGGTCCTGCAGGGGAGTGACATGTGCTACATGCACACCATTGTGGCGATGGCTATCAGGACATGGGTGCATCATGGTGTCTGTCGCTGGTATGCATCACATGCATTTCCTATTTGACTCCGGGCATCCCTTTCATCCGGAAACCTGTACTGACTCAGTGGCAAGAGCTGTAATGTGTGCATGTCCACATGCCACACCGTGTCCTCTGCACTGTCCAACTACTGTGTACTTGGTGCATGTGTCCACACTGGGGTGTTGCAATCCACCAGACACCAGACAGATGGGTGCAAGGCCATGTGGGATGTGAGTGCCATGCTTGGCATCAGACTGACAATTGGCTTCTCCTGTTCAGTTAGGGCACTTTTAGCAATGTACTACTAATGATGCCAGGGCTTGCTCTGTAATGTGCTGTGCTCACAGTGGTGTGTGCGTTTGGTGCAGGTGACTGATGTCTGTCTGTTTCCCCATTGTTTGCAGATACATCCACGGCCACGGAAGGGGACAGCTCCACGGACAACGTGGGTGCTGTTATGGGGATGATGAACTGCAAAATTACACTGTGTATGCGAACTGCAACAGCAAGGACAACACAGGCATGTGAGTAAAGGCAACGTGACACATATGAGGGAGACACACCACCAGGGCTACACAACACATACACACCTAGGCCATCTGACTCATTGCCTACACTGATGTTGCCAGGGAAGACGGTGCAATGCACAGACATCACACCCATTCCCAGTTGTAGTCAAGTAGCCCACAGGTGCAGTAAGCAAATGGCACTCAAATGTGTGACCACAGACAACGCACATCACAAAGTGAAGCACAGGTTTATTACACAATTGCAACATGTCGTAACCACTACAGATGCAAGGTAATCCCACCTGGCAGCGGGCACACAGTCAACAACTGTAGACGGAAGGAAGTCCATGGGTGTGGCGCACATCACCTGTAGGGACACAACAGCTACCAGCCTGGAAGTGCAATCACGTCGTCGGTGGACACAGTTGACCAAACGAATCTGAAAGTACCCTGTGAAGGACAGAAATGACACACAGTCAAAAGCAATGGAGTACAGGACAGAACAGCAAAACTCATGCACAATACATGTTACAAGATACCCACCCAGAACCAAGTTAGCATGTCAACACTGTTGGGGAGTACAGCCCACCTGTTAGCACACATCGCAACACACATCCAGTCAAGTAGCCCATGGACACACTCCAACAGCACCAGAGCACCACCCACACATCATGCCAACTCACATCATTGACATGACACCTCAGGATACTCACATTCAGCTAAAGAAGTTGGTGATGAGCTGTGTGCGGACATCACCATCATCATCATCATCGTCACTGGCATCGTTGTCTAGGGCAGGATCCTCCACAGGTGGCGGATGTTGGTCATTGTCATCCTGGATGAGAGGCAACTCCTTCCGCACTGCCAGGTTGTGGAGCATGCAGCAGACGATGATAATCTTGCACACTTTCGCAGGGGCATATGGGAGGGACCCTCCGGTCTTGTCCAGGCAGCGGAAGCGGCTCTTCAGGAGACCAAATGTCCGCTCAATCACTCTCCTGGTCCGACCATGTGCCTCATTGTAGCGCATCTGGGCTGGTGTCACAGGGTTCCTGAGGGGTGTCAGCAACTACGGCATGTTGGGGTATCCCGAGTCACCTACGGACAGACAAGTGCACATTAGCTGACTTGGAAAAGTGGGCGGAATACTACAGATCAGATCACACACAATGGCACAAAGTCAGTACACACCGACAAGCCAGGCACGCTGGTTCTGCATCTGTGCCATCATCCTGGGGATGCGACTACTCCTCATCACAAAGGCATCGTGTGCTGAACCAGGGAAACGGGCACACACGTGTGTGATGGTCATGTCTGCAAGACACACCACCAGTGCATTGACCGAGTGGTAGTGCTTGCGGTTCCTGTAGGCCTGCTCCTGGGCCTGTGGTGGTACCAAAGCCACATGTGTCCCATCAATGGAGCCAATGACATGCGGCATCCTCCCCAGGGCATAAAAGTCACTCTTCACGTCAGTGAGTCGTCGCAGTCTAGGGAAATAGATGTACCGGTTCAGGAATAGCAACATTGCCGCCAAAACATCGCGGAGCACACGGCTCAACATGGTCTGTGACATCCCACCAGCAGTCGCCACAGTATGTTGGAAGGTACCAGTGGCAAAGAAGTGTAGGGCTGCCATCACCTTCACCTTGGGGGTCAGCGCTGTAGGATACGGCCGGCCAGGCTGCAAATGTGGGGACAACTGCACTGCCAAATCCTCAATCAGCTGCCTGGTGAAGCGGTACCGTCGGATGCTGTCCCGTTCCACCATCGTTGCCAGGTCTGGGAATGGTCGATGGACAGCAGGAGCCCTGCAGTGCAGAGGAGAAGTAAGCAAGATTGTCAGTCACCCCACATATGCGGCATTGAACACACTCAATATCCCAACATACATCATTATGAGACACAACTACATGAAGTGTGCAGTTCCGGAAGGACATGTATGGTACATACATGGCCAACATCTGTCAACACGGTCCAACAGGTGGCATCAATTAGTCCCAGGTTGGCCCATTGGATATCATGAGGCCGTGTCACAGTTCCCATCTCCTGCTGCCATGTCACAATAACCCCCACAGTGACATGTGAGGACAGATGTGCCCCAGGCACCACAGCTCAACGACAGGTACATTCCCAGGGACCCTGTATTGCCACATGGACACTGGCATTACATGGAGTATCATGTATACACCACAGCAAAACAACCATGACCCCCACAGGTAGTGGCCCCACTTGCCACGGCAGGACAGACATGGATGTCTGTGACACACACACGCACAACATCAAAGTCCATGCACACACAACGTGGATGTGGAGACTGTCTCCCATTGTGCACATGAAATCAGAGACATTGTAAACACTACATGCACAAAGACTTTGGAGGACCATCACTATTGTGCCACTGGGACACCCTGGCTCAAACATACCGTCCCACATGGGACTCACGGGGTATGTGACATGACATACACATACACCACCGTGAAATGTGACCATAGCACATGCACAGATATGAACAGTTGCACATCACAGTGGTCATGTACATGTAACACCCAGGATCCTGTCCCCATGAACACGTGCACAGCCTGGGGGTGGCTGCCCACAGGTGACACCCACAGGACAACATGTACACCAACATACACACAATAGGAAATGCAGCCTTACATGCCTTATGATAAAGTTTGGACAGGCTGTCGTGATGTAGGTGTGCCCCTCACTCCCTGGGAGCTATCTGTGGCTGGCATATGTCCATCTGAGACAGGCATGCTGACATATGCCAGTCACATGTACAGTGATGCGTTGTACTGCAATGGACCGATCGGTGCCCCCGGCCGTCCCATTGCATTCAATGTGTGTGGGTACGCGTTGTACCCCTGTACGCGTTGAACTGCAATGGACCGATCGGTGCCCCCGGCCGGCCCATTGCATTCAATGTGTGCGGGTACGCGTTGTACCCCTGTACGCGTTGTACTGCAATGGACCGATCGGTACCCACGGCCGGCACATTGCATTCAATGTGTGCGGGTACGCGTTGTACCCCTGTACGCGTTGTACTGCAATGGACCGATCGGTGCCTCCGGCCGGCCCATTGCATTCAATGTGTGCGGGTACGCGTTGTACACCTGTACGCATTGTACAGCAATGGACCGATCGGTGCCTCCGGCCGGCCCATTGCATTCAATGTGTGCGGGTATGCGTTGTACCCCTGTACGCGTTGTACTGCAATGGACCGATCAGTGCCTCCGGCCGGCCCATTGCATTCAATGTGTGCGGGTACGCGTTGTACCCCTGTACGCGTTGTACTGCAATGGACCGATCGGTGCCTCCGGCCGGCCCATTGCATTCAATGTGTGCGGGTACGCGTTGTACACCTGTACGCGTTGTACCCCTGTACGCGTTGAACTGCAATGGACCGATCGTTGCCTCCGGCCTCCCCATTGCATTCAATGTGTGCGGGTACGCATTGTACCCCTGTACGCGTTGTACTGCAATGGACCGATCGGTGCCTCCGGCCGGCCCATTGCATTCAATGTGTGCGGGTACGCGTTGTACCCCTGTACGCGTTGTACTGCAATGGACCGATCGATGCCTCCGGCCGGCCCATTGCATTCAATGTGTGCGGGTACGCATTGTACCCCTGTACGCGTTGTACTGCAATGGACCGATCGGTGCCCCGGCCGGCCCAGTGCATTCAATGTGTGCGGTGCACGCGTTGTACCCCTGTACGCGTTGTACTGCAATGGACCGATCGGTGCCTCCGGCCGGCCCATTGCATTCAATGTGTGCGGTGTACGCGTTGTACCCCTGTACGCGTTGTACTGCAATGGACCGATCGGTGCCCCGGCCGGCCCATTGCATTCAATGTGTGCGGGTACGCGTTATACCCCTGTACGCGTTGTACTGCAATGGACCGATCGGTGCCTCCGGCCGGCCCATTGCATTCAATGTGTGCGGTACACGTTGTACCCATGTACTCGTTGTACTGCAATGGACCGATCGGTGCCTCCGGCTGGCCCATTGCATTCAATGTGTCGGGTACGCGTTGTACCCCTGTACGCGTTGTACTGCAATGGACCGATCGGTGCCTCCGGCCGGCCCATTGCATTCAATGTGTGCGGGTACGCGTTGTACCCCTGTACGCGTTGAACTGCAATGGACCGATTGGTGCCTCCGGCCGGCCCATTGCATTCAATGTGTGCGGGTACGCGTTGTACCCCTGTACGCGTTGTACTGCAATGGACCGATCGGTGCCTCCGGCCAGCCCATTGCATTCAATGTGTGCTGGTACGCGTTGTACCCCTGTACGCGTTGTACTGCAATGAACCGATCGGTGCCCCCGGCCGGCCCATTGCATTCAATGTGTGCGGGTACGCGTTGTACCCCTGTACGCGTTGTACTGCAATGGACTGATCGGTGCCCCCGGCCGGCCCATTGCATTCAATGTGTGCGGGTATGCGTTGTACCCCTGTACGCGTTGTACTGCAATGGACCGATCGGTGCCTCCGGCCGGCCCATTGCATTCAATGTGTGCAGGTACGCGTTGTACCCCTGTACGCGTTGTACTGCAATGGACCGATCGGTGCCTCCGGCCGGCCCATTGCATTCAATGTGTGCGGCTACGCATTGTACCCCTGTACGCGTTGTACCGCAATGGACCGATCGGTGCGCACCCATTGACAATGGGCTTGCCTGGCAACGGACGCGTTTTCGAATTTCGAACGAGTCGGTTGCTGGAAAATCAGTTGGTCACCCACAACAATGTTGCAAAATCATGTATGTCATGAAGTTGAAGATTTGAAGGATGCTGTGGGCGTGTTTTGGTGCTGCTATGCCATGGATTGGCCAGATTCAGAAGATGCAAACGACTTGGACCTATCACTTTGGACACAAGGGACAGTATCTGCCTCTCCAGCACATATATATTGCTGGCTGTTCCCCTGAGAGCTCACTTGCCTGCACTACATGCTCCAGGACGACATCTGCCACTGCACTGCTGCTGTCTCTGCCCCTCTGGACCCTGCAATGGCACGTACTGTGAATAGAGCCCCAGCCTTCAGCCTTGAAGAGAACCAGGCCCTGCTGGACAGCCTACTTCCACAGTACAGCAAGCTGTATGGGACACCAGGGGAGCAGGTGAGTGTTCTGTGCACTGCCTTTCTGAATGTGCATTTTGTCTGACTAGCAAGGCTGGAAGTCTGCACGCCACTGGCTAGCAGGCTCACTGAGTAGTTGTCACCCCCATAGTGTGTAGTGACATGCACTGGACAGGTATGGTGCAGTGACAGTGCATTTGAACAAGGTTTTACTTCCCATGCAATGATACCATGTAGTGACGTCTGGCAAACTGTCCATGGGCAGCTTTGCACTGCCTGTGTACATCATGTGCCCCTGTGATTGAGACATGTATATACAACTGTGTCATGCACGGATATGTTGCATGTGTAGTAATGGCCTTTTCACTTTGTCATCCTGACAGGTTAATGCCCATCGGAAGCAGGAGATCTGGAAGGACATCGTCCGGGCCGTCCGGTCCGTGGGGGTCTACAAGCGCCGGATCCGCAACTGCCAGAAGAGGTGGCAGGACCTTCGGGGGCTGGACCCGGAGGATTGCACGGGTCCAGCTGAAGCTGTCGCCTCCTCGCAGGAGGGGCGGAACACGGACCCTGACCCCCCACATGCTCCAGATCCTGGCGGTGGTGTTTCCAGACCTGGATGGGCAGCTGAAGGCCAGACAGCAGCAAGGAGGGGTGAGTCAAAGACTGCACTGTGAACTCTGTATTACATGCTTTGTGCCCTCCTCTGGCCTGGTTCAACTGCCACAGTGCAGCAGTCATGTTGTCCAGGAGCCATGTCCCTCTATTGTGCACTGCCCACTGCTCATCTGATACCCAGGTGTGGCCCTTACATTCAGGGAATTGTGTCACTTGGGACTGTGTCCTTGCAGTTTGCTTCACTAAAGGTGGGGGACAGCATCTGTTTCCCTAACTCTGTTGTGGGCATCATGGGTGGGTCCATTGTTCACACAACGCCTGTGTTCGGACATGTGATCTGCGTGTTGCTTTGATATGCGGTCCACTTGCTGAGCTGAGCCACCACATGTGCCTGGGGTATGTGGCACACGCCCATGCAGCGGGTGGGAACAATGTTTGGGCCCCAGGAGTGTGTAGATTACGTGTGTCACACATACATAGCCAGCTATCCACTGTCCAGGGCACATCCCTCATTCATGTGGAGCAGGACAGTCATGCCTACTCCAGGCCATGCAATGCACTCTGTACTCCCACTCCCGTGTATCAGCTGACACATTGTGCACAGTGATTTGACCCCTCAGGTGTCTGCCTCTGTGTCAGTGTGCTGTGGATTAGTTGCCAGGACTGCTGGGGTGTTTCTTGGTAGGGGCTCAACATGCCCCTGGAGATGTGACCATAGGAGACGATACTTGTGTGTCACATAGGTGTTTGATCAGCTGCCCGTGCAGACTGGGGTATGCGAATGTGAAGTTCAGGCAGCTGTTCCCCATTCACAGCAAATTGTGAGGGGCTCAGGTTCAGAGGGTAGTGTCACAGTTCTCCCATATGTCCAATAGGTATGACCTGGACAGATGAGGGTTAAGATGATGTGTTGTGTGGGGGATGTACATGTGCACTTGTGCAGCTCCAGGACTTGCATTCCCCATGACCTACTATTGTGACACAGTGCATAGTGTTGTTGTCTGGCTGCCAAGTCATACATCACTGAGACAGTGATGTATGACTTAGCAGTCATGCCTCTGCCATGGCATATGTCAACTTATTGGTGGTCCTGCAGGGGAGTGACATGTGCTACATGCACACCATTGTGGCGATGGCTATCAGGACATGGGTGCATCATGGTGTCTGTCGCTGGTATGCATCACATGCATTTCCTATTTGACTCTGGGCATCCCTTTCATCCGGAAACCTGTACTGACTCAGTGGCAAGAGCTGTGATGTGTGCATGTCCACATGCCACACCGTGTCCTCTGCACTGTCCAACTACTGTGTACTTGGTGCATGTGTCCACACTGGGGTGTTGCAATCCAACAGACACCAGACAGATGGGTGCAAGGCCATGTGGGATGTGAGTGCCATGCTTGGCATCAGACTGACAATTGGCTTCTCCTGTTCAGTTAGGGCACTTTTAGCAATGTACAACTAATGATGCCAGGGCTTGCTCTGTAATGTGCTGTGCTCACAGTGGTGTGTGCGTTTGGTGCAGGTGACTGATGTCTGTCTGTTTCCCCATTGTTTGCAGATACATCCACGGCCACGGAAGGGGACAGCTCCACGGACCAGGAGGAGCCAGAGAGCCAGACTGGGTCAGCAGCCGAGGAGTGGTCGGAGGGACCCAGTGGCACGGAGGGCGAGGGGAGCCACACCGAGGAGTCCTCAGCACCATCCACCTCAGCTGAGGACCAGAGCAACTCGGAGGATGACTCCCTTGTGGAGGCGGGTGTCAGCAGCCACCACACCCCAGCTAGTGTTGCTGTCCCCGCCAGCACCAGCACCACCACCGCCCTCCCATCGGCTCCCATTCCCCAGGTCCGTGGAGGCTCCCATGTTCGGGAGCGTGTCTCCTTTGGGCCAGGCACCGCACCCCTGCCCCTGTGTCCCCTGCTGCCCTGAGTGAGGAGTCTGTGTACCTCCTTCGCCAGCTCCATGTAGGGCAGACAGCCATGCTGAGTGTCCTCCATGCGCACACCGCACTGTTGACTCAGCTGGTGTCGTTCATGGAGGGCATCTCATCGGGCATGTCTGACCTACAGAGGGGCAATAGGTCCATGGACTCCTCCCTGACGGCAGCAGTGTCCCTCCTCAGACAGTCCCTCACCCCTCCTGCCTCTGCTCCATCCACACTCCCCAGCACCTTACCCGTCCCAAGCACACACACACCGGCACACACCAGCACACACATGTCCAGCACACAGACACACATGCCACAAACAAAACGCACACGCACGCACAGTCAGGGGACTGAAACCAGACTCACAGGGGATGGGGCCCTGGTACACACACACGCATCCACGGGCACTGCGCAGTCCTCAGTTGCCTCTCCCTCCAAAGCACCCTCCCTTGCCTCACCTGCAACCCCAAAGACCCAGCGCCTCTTCCTCAGTGACCTCGGCCTCTTCCCCTCCGATACAGCTGCTCCAGCATCCAGGGTGAAGAGGAAGCCCCCCCACACGGAGCAGAGTGCCCCTCGCCCCCGGACACCCTCCCCCAGGCGCACACAGACTGAGGCCCCTCCCACAAGTCCCCCGGAGTGGTAAGAGCAAGACCCCGCCGCCGCCCTGCAGCTCAAGCACCAGGTCTCCTTCCTCCATCCCTCAGGCCCCCACTCCACAGGTGCCCCCACCACACCCTGCCCCAGGTTCCCCCACCCACAGATATACCATCCCCAAGAGGCTCCGGCCTTCTCCCCTGCCACTTGCTCTCCCGGCACCACACCCCCGCTGCGCTTGTCTGTGCCACTGATGTGGTGAGGGTGTTCTCCCCCTCTGTCCAGCCCACCTTGCCTGTTCCCCATTCTCCTCCCCTGGTGGTAGGCACTGCAGTGGAGTCCACTACCACCCTGTCTGACTTGGGCACTGCAGTGGCGGACCTGTCCACTCCATCTGCAGGGTCCACTGCAGTCGTGCCGGCACCCACAACATCTGAGCCATGCCCCCAGTTGTGCCGGCACACACCATGTCAGACACCTCCACTGCAGTTGTCAGTGGCTCTCCAGCACCCACCACCCCTTCCCTGCTTCCTCCTGGTGAGCCCTGATCCTGTTCCTGCGGTGCCTGGCCTACCCCCGGTTGCCCCTCCTAGTGGATTGTCCCTGGTTTTGTGCAGGCATGTGTAGGGTGGCATCTGCCACTGTCACCCACTTGTGACTTTGTTGATGGACTGGCCATTGGCCTTTGTTTATGTTCTACCGGACTTCTACTTTTAATGCCACATATGCTGAATAAAGCAACTTTCTGTTCTCTAGTGCTTTTGCTTCTGATGTACATGATGTTGATGATGCTAACCATGCCCTTGCTGCAGTGATGGTGATATTTTGTCTCATGATAATGAAGTGTTACTGTGCAGGAACCCATCTGGTCCAGGGGGAATGTGTCCTATCCTGTGGTGTATCCATGTCATCCATAGCAGCATCTGAGGGTGTCATGTGTTCAGTATTTGGCAATGGGATTTCCTACTTAGATTGGCAATTTCACATCTCTGGCTTCCACCCCTGCACATCTGTTGTGCCTGCCATTGTTCAATTCGTCTACTTCCCTGACCGTGTGGCCATCTCCAGTGGACATGCAGGTTTGGGCATCAATGGGGAAGGACTCATCTGTGTTGTCAGTGCAACATTGCTATACAAGTGTGTTGGATCTGTGCTGATGATTCCGTTGGCACTTCCATGACCAGGCTGATGTGACGGGAGCCCTCATTTGGTGCTAATTGTTGATTGTGTGACCAAGTGCTCAGCTGACATGATGGGGCCCTACTGAGGCAACATATGGCACAGCTTTCCTCACACAGGAGTGGAGTCCCCTCATGGCAGTGTGTACTCCTGTGACATTGCCTGCGCCCAAGGTGTGTGTTGTATGTGCATGTCTGTGTGTTCACTTCCGTTTAGCTGTGCATGCTGTGATCCCTAGTGTTGTACCTGTTTGTGATGCTAGCTGAGTTGAGCTATGTTCCCCCAAAGTCTTCTCCCTGGGTTCTCTGTGATGTGGGTGCATGGCACATTTCTGGTCATCAGGGTGTCACCCATAGTTGTGTTTGCTGTCAGGGCTGAGTTTGTGTGCAGACGCAGATGGGTCACAGTCAGGTTTCCCCTTGGCACTTGTTGTTTGCCCCTGTCATGTGATTTCCAGTTTGTGTTATCTTTCAGTGATTGTGACACGTTGTGTGTGTGACTGCTGGCACTCCTCAGGGTCCGGGCTGCAATGTTGGTTGTTGTCTATGTGTGTTCTTTGTGGGTGACCTTGGCTTCTTCATTGGTGTGCGACTGTGGCTGGGATCCCATTGGTTGGTGTGGTATTGCCGTCATGTCCATGTACAGCGTAGTGTGCAGTGTGTCAGACATTCAGGAGTCTTGTTGAGTGTCCATGTGTGATGTGTTTCTGCACCTTGGTTCCCACCCACCACCCTGGAATATTCATGGGTGCATGTGCAATGTCACCAGTGCATGTGTGCTTCACTGCTGCACATTGTTGGAGGTCGAGGGGTGTGGTGTTGAGTGTGTGCAGATGAGAGTTGTTGCCCGGCTAGGCCCCTGCCTCCATGTTGGCCTTGGCTTACTGGCCATACTGTTTGATTTGTGCTTGTGTAGGTGTGATGGTAGTTAGTTGCTCAGTACACATGACTGTGGTTCACAGTGTGACCCACATTTAGCTTTGTCATCACAGTGGGATTGTAATGCAGCCCAGGGTCACCACATTGTGGGGGCCCTGGGGTGGTGCTGTGGTGTGTCTGTGTCTTGCTGTGTCAGTTGCTGTCCCTACGTGCCTGTGTGACATGTGTGATTTGTGCTCCCTCTCATCTGACAATGCCTGCTTGCCCACATAGGGGATTTGGATCCATGAGTTACCTTTGTGTGGCACTGTATGCACATCTGTATGATTGGTATTCAGGTCTCCTCATGTGTTGTGTGGTTGCCTGGGGACACTGGCACCCCCCCACCTGTTGTGTATGATGTGCAGTGTGGGTCTGCCTGTTTGTGTTTGTGCATCTGCACCACTGCATTGGCATATCTTGGGTGTGCCATTGGCTGTATGTAGTTTGGTGGGTTTCCCCTGCTGTCCCTGGGACTCCTAGGTCATCGGTCAGCACAATGATCATGGTTTGTGTGTCCCATTGCTGCCATGGTATGGTATCTGTTCACCTCACATCTGCAGTCTCCACAGGGTATCTGCATGTGTGTGCACATTGGTGCAAAAATGTGGGTCTGCATTCTGATGGTCACTTCTGTCATTGTGTCATTAATGATTGTTGACGGTGTCAGCCCCCATGGGTGTTGTTTGTCTGCACATGGCCAAAGGTATGTCTTATTTGCACTGCAGGATTTGGCTCCCCCAATTTATGTTGCAATGGGACACATACACTACTTTGCCACTGATGTGTTTGTTGTTCTGTGACCAGGAATCATCCATGCAGTTTGGCAGTTGCACCTCTTTCTTTGTCAACACTTACCTTTTGGTCACTGTGATGATGGGGGTTTGGACCCCATTGCCACAATGTTCAAAATGGGCTTCAGCTATGGACCCCACACTTACATTTTGGTCACTGTGATGATGGGGGTTTGGACTCCATTGCCACAATGTTCAAAATGTGCTTCAGCTATGGACCCCACACTTACATTTTGGTCACTGTGATGATGGGGGTTTGGACCCCATTGCCACAATGGTCATGGCCTGCTTGCATTGTGGGTGCCACACACATATATGTGTGGCACATGTTCTAGGGGGTCACATTGTATGTTCAAAGTCATGTTCGGTGTTGTAGGCATTTGACACAGTCTACACACGCTTGTCATGGTGTTGGGGGATGTCTTCTTCTTGCATTCCCTAGGTTGTGGTGTGCTGGTTGTGTCATGCATTGTCCATCCTATGAGTGGGGGTGGTAGTAGTGGTAGGCATCCAGCCCCCTGGCTAAGGGTGGTAGTAGTGGTAGGCATCCAGCCCCCTGGGTGAGGGTGGTAGTAGTGGTAGGCATCCAGCCCCCTGGCTAAGGGTGGTAGTAGTGGTAGGCATCCTGCCCTCCTGGCTAAGGGTGGTAGTAGTGGTAGGCATCCAGCCCCCCTGGCTAAGGGTGGTAGTAGTGGTAGGGCATCCTGCCCCCCTGGCTAAGGGTGGTAGTAGTGGTAGGCATCCTGCCCCCCTGGGTAAGGGTGGTAGTAGTGGTAGGCACCCAGCCCCCTGGCTAAGGGTGGTAGTAGTGGTAGGCATCCTGCCCCCTGGCTAAGGGTGGTGGTAGGCATCCAGCCCCCCTGGGTGAGGGTGGTAGTAGTGGTAGGCATCCAGCCCCCCTGGGTAAGGGTGGTAGTAGTGGTAGGCATCCTGCCCCCTGGGTAAGGGTGGTAGTAGTGGTAGGCATTCAGCCCCCTGGCTAAGGGTGGTAGTAGTGGTAGGCATCCTGCCCCCTGGCTAAGGGTGGTGGTAGGCATCCAGCCCCCTGGGTGAGGGTGGTAGTAGTGGTAGGCATCCAGCCCCCTGGGTAAGGGTGGTAGTAGTGGTAGGCATCCAGCCCCCCTGGCTAAGGGTGGTAGTAGTGGTAGGCATCCTGCCCCCTGGCTAAGGGTGGTGGTAGGCATCCAGCCCCCCCTGGGTGAGGGTGGTAGTAGTGGTAGGCATCCTGCCCCCCCTGGGTAAGGGTGGTAGTAGTGGTAGGCATCCAGCCCCCCCTGGCTAAGGGTGCTAGTAGTGGTAGGCATCCTGCCCCCCCTGGCTAAGGGTGGTGGTAGACATCCAGCCCCCCCTGGGTGAGGGTGGTAGTAGTGGTAGGCATCCAGCCCCCCCTGGCTAAGGGTGGTGGTAGGCATCCAGCCCCCCCAGGGTGAGGGTGGTAGTAGTGGTAGGCATCCAGCCCCCTGGCTAAGGGTGGTAGTAGTGGTAGACATCCTGCCCCCCTGGCTAAGGGTGGTAGTAGTGGTAGGCATCCAGCCCCCTGGCTAAGGGTGGTAGTAGTGGTAGGCATCCTGCCCCCTGGCTAAGGGTGGTAGTAGTGGTAGGCATCCTGCCCCCCTGGGTAAGGGTGGTAGTAGTGGTAGGCATCCAGCCCCCCTGGCTAAGGGTGGTAGTAGTGGTAGGCATCCTGCCCCCTGGCTAAGGGTGGTAGTAGTGGTAGGCATCCTGCCCCCTGGGTAAGGGTGGTAGTAGTGGTAGGCATCCAGCCCCCCTGGCTAAGGGTGGTAGTAGTGGTAGGCATCCTGCCCCCCTGGGTAAGGGTGGTAGTAGTGGTAGGCATCCTGCCCCCTGGGTAAGGGTGGTAGTAGTGGTAGGCATCCTGCCCCCTAGGTAAGGGTGGTAGTAGTGGTAGGCATCCTGCCCACCCTGGGTAAGGGTGGTAGTAGTGGTAGGGCATCCTGCCCCCTGGCTAAGGGTGGTTGTAGGCATCCAGCCCCCCTGGGTGAGGGTGGTAGTAGTGGTAGGCATCCAGCCCCCCTGGGTAAGGGTGGTAGTAGTGGTAGGCATCCTGCCCCCCTGGCTAAGGGTGGTGGTAGGCATCCAGCCCCCTGGGTGAGGGTGGTAGTAGTGGTAGGCATCCAGCCCCCTGGGTAAGGGTGGTAGTAGTGGTAGGCATCCTGCCCCCCTGGCTAAGGGTGGTGGTAGGCGTCCAGCCCCCCCTGGGTGAGGGTGGTAGTAGTGGTAGGCATCCAGCCCTCCCTGGGTGAGGGTGGTAGTAGTGGTAGGCATCCAGCCCCCCCTGGGTAGGGGTGGTGGTGCGCATTCAGGCCCCTGTGTGCATATGTGGCATTGGTGATGGGCATCCCGCCCCTATGGTGCTGCTGTTGCTGGTGTAAGTATATTCTGCATCCCTCTGTGTGTGTGTGATGTGTCGTGTACGTGTTGTATGTGTTTTGTGGTTGGTGTCTGGCTTACCTTCTGCGCCGTACGCGTCCGTGCCTGTTCCGGTAGTAAATGTAGAATATTGGTATGATCGGGACGAAGGGATTCATGGTTGGTTCGTGTCGTTCGTCCTTCTCGTTGCTTTGCGTCGTCCTCGTCGCTTCGCCTCCTCCTCGTCGCTTCGCGTCGTCCTCGTCGCTGGCGTGTTCGTCTCGGAGCCGTGGATCGTGTTGTGGCGCGAATCGGAGCTTATGTGCGCCTCTCCCGGATGCTTTGACGTGCCGTGCGTAGCGACGGGTTCGGCGCGTACGGAAAGCGCATCGTACTCGTTCGGCCGGACGGAGCTGCATTTTCCCTTCCGTGCGACTCGATTCAGCGTTTCTGGATTAGCCTCGGTCGGGGAACAGGACCTGGTTTGGGTGAGTACGGCTCGGCCGGATTCTTTGCTGTTGTGCGCATCGTACTTACTCGTTCGGTGTGCTGTACGGATCGGTCGGGAAACAGGCTTTCGCATGGCTTTTTTCCCGACCGAATGGTGTTGGGTGCGCCTCCGACCGAGATCGGAATCGACCCCTTAGTGTCCAGCACCTTCCCTGACTTTTTCTAGTTTGGTGTTGGAATAGTAAATTATATATGTTTACTATCCAATGCCTTCCCTGACTTTTTCAAGCTTGGAGTGGGAATAGTAAAATATATATTTTTAGTGTCCAGTGCCTTCCCTGAGTTAATACAGTTTGGAGTGGGAATAGTAAATTATATATGTTTAGTGTCCAGCACCTTCTCTGACTTTTTCTACTTTGGAGTGGGAATAGTAAATTATATATGTTTACTATCCAACGCCTTCCCTGACTTTTTCAAGTTTGGAGTGGGAATAGTAAAATATATATGTTTAGTGTCCAGCACCTTCCCTGAGTTAATGTAGTTTGGGGTGGGAATAGTAAATTATATATGTTCAGTGTCCAGCACCTTCCCTGAGTAAATGTAGTTTGGAGTGGGAATAGTAAATTATATATGTTTAGTGTCCAGCACCTTACTGACTTATTGTAGTTTGGAGAGGGAATAGTAAATTATATATGTTTAGTGTCCAGCACCCACCCTGTGTTGATACAGTTTGGATTGGGAATAGTTAATTATATATGTTTACTATCCAATGCCTTCCCTGACTTTTTCAAGTTTGGACTGGGAATAGTAAATTATATATGTTTAGTGTCCAGCCCTTCCCTGAGTTAGTACAGTTTGGAGTGGGAATAGTAAATTATACATGTTTAGTGTCCAGCACCTTCGCTGACTTTTTCTACTTTGGAATGGGAATAGTAAATTATATATGTTTAGTGTCCAGCACCTTCCCTGAGTTAATGTAGTTTGGAGTGGGAAAAGTAAATTATATATGTTCAGTGTCCAGCACCTTCCCTGAGTAAATGTAGTTTGGAGATGGAATAGTAAATTATATATGTTTAGTGTCCAGCACCTTTACTGACTTATTGTAGTTTGAAGTGGGAATAGTAAATTATATATGTTTACTATCCAACGCCTTCCCTGACTTTTTCAAGTTTGGAGTGTGTATAGTACTGTATATATGTTTAGTGTCCAGCCCCTTCCCTGACAATGTAGTTTGGAGTGGGAAGAATAAATTATATATGTTTAGTGTCCAGCACCTTTCCTGAGTTAATGTAGTTTGGAGTGGGAATAGTACATTATATATGTTTAGTGCCCAGCACCTTCCCTGAGATAATGTAGTTTGGAGTGGGAATAGTACATTATATATGTTTAGTGTCCAGCACCCACCCTGAGTTGATGCAGTTTGGAGTGGGAATAGTAAATTATATATGTATAGTGTCCAGCACCCATCCTGAGTTGATACAGTTTGGAGTGGGAATAGTAAATTATATATGTTAAGTGTCCAGCGCCTTCTCTGACTTAATGCAGTTTGGAGTGGGAATAGTAAAATATATATTTTTAGTGTCCAGCACCTTCCCTAACTTTTTCTACTTTGGAGTGGGAATAGTAAATTATATATTTTTACGATCCAACGCCTTCCCTGACTTTTTCAAGTTTGGAGTGGGAATAGTAAATTATATATGTTTAGTGTCCAGCACCTTCCCTGAGTTAATGTAGTTTGGAGTGGGAATAGTAAATTATATATGTTCAGTGTCCAGCACCTTCCGTGAGTAAATGTAGTTTGGAGTGGGAATAGTAAATTATATATGTTTAGTGTACAGCACCTTTACTGACTTATTGTAGTTTGGAGAGGGAATAGTAAATTATATATGTTTAGTGTCCAGCACCTTTCCTGAGTTAATGTAGTTTGGAGTGGGAATAGTAAATTATATATGTTTAGTGCCCAGCACCTTCCCTGAGTTAATGTAGTTTGGAGTGGGAATAGTACATTATATATGTTTAGTGGCCAGCACCCACCCTGAGTTGATGCAGTTTGGAGTGGGAATAGTAAGTTATATATGTTTAGTGTCCAGCATCCACCCTGGGTTGATACAGTTTGGAGTGGGAATAGTAAATTATATATGTTTAGTGTTCAGTGCCTTCCCTGACTTAAGGCAGTTTGGAGTGGGAATAGTAAATTATATATGTTTAGTGTCCAGCACCCACCCTGATTTGATACAGTTTGGAGTGGGAATAGTAAATTATATATATTTAGTGTCCAGCACCTTCCCTGACTTTTTCTAGTTTGGAGTGGGAATAGTAAATTATATATGTTCAGTGTCCAGCACCTTCCCTGAGTAAATGTAGTTTGGAGTGGGAATAGTACAATATTTATGTTTAGTGTCCAGCACCTTTGCTGACTTATTGTAGTTTGAGTTGGAATAGTGCATTATATATGTTTAGTGTCCAGCACCCACCCTGAGTTGATACAGTTTGGAGTGGGAATAGTAAATTATATATGTTTAGTGTCCAGCACCCACCCTGAGTTGATGCAGTTTGGAGTGGGAATAGTAAATTATATATGTTTAGTGTCCAGCACCCACCCTGAGTTGATACAGTTTTGAGTGGGAATACTAAATTATATAAGTTTAGTGTCCAGCGCCTTCCCTGACTTAATGTTGTATGGAGTGCGAATAGTAAATTATATATGTTTAGTGTCCAGCACCCACCCTGAGTTGATACAGTTTGGAGTGGGAATAGTAAAATATATATTTTTAGTGTCCCGTGCCTTCCCTGAGTTAATACAGTCTGGAGTGGGAATAGTAAATTATATATGTTTAGTGTCCAGCACCTTCCCTGACTTTTTCTACTTTGGAGTGGGAACAGTAAATTATATATTTTTACGATCCAACGCCTTCCCTGACTTTTTCAACTTTGGAGTGGGAATAGTAAATTATATATGTTTAGTGTCCAGCACCTTCCCTGAGTTAATGTAGTTTGGAGTGGGAATAGTAAATTATATATGTTCAGTGTCCAGCACCTTCCGTGAGAAAATGTAGTTTGGAGTGGGAATAGTAAATTATATATGTTTAGTGTCCAGCACCTTTACTGACTTATTGTAGTTTGGAGAGGGAATAGTAAATTATATATGTTTAGTGTCCAGCACCTTCCTGAGTCAATACAGTTTGGAGGGGAATAGTAAATTATATATGTTTAGTGTCCAGCACCTTCCCTGACTTAATGTAGTTTGGAATGGCAATAGTAAATTATATATGGTTACTATCCAACGCCTTCCCTGACTTTTTCAAGTTTGTAGTGGGAATAGTACTTTATATATGTTTAGTGTCCAGCACCTTCCCTGACTTAATGTCGTTTGGAATGGCAATAGTAAATTATATATGTTTAGTGCCCAGCACCTTCCCTGAGATAATGTAGTTTGGAGTGGGAATAGTACATTATATATGTTTAGTGTCCAGCACCCACCCTGAGTTGATGCAGTTTGGAGTGGGAATAGTAAATTATATATGTATAGTGTCCAGCACCCATCCTGAGTTGATACAGTTTGGAGTGGGAATAGTAAATTATATATGTTTAGTGTCCAGCACCTTCCCTGAGTTAATACAGTTTGGAGTGGGAATAGTAAATTATATATGTTTAGTGTACAGCGACTTCCCTGACTTAATGTAGCTTGGAGTGGGATTAGTAAATTATATATGTTTAGTGTCCAGCACCTTTACTGACTTATTGTAGTTTGGAGAGGGGATAGTAAATTATATATGTTTAGTGTCCAGCACCTTCCCTGAGTCAATACAGTTTGGAGTGGGAATAGTAAATTATATATGTTTAGTGTCCAGCACCTTCCCTGACTTTTTCTAGTTTGGAGTGGGAAAAGTAAATTATATATGGTTACTTTCCAACGCCTTCCATGACTTTTTCAAGTTTGGAGTGGGAATAGTACTTTATATATGTTTAGTGTCCAGCACCTTCCCTGACTTAATGTAGTTTGGAGTGGCAATAGTAAATTATATATGTTTAGTGTCCAGCACCTTTCCTGAGTTAATGTAGTTTGGAGTGGGAATAGTAAATTATATATGTTTAATGCCCAGCACCTTCCCTGAGTTAATGTAGTTTGGAGTGGGAATAGTACATTATATATGTTTAGTGGCCAGCACCCACCCTGAGTTGATGCAGTTTGGAGTGGGAATAGTAAGTTATATATGTTTAGTGTCCAGCATCCACCCTGGGTTGATACAGTTTGGAGTGGGAATAGTAAATTATATATGTTTAGTGACCAGCACCTTCCCTGACTTTTTCTAGTTTGGAGTGGGGATAGTAAATGATATATGTTCAGTGTCCAGCACCTTCCCTGACTTTTTCTAGTTTGGAGTGGGAATAGTACAATATTTATGTTTAGTGTCCAGCACCCACCCTGAGTTGATACAGTTTGGAGTGGGAATAGTAAATTATATAAGTTTAGTGTCCAGCGCCTTCCCTGACTTAATGTAGTATGGAGTGCGAATAGTAAATTATCTATGTTTAGTGTCCAGCACCCACCCTGAGTTGATGCAGTTTGGAGTGGGAATAGTTAATTCTATACGTTTAGTGTCCAGCACCTTCCCTGACTTTTTCTAGTTTGGTGTTGGAATAGTAAATTATATATGTTTACTATCCAATGCCTTCCCTGACTTTTTCAAGCTTGGAGTGGGAATAGTAAAATATATATTTTTAGTGTCCAGTGCCTTCCCTGAGTTAATACAGTTTGGAGTGGGAATAGTACATTATATAAGTTTAGTGTCCAGCACCTTCTCTGACTTTTTCTACTTTGGAGAGGGAATAGTAAATTATATATGTTTACTATCCAACGCCTTCCCTGACTTTTTCAAGTTTGGAGTGGGAATAGTAAAATATATATGTTTAGTGTCCAGCACCTTCCCTGAGTTAATGTAGTTTGGGGTGGGAATAGTACATTATATATGTTCAGTGTCCAGCACCTTACTGACTTATTGTAGTTTGGAGAGGGAATAGTAAATTATATATGTTTAGTGTCCAGCACCTTACTGACTTATTGTAGTTTGGAGAGGGAATAGTAAATTATATATGTTTAGTGTCCAGCACCTTCGCTGACTTTTTCTACTTTGGAATGGGAATAGTAAATTATATATGTTTAGTGTCCAGCACCCACCCTGTGTTGATACAGTTTGGATTGGGAATAGTTAATTATATATGTTTACTATCCAACTCCTTCCCTGACTTTTTCAAGTTTGGAGTGGGAATAGTAAATTATATATGTTTAGTGTCCAGCACCTTCCCTGAGTTAATGTAGTTTGGAGTGGGAATAGTAAATTATATATGTTCAGTGTCCAGCACCTTCCCTGAGTAAATGTAGTTAGGAGTGGGAATAGTAAATTATATATGTTTAGTGTCCAGCACCTTTACTGACTTATTGTAGTTTGGAGAGGGAATAGTAAATTATATATGTTTAGTGTCCAGCACCTTTACTGACTTATTGTAGTTTGGAGTGGGAATAGTAATTTATATATGTTTAGTGTCCAGCACCTTCGCTGACTTTTTCTACTTTGGAATGGGAATAGTAAATTATATTTGTTTACTATCCAACGCCTTAACTGACTTTTTCAAGTTTGGAGTGGGAATAGTAAATTATATATGTTTAGTGCCCAGCACCTTTACTGACTTATTGTAGTTTGAAGTGGGAATAGTACATTATATATGTTTAGTGCCCAGCACCTTCCATGAGTTAATGTAGTTTAGAGTGGGAATAGTACATTATATATGTTTAGTGTCCAGCACCCACCCTGAGTTGATGCAGTTTGGAGTGGGAATAGTAAATTATATATGTATAGTGTCCAGCACCCATCTTGAGTTGATACAGTTTGCAGTGGGAATAGTAAATTATATTTGTTTAGTGTCCAGCACCTTCCCTGACTTAATGCAGTTTGGAGTGGGAATAGTAAAATATATATTTTTAGTGTCCTGTGCCTTCCCTGAGTTAATACAGTTTGGATTGGGAATAGTAAATTATATATGTTTAGTGTCCAGCACCTTCCCTGACTTTTTCTACTTGGGAGTGGGAATAGTAAATTATATATGTTTACGATCCAACGCCTTCCCTGACTTTTTCAAGTTTGGAGTGGGAATAATAAATTATATATGTTTAGTGTCCAGCACCTTCCCTGAGTTAATGTAGTTTGGAGTGGGAATAGTAAATTATATATGTTCAGTGTCCAGCACCTTCCGTGAGTAAATGTAGTTTGGAGTGGGAATAGTAAATTATATATGTTTAGTGTCCAGCACCTTTACTGACTTATTGTAGTTTGGAGAGGGAATAGTAAATTATATATGTTTAGTGTCCAGCACCTTCCCTGAGTCAATACAGTTTGGAGTGGGGAAGAGTAAATTATATATGTTTAGTGTCCAGCGCCTTCCCTGACTTAATGTAGTTTGGAGTGGGATCAGTAAATTATATATGTTTAGTGTCCAGCACCCACCCTGTGTTGATACAGTTTGGATTGGGAATAGTTAATTATATATGTTTAGTGTCCAGCACGCACCCTGAGTTGATACAGTTTGGAGTGGGAATAGTAAATTATATATGTTTAGTGTCCAGTGCCTTCCCTGACTTAATGCAGTTTGGAGTGGGAATAGTACATTATATATGTTTAGTGTCCAGCACCCACCCTGATTTGATACAGTTTGGAGTGGGAATAGTAAATTATATATGTTTAGTGTCCAGCACCTTCCCTGAGTGAATGTAGTTTGGAGTGGGAATAGTAAATTATATATGTTTAGTGTCCAGCACCTTTGCTGACTTATTGTAGTTTGGAGAGGGAATAGTAAATGATATATGTTTAGTGTCCAGCACCCACCCTGTGTTGATACAGTTTGTATTGGGAATAGTTAATTATATATGTTTACTATCCAATGCCTTCCCTGACTTTTTCAAGTTTGGAGTGGGAATAGTAAAATATATATTTTTAGTGTCCAGTGCCTTCCCTGAGTTAATACAGTTTGGAGTGGGAATAGTAAATTATATATGTTTAGTGTCCAGCACCTTCGCTGACTTTTTCTACTTTGGAATGGGAATAGTAAATTATATATGTTTGGTGTCCAGCGCCTTCCCTGAGTTAATGTTGTTTGGAGTGGGAAAAGTAAATTATATATGTTCAGTGTCCAGCACCTTCCCTGAGTAAATGTAGTTTGGAGATGGAATAGTAAATTATATATGTTTAGTGTCCAGCACCTTTACTGACTTATTGTAGTTTGAAGTGGGAATAGTAAATTATATATGTTTACTATCCAACGCCTTCCCTGACTTTTTCAAGTTTGGAGTGTGTAAAGTACTTTATATATGTTTAGTGTCTAGCCCCTTCCCTGACAATGTAGTTTGGAGTGGGAAGAGTAAATTATATATGTTTAGTGTCCAGCACCTTTCCTGAGTTAATGTAGTTTGGAGTGGGAATAGTACATTATATATGTTTAGTGCCCAGCACCTTCCCTGAGATAATGTAGTTTGGAGTGGGAATAGTACATTATATATGTTTAGTGTCCAGCACCCATCCTGAGTTGATACAGTTTGGAGTGGGAATAGTAAATTATATATGTTTAGTGTCCAGCGCCTTCCCTGACTTAATGCAGTTTGGAGTGGGAATAGTACATTATATATGTTTAGTGTCCAGCACCCATCCTGTGTTGATACATTTTGGAGTGGGAATAGTAAATTATGTATGTTTACTATCCAATGCCTTCCCTGACTTTTTTAAGTTTGGAGTGGGAATAGTAAATTATATATGTTTAGTGTCCAGCACCTTCCCTGACTTTTTCTACTTTGGAGTGGGAATAGTAAATTATATATTCTTACGATCCAACGCCTTCCCTGACTTTTTCAAGTTTGGAGTGGGAATAGTAAATTATATATGTTTAGTGTCCAGCACCTTCCCTGAGTTAATGTAGTTTGGAGTGGGAATAGTAAATTATATATGTTCAGTATCCAGCACCTTCCGTGAGTAAATGTAGTTTGGAGTGGGAATAGTAAATTATATATGTTTAGTGTCCAGCACCTTTACTGACTTATTGTAGTTTGGAGAGGGAATAGTAAATTATATATGTTTAGTGTCCAGCACCTTCCTTGAGTCAATACAGTTTGGAGTGGGAATAGTAAATTATATATGTTTAGTGTCCAGCACCTTCCCTGACTTTTTCTAGTTTGGAGTGGGAATAGTAAATGATATATGTTTACTATCCAACGCCTTCCCTGACTTTTTGAAGTTTGGAGTGGGAATAGTAAATGATATATGTTTAGTGTCCAGCACCTTTCCTGAGTTAATGTAGTTTGGAGTGGGAATAGTAAATTATATATGTTTAGTGCCCAGCACCTTCCCTGAGTTAATGTAGTTTGGAGTGGGAATAGTACATTATATATGTTTAGTGTCCAGCATCCACCCTGGGTTGATACAGTTTGGAGTGGGAATAGTAAATTATATATGTTTAGTGTCCAGTGCCTTCCCTGACTTAAGGCAGTTTGGAGTGGGAATAGTAAATTATATATGTTTAGTGTCCAGCACCCACCCTGATTTGATACAGTTTGGAGTGGGAATAGTAAATGATATATATTTAGTGTCCAGCACCTTCCCTGACTTTTTCTAGTTTGGAGTGGGAATAGTAAATTATATATGTTCAGTGTCCAGCACCTTCCCTGAGTAAATGTAGTTTGGAGTGGGAATAGTACAATATTTATGTTTAGTGTCCAGCACCTTTGCTGACTTATTGTAGTTTGGAGTGGGAATAGTGCATTATATATGTTTAGTGTCCAGCACCCACCCTGAGTTGATACAGTTTGGAGTGGGAATAGTAAATTATATATGTTTAGTGTCCAGCACCCACCCTGATTTGATGCAGTTTGGAGTGGGAATAGTAAATTATATATGTTTAGTGTCCAGCACCCACACTGAGTTGATACAGTTTTGAGTGGGAATAGTAAATTATATAAGTTTAGTGTCCAGCGCCTTCCCTGACTTAATGTAGTATGGAGTGCGAATAGTAAATTATATATGTTTAGTGTCCAGCACCCACCCTGAGTTGATACAGTTTGGAGTGGGAATAGTAAATTATATATGTTTAGTGTCATGCACCTTCATTGACTTTTTCTAGTTTGGAGTGGGAATAGTACATTATATATGTTTAGTGTCCAGCACCTTTGCTGATTTATTGTAGTTTGGAGTGGGAATAGTAAATTATATATGTTCTGTGTCCAGCATCTTCCCTGAGTAAATGTAGTTTGGAGTGGGAATAGTAAATTATATATGTTTAGTGTCCAGCACCCACCCTGAGTTGATACAGTTTGTAGTGGTAATAGTAAATTATATATGTTTAGTGTCCAGCACCTTCCCTGAGTTAATGTAGTTTGGAGTGGGAATAGTAAATTATATATGTTCTGTGTCCAGCATCTTCCCTGAGTAAATGTAGTTTGGAGTGGGAATAGTAAATTATATATGTTTAGTGTCCAGCACCCACCCTGAGTTGATACAGTTTGTAGTGGTAATAGTAAATTATATATGTTTAGTGTCCAGCACCTTCCCTGAGTTAATGTAGTTTGGAGTGGGAATAGTAAATTATATATGTTTAGTGTCCAGCACCTTTACTGACTTATTGTAGTTTGGAGAGGGAATAGTAAATTATATATGTTTAGTGTCCAGCACCTTCCCTGAGTCAATACAGTTTGGAGTGTGAATAGTAAATTATATATGTTTAGTGTACAGCGACTTCCCTGACTTAATGTAGCTTGGAGTGGGATTAGTAAATTATATATGTTTAGTGTCCAGCACCCAACCTGTGTTGATACAGTTTGGATTGGGAATAGTTAATTCTATACGTTTAGGGGCCGATTCCGATCTCGGTCGGAGGCGCACCCAATAGCATTCGGTCGGGAAAAAAGCCATGCGAAAGCCTGTTTCCCGACCGATCCGTACAGCACACCGAACGAGTAAGTACGATGCGCACAACAGCAAAGAATCCTTCCGAGCCGTACTCACCCAAACCAGGTCCTGTTCCCCGAACGAGGCGAATCCGGAAACGCCGAATCGAGTCGCACGGAAGAAAAATGCTGCTCCGTCCGGCCGAACGAGTACGATGCGCTTTCCGTACGTGCCGAACCCGTCGCTACGCACGGCACGTCAAAGCATCCGGGAGAGGCGCACATAAGCTCCGAATCGCGCCACAACACGATCCACAGCTCCGAGACGAACACGCCAGCGACGAGGACGAGGCGAAGCGACGAGGACGAGGCGAAGCGACGAGGACGACGCGAAGCGACGAGGACGACGCGAAGCAACGAGAAGGACGAACGACACGAACCAACCATGAATCCCTTCGTCCCGATCATACCAATATTCTACATTTACTACCGGAACAGGCACGGACGCGTACAGCGCAGAAGGTAAGTCAGACACCAACCACAAAACACATACAACACGTACACGACACATCACACACACACAGATGGATGCAGAATATACTTACACCAGCAACAGCAGCACCATAGGGGCGGGATGCCCATCACCAATGCCACATATGCACACAGGGGCCTGAATGCGCACCACCACCCCTACCCAGGGGGGTTGGATGCCTACCACTACTACCACCCTCACCCAGGGGGGGCTGGATGCCTACCACCACCCTTAGCCAGGGGGGGCTGGATGCCTACCACTACTACCACCCTCACCCAGGGGGCAGGATGCCTACCACTACTACCACCCTCACCCAGGGGTGCTGGATGCCTACCACTACTACCACCCTCACCCAGGGGGGCTGGATGCCTACCACTACCACCACCCTTAGCCAGGGGGCTGGATGCCTACCACTACTACCACCCTCACCCAGGGGGTGCTGGATGCCTACCACTACTACCACCCTCACCCAGGGGGGCTGGATGCCTACCACTACTACCACCCTCACCCAGGGGGCTGGATGCCTACCACTACTTCCACCCTCACCCAGGGGGGCTGGATGCCTACCACCACCCTTAGCCAGGGGGGCTGGATGCCTACCACCACCCTTAGCCAGGGGGGCTGGATGCCTACCACTACTACCACCCTCACCCAGGGGGTGCTGGATGCCTACCACTACTACCACCCTCACCCAGGGGGCTGGATGCCTACCACTACTACCACCCTCACCCAGGGGGCTGGATGCCTACCACTACTTCCACCCTCACCCAGGGGGGCTGGATGCCTACCACCACCCTTAGCCAGGGGGCTGGATGCCTACCACCACCCTTAGCCAGGGGGGCTGGATGCCTACCACCACCCTTAGCCAGGGGGCTGGATGCCTACCACCACCCTTAGCCAGGGGGGCTGGATGCCTACCACTACTACCACCCTCACCCAGGGGTGCTGGATGCCTACCACTACTACCACCCTCACCCAGGGGGGCTGGATGCCTACCACTACTACCACCCTTAGCCAGGGGGCTGGATGCCTACCACTACTACCACCCTCACCCAGGGGGTGCTGGATGCCTACCACTACTACCACCCTCACCCAGGGGGGCTGGATGCCTACCACTACTACCACCCTCACCCAGGGAGGGCTGGATGCCTACCACCACCCTTAGCCAGGGGGGGCTGGATGCCTACCACCACCCTTAGCCAGGGGGGGGCTGGATGCCTACCACTACTACCACCCTTAGCCAGGGGGGCTGGATGCCTACCACTACTACCACCCTTACCCAGGGGGTGCTGGATGCCTACCACTACCACCACCCTTAGCCAGGGAGGGCTGGATGCCTACCACTACTACCACCCTCACCCAGGGGGTGCTGGATGCCTACCACTACTACCACCCTCACCCAGGGGGGGCTGGATGCCTACCACTACTACCACCCTCACCCAGGGGGGCTGGATGCCAACCACAACTAACACCCAAACCCAGGGGTGCTGGATGCATACCACTACTACCACCCTCACCCAGGGGGGGGCTGGATGCCTACCACTACCACCACCCTTAGCCAGGGGGGCTGGATGCCTACCACTACTACCACTCTCACCCAGGGGGGGCTGGATGCCTACCACCACCCTTAGCCAGGGGGGGCTGGATGCCTACCACCACCCTTAGCCAGTGGGGGCTGGATGCCTACCACTACTACCACCCTCACCCAGGGGGTGCTGGATGCCTACCACTACTACCACCCTCACCCAGGGGGGGCTGGATGCCTACCACTACTACCACCCTCAGCCAGGGGGCTGGATGCCTACCACTACTACCACCCTCACCCAGGGGGGCTGGATGCCTACCACTACTACCACCCTCACCCAGGGGGGCTGGATGCCTACCACTACTACCACCCTCACCCAGGGGGCTGGATGCCTACCACTACTACCACCCTCACCCAGGGGGTGCTGGATGCCTACCACTACTACCACCCTCACCCAGGGGGGGCTGGATGCCTACCACTACTACCACCCTCACCCAGGGAGTGCTGGATGCCTACCACTACTACCACCCACACCCAGGGGGCTGGATGCCTACCACTACTACCACCCTCACCCAGGGGTGCCGGATGCCTACCACTACTACCACCCTCACCCAGGGGGGCTGGATGCCTACCACTACTACCACCCTCACCCAGGGGGGCTGGATGCCTACCGCTATTACCACCCTCACCCAGGGGGCTGGATGCCTACCACTACCCTTAGCCAGGGGGGCTGGATGCCTACCACAACTACCACCCTTAGCCAGGGGGCTGGATGCCTACCACCACCCTTAGCCAGGGGGGCTGGATGCCTACCACTACTACCACCCTCACCCAGGGGGGGCTGGATGCCTACCACTACTACCACCCCCACTCATAGGATGGACAATGCATGACACAACCAGCACACCACAACCTAGGGAATGCAAGAAGAAGACATCCCCCCAACACCATGACAAGCGTGTGTAGACTGTGTCAAATGCCTACAACACCAAACATGACTTTGAACATACAATGTGACCCCCTAGCACATGTGCCACACATATATGTGTGTGGCACCCACAATGCAAGCAGGCCATGACCATTGTGGCAATGGGGTCCAAACCCCCATCATCACAGTGACCAAAAGGTAAGTGTGGGGTCCACAGCTGAAGCACATTTTGAACATTGTGGCAATGGGGTCCAAACCCCCATCATCACAGTGACCAAAATGTATGTGTATTGTGGCAATGGGGTCCAAACCCCCATCATCACAGTGACCAAAATGTAAGTGTGGGGTCCATAGCTGAAGCACACTTTGAACATTGTGGCAATGGGGTCCAAACCCCCATCATCACAGTGACCAAAATGTAAGTGTGGGGTCCATAGCTGAAGCACACTTTGAACATTGTGGCAATGGGGTCCAAACCCCCATCATCACAGTGACCAAAATGTATGTGTGGGGTCCATAGCTGAAGCACATTTTGAACATTGTGGCAATGGGGTCTAAACCCCATCATCACAGTGACCAAAAGGTAAGTATGGGGTCCATAGCTGAAGCACATTTTGAACATTGTGGCAATGGGGTCCAAACCCCCATCATCACAGTGACCAAAATGTAAGTGTGGGGTCCATAGCTGAAGCACACTTTGAACATTGTGGCAATGGGGTCCAAACCCCCATCATCACAGTGACCAAAAGGTAAGTGTTGACAAAGAAAGAGGTGCAACTGCCAAACTGCATGGATGATTCCTGGTCACAGAACAACAAACACATCAGTGGCAAAGTAGTGTATGTGTCCCATTGCAACATAAATTGGGGGAGCCAAATACTGCAGTTCAAATAAGACATACCTTTGGCCATGTGCAGACAAACAACACCCATGGGGGCTGACACCGTCAACAATCATCAATGACACAATGACAGAAGTGACCATCAGAATGCAGACCCACATATTTGCACCAATGGGCACACACATGCATATACCCTGTGGAGACTGCAGATGTGAGGTGAACAGATAACATACCATGGCAGCAATGGGACACACAAACCATGATCATTGTGCTGACCGATGACCTAGGAGTCCCAGGAACAGCAGGGGAAACCCACCAAACTACATACAGCCAATGGCACACCCAAGATATGCCAATGCAGTGGTGCAGATGCACAAACACAAACAGGCAGACCCACACTGCACATCATACACAACAGGTGAGGGGGCGGGGGTGCCAGTGTCCCCAGGCAACCACACAACACATGAGGAGACCTCAATACCAATCATACAGATGTGCATACAGTGCCACACAAAGGTAACTCATGGATCCAAATCCCCTATGTGGGCAAGCAGGCATTGTCAGATGAGAGGGAGCACAAATCACACATGTCACACAGGCACGTAGGGACAGCAACTGACACAGCAAGACACAGACACACCACAGCACCACCCCCAGGGCCCCCACAATGTGGTGACCCTGGGCTGCATTACAATCCCACTGTGATGACAAAGCTAAATGTGGTTCACACTGTGAACCACAGTCATGTGTCCTGAGCAACTAACTACCATCACACCTACACAAGCACAAATCAAACAGCATGGCCAGTAAGCCAAGGCCAACATGGAGGCAGGGGCCTAGCCGGGCAACAACTCTCATCTGCACACACTCAACACCACACCCCTCGACCTCCAACAATGTGCAGCAGTGAAGCACACATGCACTGGTGACATTGCACATGCACCCATGACTATTCCAGGGTGGTGGGTGGGAACCAAGGTGCAGAAACACATCACACATGGACACTCAACAAGACTCCTGAATGTCTGACACACTGCACACTACGCTGTACATGGACATGACGGCAATACCACACCAACCAATGGGATCCCAGCCACAGTCACACACCAATGAAGAAGCCAAGGTCACCCACAAAGAACACACATAGACAACAACCAACATTGCAGCCCGGACCCTGAGGAGTGCCAGCAGTCACACACACAACGTGTCACAATCACTGAAAGATAACACAAACTGGAAATCACATGACAGGGGCAAACAACAAGTGCCAAGGGGAAACCTGACTGTGACCCATCTGCGTCAGCACACAAACTCAGCCCTGACAGCAAACACACCTATGGGTGACACCCTGATGACCAGTAATGTGCCAGGCACCCACATCACAGAGAACCCAGGGCGAAGACTTTGGGGGAACATAGGTCAACTCAGCTAGCATCACAAACAGGTACAGCACTAGGGATCACAGCATGCACAGCTAAACGGAAGTGAACACACAGACATGCACATACAACACACACCTTGGGCGCAGGCAATGTCACAGGAGTACACACTGCCATGAGGGGACTCCACTCCTGTGTGAGGAGAGCTGTGCCATATGTTGCCTCAGTAGGGCCCCATCATGTCAGCTGAGCACTTGGTCACACAATCAACAATTAGCACCAAATGAGGGCTCCCGTAACATCAGCCTGGTCATGGAAGTGCCAACGGAATCATCAGCACAGATCCAACACACTTGTATAGCAATGTTGCACTGACAACACAGATGAGTCCTTCCCCATTGAAACCCAAACCTGCATGTCCAGTGGAGATGGCCACACGGTCAGGGAAGTAGACGAATTGAACAATGGCAGGCACAACAGATGTGCAGGGGTGGAAGCCACAGATGTGAAATAGGCAATCTAAGTAGTAAATCCCATTGCCAAATACTGAACACATGACACCCTCAGATGCTGCTATGGATGACATGGATACACCACAGGATAGGACACATTCCCCCTGGACCAGATGGGTTCCTGCACAGTAACACTTCATTATCATGAGACCAAATATCACCATCACTGCAGCAAGGGCATGGTTAGCATCATCAACATCATGTACATCAGAAGCAAAAGCACTAGAGAACAGAAAGTTGCTTTATTCAGCATATGTGGCATTAAAAGTAGAAGTCCAGTAGAAAATAAACAAAGACCAATGGCCAGTCCATCAACAAAGTCACAAGTGGGGGACAGTGGCAGATGCCACCCTACACATGCCTGCACAAAACCAGGGACAATCCACTAGGAGGGGCAACCGGGGGGTAGGCCAGGCACCGCAGGGACAGGATCAGGGCTCACCAGGAGGAAGCAGGGAAGGGGTGGTGGGTGCTGGAGAGCCACTGACAACTGCAGTGGAGGTGTCTGACATGGTGTGTGCCGGCACAACTGGGGGCATGGCTCAGATGTTGTGGGTGCCGGCACGACTGCAGTGGACCCTGCAGATGGAGTGGACAGGTCCACCACTGCAGTGCCCAAGTCAGACAGGGTGGTAGTGGACTCCACTGCAGTGCCTACCACCAGGGGAGGAGAATGGGGAACAGGCAAGGTGGGCTGGACAGAGGGGAGGACACCCTCACCACATCAGTGGCACAGACAAGCGCAGCGGGGGTGTGGTGCCGGGAGAGCAAGTGCCAGGGGGAGAAGGCCGGAGACTCTTGGGGATGGTATATCTGTGGGTGGGGGAACCTGGGGCAGGGTGTGGTGGGGCACCTGTGGAGTGGGGGCCTGAGGGATGGAGGAAGGAGACCTGGTGCTTGAGCTGCAGGGCGGCGGCGGGGTCTTGCTCTTACCACTCCGGGGGACTTGCGGGTGGGGGCCTCAGTCTGTCTGCACCTGGGGGAGGGTGTCCGGGGGCGAGGGGCACTCTGCTCCATGTGGGGGGGCTTCCTCTTCCCCCTGGATGCTGGAGCAGCTGGATCGGAGGGGAAGAGGCCGAGGTCACTGAGGAAGAGGCGCTGGGTCTTTGGGGTTGCAGGTGAGGCAAGGGAGGGTGTTTTGGAGGGAGAGGCAACTGAGGACTGCGCAGTGCCCATGGATGCGTGTGTGTGTACCAGGGCCCCATCCCCTGTGAGTCTGGTTTCAGTCCCCTGACTGTGCGTGCGTGTGCGTTTTGTTTGTGGCATGTGTGTCTGTGTGCTGGACATGTGTGTGCTGGTGTGTGCCGGTGTGTGTGTGCTTGGGACGGGTAAGGTGCTGGGGAGTGTGGATGGAGCAGAGGCAGGAGGGGTGAGGGACTGTCTGAGGAGGGACACTGCTGCCGTCAGGGAGGAGTCCATGGACCTATTGCCCCTCTGTAGGTCAGACATGCCCGATGAGATGCCCTCCATGAACGACACCAGCTGAGTCAACAGAGCGGTGTGCGCATGGAGGACACTCAGCATGGCTGTCTGCCCTACATGGAGCTGGCGAAGGAGGTACACAGACTCCTCACTCAGGGCAGCAGGGGACACAGGGGCAGGGGGTGCGGTGCCTGGCCCAAAGGAGACACGCTCCCGAACATGGGAGCCTCCACGGACCTGGGGAATGGGAGCCGATGGGAGGGCGGTGGTGGTGCTGGTGGTGGCGGGGACAGCAACACTAGCTGGGGTGTGGTGGCTGCTGACACCCGCCTCCATAAGGGAGTCATCCTCCGAGTTGCTCTGGTCCTCAGCTGAGGTGGATGGTGCTGAGGACTCCTCGGTGTGGCTCCCTCGCCCTCCGTGCCACTGGGACCCTCCGACCACTCCTCGGCTGCTGACCCAGTCTGGCTCTCTGGCTCCTCCTGGTCCGTGGAGCTGTCCCCTTCCGTGGCCGTGGATGTATCTGCAAACAATGGGGAAACAGACAGACATCAGTCACCTGCACCAAACGCACACACCACTGTGAGCACAGCACATTACAGAGCAAGCCCTGGCATCATTAGTTGTACATTGCTAAAAGTGCCCTAACTGAACAGGAGAAGCCAATTGTCAGTCTGATGCCAAGCATGGCACTCACATCCCACATGGCCTTGCACCCATCTGTCTGATGTCTGTTGGATTGCAACACCCCAGTGTGGACACATGCACCAAGTACACAGTAGTTGGACAGTGCAGAGGACACGGTGTGGCATGTGGACATGCACACATCACAGCTCTTGCCACTGAGTCAGTACAGGTTTCCGGATGAAAGGGATGCCCAGAGTCAAATAGGAAATGCATGTGATGCATACCAGCGACAGACACCATGAAGCACCCATGTCCTGATAGCCATCGCCACAATGGTGTGCATGTAGCACATGTCACTATCCTGCAGGACCACCAATAAGTTGACACATGCCATGGCAGAGGCATGACTGCTAAGTCATACATCACTGTCTCAGTGATGTATGACTTGGCAGCCAGACAACAACACTATGCACTGTGTCACAATAGTAGGTCATGGGGAATGCAAGTCCTGGAGCTGCACAAGTGCACATGTACATCCCCCACGCAACACATCATCTTAACCCTCATCTGTCCAGGTCATACCTATTGGACATATGGGAGACCTGTGACACTACCCTCTGAACCTGAGCCCATCACAATCTGCTGTGAATGGGGAACAGCTGCCTGAACTTCACATTCGCATACCCCAGTCTGCACGGGCAGCTGATCAAACACCTATGTGACACACAAGTATCGTCTCCTATGGTCACATCTCCAGGGGCATGCTGAGCCCCTACCAAGAAACACCCCAGCAGTCCTGGCAAGTAATCCACAGCACACTGACACAGAGGCAGACACCTGAGGGGTCAAATCACTGCGCACAATGTGTCAGCTGATACACGGGAGTGGGAGTACAGAGTGCATTGCATGGCCTGGAGTAGGCATGACTGTCCTGCTCCACATGAATGAGGGATGAGCCCTGGACAGTGGATAGCTGGCTATGTATGTGTGACACACGTAATCTGCACACTCCTGGGGCCCAAACATTGTTCCCACCCGCTGCATGGGCGTGTGCCACATACCCCAGGCACATGTGGTGGCTCAGCTCAGCAAGTGGACCGCATATCAAAGCAACACGCAGATTACATGTCCGAACACAGGCGTTGTGTGAACAATGGACCCACCCATGATGCCCACAACAGAGTTAGGGAAACAGATGCTGTCCCCCACCTTTAGTGAAGCAAACTGCAAGGACACAGTCCCAAGTGACACAATTCCCTGAATGTAAGGGCCACACCTGGGTATCAGATGAGCAGTGGGCAGTGCACAATAGAGGGACATGGCTCCTGGACAACATGACTGATGCACTGTGGCAGTTGAACCAGGCCAGAGGAGGGCACAAAGCATGTAATACAGAGTTCACAGTGCAGTCTTTGACTCACCCCTCCTTGCTGCTGTCTGGCCTTCAGCTGCCCATCCAGGTCTGGAAACACCACCGCCAGGATCTGGAGCATGTGGGGGTCAGGGTCCGTGTTCCGCCCCTCCTGCGAGGAGGCGACAGCTTCAGCTGGACCCGTGCAATCCTCCGGGTCCAGCCCCGAAGGTCCTGCCACCTCTTCTGGCAGTTGCGGATCCGGCGCTTGTAGACCCCCACGGACCGGACGGCCCGGACGATGTCCTTCCAGATCTCCTGCTTCCGATGGGCATTAACCTGTCAGGATGACAAAGTGAAAAGGCCATTACTACACATGCAACATATCCGTGCATGACACAGTTGTATATACATGTCTCAATCACAGGGGCACATGATGTACACAGGCAGTGCAAAGCTGCCCATGGACAGTTTGCCAGACGTCACTACATGGTATCATTGCATGGGAAGTAAAACCTTGTTCAAATGCACTGTCACTGCACCATACCTGTCCAGTGCATGTCACTACACACTATGGGGGTGACAACTACTCAGTGAGCCTGCTAGCCAGTGGCGTTCAGACTTTCAGCCTTGCTAGTCAGACAATATGCACATTCAGAAAGGCAGTGCACAGAACACTCACCTGCTCCCCTGGTGTCCCATACAGCTTGCTGTACTGTGGAAGTAGGCTGTCCAGCAGGGCCTGGTTCTCTTCAAGGCTGAAGGCTGGGGCTCTCTCCACAGTACGTGCCATTGCAGGGTCCAGAGGGGCAGAGACAGCAGCAGTGCAGTGGCAGATGTCGTCCTGGAGCATGTAGTGCAGGCAAGTGAGCTCTCAGGGGAACAGCCAGCAATATATATGTGCTGGAGAGGCAGATACTGTCCCTTGTGTCCAAAGTGATAGGTCCAAGTCGTTTGCATCTTCTGAATCTGGCCAATCCATGGAATAGCAGCACCAAAACACGCCCACAGCATCCTTCAAATCTTCAACTTCATGACATACATGATTTTGCAACATTGTTGTGGGTGACCAACTGATTTTCCAGCAACCGACTCGTTCGAAATTCGAAAACGCGTCCGTTGCCAGGCAAGCCCATTGTCAATGGGTGCGCACTGATCGGTCCATTGCGGTACAACACGTACAGGGGTACAACGCGTACCCGCACACATTGAATGCAATGGGCCGGCCGGGGGCACCGATCGGTCCATTGCAGTTCAACGCGTACAGGGGTACAACGCGTACCCGCACACATTGAATGCAATGGGCCGGCCGAGGCACCGATCGGTCCATTGCAGTTCAACACGTACAGGGTACAACGCGTACCCGCACACATTGAATGCAATGGGCCGGCCGGGGCACCGATCGGTCCATTGCAGTTCAACACGTACAGGGGTACAACGCGTACCCGCACACATTGAATGCAATGGGCCGGCCGGGGCACCGACCGGTCCATTGCAGTACAACGCGTACAGGGGTACAACGCGTACCCACACACATTGAATGCAATGGGCCGGCCGGGGGCACCGATCGGTCCATTGCTGTTCAACGCATCACTGTACATGTGACTGGCATATGTCAGCATGCCTGTCTCAGATGGACATATGCCAGCCACAGATAGCTCCCAGGGAGTGAGGGGCACACCTACATCACAACAGCCTGTCCAAACTTTATCATAAGGCATGTAAGGCAGCATTTCCTATTGTGTGTATGTTGGTGTACATGTTGTCCTGTGGGTGTCACCTGTGGGCAGCCACCCCCAGGCTGTGCACGTGTTCATGGGGACAGGATCCTGGGTGTTACGTGTACATGACCACTGTGATGTGCAACTGTTCATATCTGTGCATGTGCCATGGTCACATTTCACGGTGGTGTATGTGTATGTCATGTCACATACCCCGTGAGTCCCATGTGGGACGGTATGTTTGAGCCAGGGTGTCCCAGTGGCACAATAGTGATGGTCCTCAACAGTCTTTGTGCATGTAGTGTTTACAATGTCTCTGATTTCATGTGCACAATGGGAGACAGTCTCCACATCCAGGTTGTGTGTGCATGGACTTTGATGTTGTGCTTGTGTGTGTCACAGACGTCCATGTCTGTCCTGCCGTGGCAAGTGGGACCACTACCTGTGGGGGTCATTGTTGTTTTGCTGTGGTGTATACATGATACTCCATGTAATGCCAGTGTCCATGTGGCAATACAGGGTCCTTGGGAATGTACCTGTCGTTGAGCTGTGGTGCCTGGGGCACATCTGTCCTCACATGTCACTATGGGGGGTGATTGTGACACAGCAGCAGGAGATGGGAACTGTGACACGGCCTCATGATATCCAATGGGCCAACCTGGGACTAATTGATGCCACCTGTTGGACCGTGTTGACAGATGTTGGCCATGTATGTACCATACATGTCCTTACGGAACTGCACACTTCATGTACTTGTGCCTCATAATGATGTATGTTGGTATATTGAGTGTGTTCAATGCCGCATATGCGGGCTGACTGACAATCTTGCTTACTTCTCCTCTGCACTGCAGGGCTCCTGCTGTCCATCGACCATTCCCAGACCTGGCAACGATGGTGGAACGGGACAGCATCCGACGGTACCGCTTCACCAGGCAGCTGATTGAGGATTTGGCAGTGCAGTTGTCCCCACATTTGCAGCCTGGCCGGCCGTATCCTACAGCGCTGACCCCCAAGGTGAAGGTGATGGCAGCCCTACACTTCTTTGCCACCGGTACCTTCCAACATACTGTGGCGACTGCTGGTGGGATGTCACAGACCATGTTGAGCCGTGTGCTACACGATGTTTTGGCGGCAATGTTGCTATTCCTGAACCGGTACATCTATTTCCCTAGACTGCGACTGACTCACTGACGTGAAGAGTGACTTTTATGCCCTGGGGAGGATGCCGCATGTCATTGGCTCCATTGATGGGACACATGTGGCTTTGGTACCACCACAGGCCCAGTAGCAGGCCTACAGGAACCGCAAGCACTACCACTCGGTCAATGCACTGGTGGTGTGTCTTGCAGACATGACCATCACACACGTGTGTGCCCGTTTCCCTGGTTCAGCACACGATGCCTTTGTGATGAGGAGTAGTCGCATCCCCAGGATGATGGCACAGATGCAGAACCAGCGTGCCTGGCTTGTCGGTGTGTACTGACTTTGTGCCATTGTGTGTGATCTGATCTGTAGTATTCCGCCCACTTTTCCAAGTCAGCTAATGTGCACTTGTCTGTCCGTAGGTGACTCGGGATACCCCAACATGCCGTGGTTGCTGACACCCCTCAGGAACCCTGTGACACCAGCACAGATGCGCTACAATGAGGCACATGGTCGGACCAGGAGAGTGATTGAGCGGACATTTGGTCTCCTGAAGAGCCGCTTCCGCTGCCTGGACAAGACCGGAGGGTCCCTCCCATATGCCCCTGCGAAAGTGTGCAAGATTATCATCGTCTGCTGCATGCTCCACAAACTGGCAGTGCGGAAGGAGTTGCCTCTCATCCAGGATGACAATGACCAACATCCGCCACCTGTGGAGGATCCTGGCCTGGACCATGATGCCAGTGACGATGATGATGATGATGATGATGGTGATGTCCGCACACAGCTCATCACCTACTTCTTTAGCTGAATGTGAGTATCCTGAGGTGTCATGTCAATGATGTGAGTTGGCATGATGTGTAGGTGGTGCTCTGGTGCTGTTGGAGTGTGTCCATGGGCTACTTGACTGGATGTGTGTTGCGATGTGTGCTTACAGGTGGGCTGTACTCCCCAACAGTGTTGACATGCTAACTTGGTTCTGGGTGGGTATCTTGTAACATGTATTGTGCATGAGTTTTGCTGTTCTGTCCTGTACTCCATTGCTTTTGACTGTGTGTCATTTCTGTCCTTCACAGGGTACTTACAGATTCGTTTGGTCAACTGTGTCCACCGACGACGTGATTGCACTTCCAGGCTGGTAGCTGTTGTGTCCCTACAGGTGATGTGCGCCACACCCATGGACTTCCTTCCATCTACAGTTGTTGACTGTGTGCCCTCTGCCAGGTGGGATTACCTTGCATCTGTAGTGGTTACGACATGTTGCAACTGTGTAATAAACCTGTGCTTCACTTTGTGATGTGCGTTGTCTGTGGTCACACATTTGACTGCCATTTGCTTACTGCACCTGTGGGCTACTTGACTACAACTGGGAATGGGTGTGGTGTCTGTGCATTGCACCGTCTTCCCTGGCAACATCAGTGTAGGCAATGAGTCAGATGGCCTAGGTGTGTATGTGTTGTGTAGCCCTGGTGGTGTGTCTCCCTCATATGTGTCACGTTGCCTATACTCACATGCCTGTGTTGTCCTTGCTGTTGCAGTTCGCATACACAGTGTAATTTTGCAGTTCATCATCCCCATAACAGCACCCACGTTGGAATCACAACAGAGGCAAGTATGGTGTATTAGTGTGTTTATTGTGTTACATTTGTGTGAATAGTGCATAGGATGGGTAGTGCTGTACATAAATCGTGCAATCCGAAGTTCCTAGGTGAATTGAAAGTCCTGGTAGACAGAATCCCCAGTATCGGGGCCACAGTTGTCTGACACATTGGTCCAACTTGTACTCCCCATGCAATGTGTGGGAGTAGTGTTGCTGTCAACAGGGTGAACAGTCTGTGCACAAAGGTGAACATGCAGAACAGGTTCAGGCTTCCTGGGAGTTGCGCTTGGCCATCAGCCTCTCACTTGCCCCTCCTCGGACGACCCCTCTTCTTGGGGGGCCCTCAAGTACAGGCTGCTGCGGTGCAGGGGACTCTCCGACAGAGTCATCCTCCCTCCCTGTGGCAGTTGCAGTTTGTTCGGCACCAGATGTTGTTGGCACACAGGGAGGTGTGGACTGGTTGCTGTTCATCTGGCGGAGGCATTGTAAAATGTCCCTGTGCACCGCCGTCATCTCATGCAGTGCATCCCACTTGGACTCCACGCGGGACATGTGTGAGTCCACGCGGGACATGTGTGACTCCACGTGGGACATGTGGGAGTCCAAGCGGGCATGATGGGCAGCCTGCTGCTGTTTCATGTCTCTGAGGAGCCCCACTACCTGGCTGAGGTCTCCGGTGCTGGACTGGTACGCATCAGCTATGCGTACCAGTTGTGGGTCTTCATGCACACCAGCAACCTCTGCAAGCAGCGACCTCTGTCTCCCACCCCTCCCACCACCCCTGCTGACATGTGCAGTGTGTGCAGTGGCACGCACAGATGACCCTGGTCCACCTTGGGGGTTGGTGGTGGTGGTGGTGTCCATGGCCCCAGGTTGGTCCAGGGTCCCTGTGCTGGTGTTGCTCCTTGTTCTGTCCATGTCGGCAGGGATGGTATTTGTGGTGGCAGTCGTTGGAGGGGTGGGTGCAGGGGGTGCAGCTGGTGGTCCTGCTGGTGCTGCAGCTGGTGGTCCTGCTGGTGCTGCATGTAGACTTGCACCGGATGTGCCAGGTTGGTCTTCATCGTCCGAGGAGGACAGAGGCTATACGACGCCAGTGAGCTCCGCATCCTCTTGAGCCTGGGACTGGGACTCCTCAGCGCCTGCTGCTGTGTCCCCATCATCACCTGTTTTTGGGAGACACACACAATGTATGTTATGTTTCTGCAGGCATCTATGGTTGACACACATGACAGTTGTGACTGTGCCTCTGGGTGCGGGCCTGTACATTGCATTGTCCTAAGTCGTCACAGTCAGGGGTTGATATTGGTGTGGCACATTGTCCTGCATTATTTGGGCATTTCTATGTATTTTTTGGGGTGTGTACATGGTCTGCATTGGTTGTGTTTGGTTGACAGCCGGCCCTCCTTCCCACCCACCCAGCCAGTCAGTTATCCCACCATGGAACGTGCTTGCATTGCAGGGAGTGGAAGTTGTCTCTCAGGATGTCAGTCAGTGGTGTCCTGCTGTTTGTTGGTGCACAGTTGCCAGCAGGGCCTTGTGCTCCCCACAGCAGTAGCCAGTGTCAGCCATCTTGTGAGTCCTTCTCCACTCCCTGTGATGTGAGCATGGTTCAGGGTGGTGTTGATGGGACAGTTGTGGGGGTGAGCTATGTCTGTGACTACGACTCCCATCATGCTATTGCCTCCACCCCACTTCCCAGCATTCCCATACTTACTTGCTTTTGTGGGGAGTTCAGTGTGTGTGGGTGTGAGAGCAATGGCAAGATGGCTGACAGTGGTGTCCTGCTGTTGGTTGGTGTGCAGTACCCAGCATGCCCTTGTGCTCCCCACGACACAGCAACAGTGTCAGACATCTTTGATGGGCCTTTCCACTCTCTGTGGGATGTGCATGCGTGAGTGTGAGCTTGCTGGGCCATGTGGTGGGGGATGTAGAGCTGTGACTACGACTCCCATCATGCTATTGCCTCCACCCCCTTCCCAGCATGCCCATGCTTCCTTCCTTTTGATTCTGCTTCCCTGTGGGGTGGGCTGGCTGTGCTGACAGGATGGCTGGGAGTGTTGTCCTGGCAGTTGTTTGGCTAAAAGTCCCAAGAGTGGCCCTGTGCTTCACACAACATAACCCAGGGTGGTGGTTCTTTGTGGGATCTTGTGTTAGGATGGGGGGCATTGCATTCTACCAGGTGGGTTCTGTGGAGTTTGTGTTGGGGTGTGTGTGAGGGGAGGTGCTTGTGACTATGGTTAGTGCTGCAAGTCCTCCTTCCCACCGACCCAGCCAGCCAGTTATCCCACCATGGAACGTGCTTGCATTGCAGGGAGTGGAAGTTGTCTCTCAGGATGTCAGTCAGTGGTGTCCTGCTGTTTGTTGGTGCACAGTTGGCAGCAGGGCCTTGTGCTCCCCACAGCAGTAGCCAGTGTCAGCCATCTTGTGAGTCCTTCTCCACTCCCTGTGATGTGAGCATGGTTCAGGGTGGTGTTGATGGGACAGTTGTGGGGGTGACCAAGATCAGTGACTACGACTCCCATCATGCTATTGCCTCCACCCCCTTCCCAGCATGCCCATGCTTCCTTCCTTTTGATTCTGCTTCCCTGTGGGGTGGGCTGGCTGTGCTGACAGGATGGCTGGGAGTGTTGTCCTGGCAGTTGTTTGGCTAAATGTCCCAGGAGTGGCCCTGTGCTTCACACAACATAACCCAGGGTGGTGGTTCTTCGTGGGATCTTGTGTTAGGATGGGGGGCATTGCATTCTACCAGGTGGGTTCTGTGGAGTTTGTGTTGGGGGGTGTGTGAGGGGAGGTGCTTGTGACTATGGTTAGTGCTGCAAGTCCTCCTTCCCACCCACCCAGCCAGCCAGTTAGCCCACCATGGAACGTGCTTGCATTGCAGGGAGTGGAAGTTGTCTCTCAGGATGTCAGTCAGTGGTGTCCTGCTGTTTGTTGGTGCACAGTTGCCAGCAGGGCCTTGTGCTCCCCACAGCAGTAGCCAGTGTCAGCCATCTTGTGAGTCCTTCTCCACTCCCTGTGATGTGAGCATGGTTCAGGGTGGTGTTGATGGGACAGTTGTGGGGGTGACCAATATCAGTGACTACGACTCCCATCATGCTATTGCCTCCACCCCCCTTCCCAGCATGCCCATGCTTCCTTCCTTTTGACTCTGCTTCCCTGTGGGGTGGGCTGGCTGTGCTGACAGGATGGCTGGGAGTTTTGTCCTGGCAGTTGTTTGGCTAAAAGTCCCAAGAGTGTCCCTGTGCTTCACACAACATAACCCAGGGTGGTGGTTCTTTGTGGGATCTTGTGTTAGGATGGGGGCATTGCATTCTACCAGGTGGGTTCTGTGGAGTTTGTGTTGGGGGGTGTGAGGGGAGGTGCTTGTGACTATGGTTAGTGCTGCAAGTCCTCCTTCCCACCAGCCAGCCAGCCAGTTATCCCACCATGGAACGTGCTTGCATTGCAGGGAGTGGAAGTTGTCTCTCAGGATGTCAGTCAGTGGTGTCCTGCTGTTTGTTGGTGCACAGTTGCCAGCAGGGCCTTGTGCTCCCCACAGCAGTTGCCAGTGTCAGCCATCTTGTGAGTCCTTCTCCACTCCCTGTGATGTGCGCATGGTTCATGGTGGTGTTGATGGGGCAGTTGTGGGGGGCAATATGTGTGACTGCGACTCCCATGATGCTATTGGCTACACTGACTTGGCCAGCATACACAGAATTCCTTCATTTGAGTGTTCTTCACTGTGTGTTGGTGTTGTTGTGGTGGCTACATGTCTGGATGTGTTTGTTAGTTCTATTTGTGCCACTGCCTAGCTGTAGTTGTAGTTGTGTTTGTACATGTGATGGCACAGTTGGATGTGACTTTTTGATGGCATGTGTTGTGTTTATCTGACTGACATACACATTTTGGGATGATTCTGTTCTGGTTGCTGTGTAATTGCTATGAGTGCATGGTTTGACTCTCCCTTGACAGTGATGTGTGTGTGTTTTGTGGCAGTATATTGTGTACATTTGTTGTGTACTCACCAGGCTCTGGGATGTCCTCTAGTCCATATATGCTCACAGGCGGAAGGATGGCCCGCACCTTCTCCTCCCAGGGCCTGAGGTATATTGGCTTGGCAGGAGGGCCACTGCCGGTGAGTTGGCTGTTGATGTAGTCTTTTTTTAGCAGGTCCCGTACCCTCCTGCGCACATCATACCACCTGTTCTGGATGTCGCTCTTTGTGCGCCGACATGGTGATTGTGCGTTCACCCTGTTGATGATCCTCTCCCACATCTTGGTTTTCTGGGAGATGGGGGTCTGTTGGACCAGTGTGCCAAACAGCTGTGGCTCTACCCTGAGGATCTCGTCTACCATGACTTCCAATTCACTATCTAGGAACTTGGGATTCTTCTTGGGGGGCATGGTGATGGGTGGTGATGGTGAGTGATGTGTGTGTTGGTGTGCAGGTGAGGGTGTGTGAGTGTGTGTTTTGCTGGGTGTATGTGAGGTAGGTATTTGTTGGTGTGCTGATGGTGTGTGGCTTGTGTGAGGGATGAGCTGTGGGTGTGTGGTTGCTTTCTCTTGGGTGCTGGCAGTGGAATGGCATTTGCAAAGTCTCATGGTTGTGATTTGTGTCCTTTATATGGGTGGAGTTGTGGGTGTGTCTTTGTTCTCTGTCCCCACCCCCCAGTATTTATTGGCTTGGTAATTGCTTGTTTGGCCTTTTTTGGGTGATTTTTCCTTTGTACTGTCTGTGTATGTTGGAGACGTTCTTGTGACTGAGTCGGACCCTGCATTTGTCTCGTACGGTCTTCTCCGTTTCGTTCACGCTGTGTATGTGCAGTTTTCTATGCTGCGTACGCGTCGGTCGCGGTGTTTTGTGTTGCTTCGGCTCGGTTTTGTATGCGTGTCGGTCGTACGGCTTGGCCTCCGTCCGACTCGCTCGTGGTTTTCGCGCCTTGCATCGTACTTTGCGGTTTGGAGTTCGCGTGTACGTTTCGGTCGGATTTGTTCCGGGTGCGTGTCGGTCGGTTGGATTCGCGTGTTTTTCCGACCGGATTGCTGTGTTCCGTGCGGCTCGGTCGGTCGACTTGGGTTCCGTACGTGTCGGTCGGATTTTGCACGCCTTGCATCGTACTTGGCGTGTCGGGTGCCACAGGTACGTGTCGGTCGGTATTATTTCCGGATCTGAGTCGGTCGGTGCTTTTTCCGGACCGAATCGGAATCGACCCCTTAGTGTCCAGCACCTTCCCTGACTTTTTCTAGTTTGGTGTTGGAATAGTAAATTATATATGTTTACTATCCAATGCCTTCCCTGACTTTTTCAAGCTTGGAGTGGGAATAGTAAAATATATATTTTTAGTGTCCAGTGCCTTCCCTGAGTTAATACAGTTTGGAGTGGGAATAGTAAATTATATATGTTTAGTGTCCAGCACCTTCTCTGACTTTTTCTACTTTGGAGTGGGAATAGTAAATTATATATGTTTACTATCCAACGCCTTCCCTGACTTTGTCAAGTTTGGAGTGGGAATAGTAAAATATATATGTTTAGTGTCCAGCACCTTCCCTGAGTTAATGTAGTTTGGGGTGGGAATAGTACATTATATATGTTCAGTGTCCAGCACCTTCCCTGAGTAAATGTAGTTTGGAGTGGGAATAGTAAATTATATATGTTTAGTGTCCAGCACCTTACTGACTTATTGTAGTTTGGAGAGGGAATAGTAAATGATATATGTTTAGTGTCCAGCACCCACCCTGTGTTGATACATTTTGGATTGGGAATAGTTAATTATATATGTTTACTATCCAATGCCTTCCCTGACTTTTTCAAGTTTGGAGTGGGAATAGTAAAATATATATTTTTAGTGTCCAGTGCCTTCCCTGAGTTAATACAGTTTGGAGTGGGAATAGTAAATTATATATGTTTAGTGTCCAGCACCTTCGCTGACTTTTTCTACTTTGGAATGGGAATAGTAAATTATATATGTTTACTATCCAACTCCTTCCCTGACTTTTTCAAGTTTGGAGTGGGAATAGTAAAGTATATATGTTTAGTGTCCAGCACCTTCCCTGAGTTAATGTAGTTTGGAGTGGGAATAGTAAATTATATATGTTCAGTGTCCAGCACCTTCCCTGAGTAAATGTAGTTAGGAGTGGGAATAGTAAATTATATATGTTTAGTGTCCAGCACCTTTACTGACTTATTGTAGTTTGGAGAGGGAATAATAATTTATATATGTTTAGTGTCCAGTACCTTCCCTGAGTCAATACAGTTGGAGTGGGAATAGTAAATTATATATGTTTAGTGTCCAGTACCTTTTTCTGAGTTATTGTAGTTAGGAGTGGGAATAGTACATTATATATGTTTAGTGCCCAGCACCTTCCCTGAGTTAATGTAGTTTGGAGTGGGAATAGTACATTATATATGTTTAGTGTCCAGCACCCACCCTGAGTTGATGCAGTTTGGAGTGGGAATAGTAAATTATATATGTTTAGTGTACAGCACCAACCCCGAGTTGATACAGTTTGGAGTGGGAATAGTAAATTATATATGTTAAGTGTCCAGCGCCTTCCCTGACTTAATGCAGTTTGGAGTGGGAATAGTAAATTATATATTTTTAGTGTCCAGTGCCTTCCCTGAGTTAATACAGTTTGGAGTGGGAATAGCAAATTATATATGTTTAGTGTCCAGCACCTTCCCTGACTTTTTCTACTTTGGAGTGGGAATAGTAAATTATATATGTTTACTATCCAACGCCTTCCTGACTTTTTCAAGTTTGGAGTGGGAATAGTAAATTATATATGCTTAGTGTCCAGCACCTTCCCTGAGTTAATGTAGTTTGGAGTCGGAATAGTAAATTATATATGTTCAGTGTCCAGCACCTTCCCTGAGTAAATGTAGTTTGGAGAGGGAATAGTAAATTATATATGTTTAGTGTCCAGCACCTTTACTGACTTATTGTAGTTTGGAGTGGGAATAGTAAATTATATATGTTTACTATCCAACGCCTTCCCTGACTTTTTCAAGTTTGGAGTGTGTATAGTACTTTATATATGTTTAGTGTCCAGCACCTTCCCTGACTTAATGTAGTTTGGAGTGGGAATAGTAAATTATATATGTTTAGTGTCCAGCACCTTTCCTGAGTTAATGTAGTTTGGAGTGGGAATAGTACATTATATATGTTTAGTGCCCAGCACCTTCCCTGAGTTAATGTAGTTTGGAGTGGGAATAGTACATTATATATGTTTAGTGTCCAGCACCCACCCTGAGTTGATGCAGTTTGGAGTGGGAATAGTAAATTATATATGTATAGTGTCCAGCACCCATCCTGAGTTGATACAGTTTGGAGTGGGAATAGTAAATTATATTTGTTTAGTGTCCAGCGCCTTCCCTGACTTAATGCAGTTTGGAGTGGGAATAGTAAATTATATATGTTTAGTGTCCAGCACCCACCCTGAGTTGAAACAGTTTGGAGTTGGAATTGTAAATTATATATCTTTAGTGACCAGCACCTTCCCTGACTTTTTCTAGTTTGGATTGGGAATAGTTAATTATATATGTTTACTATCCAATGCCTTCCCTGACTTTTTCAAGTTTGGAGTGGGAATAGTAAAATATATATTTTTAGTGTCCTGTGCCTTCCTTGAGTTAGTACAGTTTGGAGTGGGAATAGTAAATTATATATGTTTAGTGTCCAGCACCTTCCTGACTTTTTCTACTTTGGAGTGGGAATAGTAAATTATATATGTTTACGATCCAACGCCTTCCCTGACTTTTTCAAGTTTGGAGTGGGAATAGTAAATTATATATGTTTAGTGTCCAGCACCTTCCCTGAGTTAATGTAGTTTGGAGTGGGAATAGAAAAATTATATATGTTCAGTGTCCAGCACCTATCGTGAGTAAATGTAGTTTGGAGTGGGAATAGTAAATTATATATGTTTAGTGTCCAGCACCTTTACTGACTTATTGTAGTTTGGAGAGGGAATAGTAAATTATATATGTTTAGTGTCCAGCACCTTCCCTGAGTCAATACAGTTTGGAGTGGGGAAGAGTAAATTATATATGTTTAGTGTCCAGCGCCTTCCCTGACTTAATGTAGTTTGGAGTGGGATCAGTAAATTATATATGTTTAGTGTCCAGCACCCACCCTGTGTTGATACAGTTTGGATTGGGAATAGTTAATTATATATGTTTAGGGTCCAGCACGTACCCTGAGTTGATACAGTTTGGAGTGGGAATAGTAAATTATATATGTTTAGTGTCCAGTGCCTTCCCTGACTTAATGCAGTTTGGAGTGGGAATAGTTAATTATATATGTTTAGGGTCCAGCACGTACCCTGAGTTGATACAGTTTGGAGTGGGAATAGTACATTATATATGTTTAGTGTCCAGCACCCACCCTGATTTGATACAGTTTGGAGTGGGAATAGTAAATTATATATGTTTAGTGTCCAGCACCTTCCCTGACTTTTTCTAGTTTGGAGTGGGAATAGTAAATTATATATGTTCAGTGTCCAGCACCTTCCCTGAGTGAATGTAGTTTGGAGTGGGAATAGTACATTATTTATGTTTAGTGTCCAGCACCTTTGCTGACTTATTGTTGTTTGGAGTGGGAATAGTGCATTATATATGTTTAGTGTCCAGCACCCACCCTGAGCTGATACAGTTTGGAGTGGGAATAGTAAATTATATATGTTTAGTGTCCAGCACTCATCCTGAGTTGATGCAGTTTGGAGTGGGAATAGTAAATTATATATGTTTAGTGTCCAGCACCCACCCTGAGTTGATACAGTTTGGAGTGGGAATAGTAAATTATATAAGTTTAGTGTCCAGCGCCTTCCCTGACTTAATGTAGTATGGAGTGGGAATAGTAAATTATATATGTTTAATGTCCAGCACCCACCCTGAGTTGATACAGTTTGGAGTGGGAATACTAAATTATATATGTTCAGTGTCAAGCACCTTCCTTGACTTTTTCTAGTTTGGAGTGGGAATAGTAAATTATATATGTTCAGTGTCCAGCACCTTCCCTGAGTAAATGTAGTGTGGAGTGGGAATAGTACATTATATATGTTTAGTGTCCAGCACCTTTGCTGATTTATTGTAGTTTGGAGTGGGAATAGTGCATTATATATGTTTAGTGTCGGGGCGTGGCTTGGACGGAGAGGATGGCGGACGAGTGAGTGAGAAGCTCCGCACCAGCCGAACATTTCTCCTGTTAAATCCGGCAACCGGGGCACTTTACGGCGTACACCTCGCCAGCGGAGTGTTAGAGGTGGCCACTCGGTGTGAGTCCTGGGGCTTCCGGTGCATCGGGCGGACCGCCGCGGTGGTCGGGGCGGCTGGGCTGCGGCTGGCCGAGCCGGTTGCTTTCAGGGGCGGCCTTAACATAAATTTACGCCCCAGCCGCTGGGCTGCATGGAGGCCGCAAAGACCAGCGAGCGCCTTTCCTGGACCCGGAGGATCACGGAGGGGCCGGATGATGACTGAGGTGGACTGCGCCTTGCTTGGCTGCCACTGGTAGTGTGGAGACTCGGTCCGATAGTGGTCTAAAGCTAGGGGGTGAAACCTGGAGGGACCCGGGACTGTGCAGTTGGGACAGTCTGGAGTCGGTGAAGGTGTCCCCTCTGAATCATAGGGTGCCTGACCTGCACAGGGGATTCCGAGCCTGATCGGGGGCTCCCCGGGAACACGACGACTGGGCCCTGCACAGACAGGAACTGGGGACGTCGGTATTTGGTGCGGACGGCGGAGTACGGCGTAAGTGCGCAACTCGTTCCTCTAACCTCCCTGCCTTGGATGAGTATCTGAGGGGGGCCCTTGCTGCCTTGGCCTGGGCTCCTACATAGAGTGGCGACTGGCGAGTAGCAGCTCATAGTCCGGACTATCAGGGGGCAGCCAGGTCTTGGGCGACGACTGGGCCTACCACGTGGCGGAGGCCCACGCCCCTGACCAGACCTTGGGGCGAGTAGGTGTGGGCCCTTGGATGCCTGGGGCGGCTGAGGGGGCAGTTCGGATCAGCTCAGTGCGTTGCAGCAATGACCCCACCGTAGTGGGTGACCCTCGCTGACTCAGGCCCCTGTGGGTGGTGGCCATCGGAGGAAGAGTCCCCGCCCGGGGTTGACAGCTGCCATGGGGAAACCGAAGGGTCGCCAGACCGGTGCCTCGCTGGACCCGGAGGACAGCGCGCAGGAGCAGTCACACACCTACCCGGACAACCCATTCCAAAAACAGTTCGACAAAGTCCTGGAGGCAATTGCAGATACTAAAGCGACCCTCCACCAAGATATCAATACTGTCGCGGTGGGTCTTGGCCTGCTGCGCGAGGAACACAAAAAGCTCTCAGAGAGGGTCAAAGAGACGGAATCGACTGTGGCGGAGTTGGTACCATCACACAAGGCCTTGGAGCACCAGGTAGGGGCGCTTACAGACAGAGTGGGACTATTAGAACGCAGGGCGGAGGACGCTGAAGGGCGCAACAGGAGGAACAATGTACGCGTTCTAGGCCTGCCAGAAGGCTCGGAAGGTGGTGACATGGTGGCCTTTCTTGAGAACTGGCTTAAAACTGTGGTTGCGCCGGAGGGTCTCTCCTCCTTTTACACTCTCGAAAGGGCGCATAGGGTGCCTGCCAGACCTTTGGCGCCTGGGAGGCCGCCGCAGCCGGTGGTGGCCCGGCTGCTCCATTTCCGCGACAGGGATCTTCTGCTACAAAAGGCGAGGACGGATGGCCCCTTCACTGTAAATAACAGTAAGGTTTCACTCTTTCCGGATTACACTCTGGAGGTCCAGAGGAAACGGACTTCATACTTGGAGGTTAAGAGAGCCTTTAGAGATGAAGGCCTCCAGTATTCTTTGATGTTTCCGGCCCGCCTTCGGGACTTGCTGGATGGGTCCACTCACTACTTTGATTGCCCTAAGGATGCCTGGGACTGGTTAGAGGCCTACAGAGGCGAACATCCTAAATCTGGAGGCCCTAAGGGCGCTGGACAGAGACCTCTGGAGCAGCGGAAACGACAGCATTGGCGCACACGCAAGGGGCCCTTCGGGAAGCCGCCTCCCTCGCAGACCGAGAGAGAGAGGGCTGGAGCCCTTCGGGCTGTGGCTCAGCTGATGGGGAGCCAGGATACGGCTCCAGGGGACGAGGTTGGATCCACTAGAGAGTCAGATGGCGCCGAAACAGACATCTCTATTAGCAGCAGTGTGCAGATGCCTGTGGTGATGCCTCGCACCGCAGACGACATTGCCTGAAGTGACTGGTAACTTGGGTCAGCTATGCTACTTAGTGACTTATTGCCTGAATGCTGTTCATCCAGTGCCCCGAGTTGTGGCTTGTGTATTGGTGGCTGGTGCGCTCCTCCTCATGGGAACGCTTTCCTCTAACTATTTGCTTGCTCTTCTCTGTTTAGTCTACCCCCCGTTGAGTGCCGCACTAGGTTGAGGCCTCTCTTAGCACGTATTGTTGCATATGATGTTTGGGCGGCTAGCCGTTGTTGGACTGCCCTGGGATCGGGGAGTTGATCACCATAAGGGTTTTTTTATTGTTGTTTTTATGACCTGGTATGTTTGCAGAGGGGTGGGAAGTTTTGTGCAACGGATGGCTGGAGTGGGGGACCTGGTAGCGGGGAGGGTTCCTGGTATACGACAGCAGGAATGGCGGGGACCCAACAGCATGTAAGGTTCCTAACGTGGAACGTTCGAGGGATGTCTTCCATGGCAAAGCGGCATAATATTTATTCATACCTGCGGCGCAGGGACGGTAAATAGACATAATATCGAAAAAAATATATAGAATGGACAGAATATCGAATTCAAAATATAGAATGGACATAATATCGAATGGACATAATATAGTGGTTAATAATATCGAAATGAAGGTAAGTAATATCGATTTTCAAAATATAGAAGTACATAATATAGGCATTAAAAATATCGAATTTTTAATAATATCGAATTTTTGTAAGTGTTTAGTATGTTAGTATATGAGTTAAAAATGTATATTATTTTTGTAATGTATGTTTAATATTTTTTAAAGTTACGAAATTTATGTAAAATTATTTTTGCGTAATTTAATTCTGTAGCGGGTTGTGGGTTTATAGGGGAATAGGGTGGGAAGTAATTTAATTATAGTAAATTAAATATTAATTTTTAGGAATTATTAATTATTTTTAATTTAATTTTGCGTTTTAGTTCTGTAGTGGGTTGTAGGTTTATAGGGGAATAGGGTGGGAAGTAATTTAATTGTAATTAAGAAAATATTTATTTTTATTTATTGGTATTGATAATTAATTTATTGTTAATTAATTATTAATTGGTAATTAATTTATAATTGGTAATTATTTTTATTAATTGATTAATTGATAATTATGTTAATTGTATTAATTTATTATTCGGAGCGGGTTGTGGGTTTATAGGGGAATAGGGTGGGAAGTAATTTAATTGTAATTAAGAAAATATATATATTTTGTTTATTGGTATTGATAATTAATTTATTGTTAATTAATTATTAATTGGTAATTAATTTTTATTAATTGGTAATTAATTTTTATTAATTGATTAATTGATAATTATGTTAATTGTATTAATTTATTATTCGGAGCGGGTTGTGGGTTTATAGGGGAATAGGGTGGGAAGTAATTTAATTGTAATTAAGTAATTATTGAAATTCTTTTTGTGTATTGATTAATTTATTGTTAATTAATTATTAATTGGTAATTTTTGTATTACTTATCACATTTTTGGTATTGAAAATTAATTGGTTGTTGATTAATTATTAATAGGTAATTAATTGTTAATAAATAATATTTATTGGTATTTATAATTAATTAATTATTAAATATTTTGTATTTGGTAGTTAATTTTAATTAATTTTTTATTGGTATTGATAATTAATTTATTTTTATTTAAATATTAAATCATTACTTTCCCTACTGTTGCACTCACTGGAGTGGGAATAGTAATTTTTACCCCTACGCTATCCAACGCTTTCCCTACTGTTGCAGTCACTGGAGTTGGAATAGTAATTTTTACCCCTACGCTATCCAACGCTTTCCTTACTGTTGCACTCTCTGGAGTGGGAATAGTAATTTTTACCCCTACGCTATCCAACGCTTTCCCTACTGTTGCACTCACTGGAGTCGGAATAGTAATTTTTACCCCTACGCTATCCAACGCTTTCCCTACTGTTGCACTCTCTGGAGTGGGAATAGTAATTTTAACCCCTCCGCTATCCGAAGCTTTCCCTACTGTTGCACTCACTGGAGTGGGAATAGTAATTTTTACCCTCCCGCTATCCAACGCTTTCCCTACTGTTGCACTCACTGGAGTGGGAATAGTAATTTTACCCCACGCTATCCAACACTTTCCTACCCCTACGCTATCCAACACTTTCCCTACTGTTGCACTCACTGGAGTGGGAATAGTAATTTTTACCCCTACGCTATCCAACGCTTTCCCTACTGTTGCACTCACTGGAGTGGAAATAGTAATTTTTACCCCTACGCTATCCAACGCTTTCCTTACTGTTGCACTCTCTGGAGTGATAATAGTAAATTTTACCCTCACGCTATCCTACGCTAAAAATATTGAATATTTTTTATTAATATTAAGTTAATATATATATGTATTAAAAAATAAAAATGTATGTTTTTTTTTATAACTTACATTAATTATTTATTAATTTTAAGGTTATTTAAGTATTTTTAAGTATGTTTCAGTTAATTATATTTATTATTTTATTAATTTTACATTACTTTTAATACATTTAAAAAATTCGATATTTTAACAAACTATAAGGCCCATTACGATACCCGGCGTAAAAAAATCCGCCAGGCATGAAAGCGGCAAAAATCCGCCCGCACACACCGTCTGAACACCGACCACGCCATTACGAATACACAAACCGAAAACCGCCATCGGCGAAAAACCACACAAGATACCGCCCGCCCTCGTCCGAGTCGGAGTCAAACCGCCCGCCACGGACGGAAACACGCACGACAACACAAAACCGCCCGCCCTCACGGCCGACACACCGCACGTGAAATTACGATCGCACCGCCATGAGCGCGGGTAAACCACAAATATACCGCCCGCCAGCGCAAACAACGCCGATGAGAATTGACACGGCAGAAGCCATGGCGCCCACGTCCCTGCACAGAAACCATCCGCTGACAAAAACAATCGCACACAACATGGCCAACAAGTCCACACAGCAAGGCACGCACAAATACACAAGCACAGTACACATCCCGAAAACACCCCCTGGACAAACAAAAAATACAAAGGCCAGAACACCAGACACAACACACCTGAAAACAACAGACCATGAGGACACACCCACATAGGTAAGTACAAAAGCAGCACTCCCACAGACCACAACCCCTTGCAACATTGCAAACTAGAGAGGAGAGGAGAGGACACAGTGACACAGCAAGGACAGCAGCACACCACAGAAACGCACACATCACAACCACCACCACCACCACCACCACCACCAAACACCGGCACCACAAACCCCTGCACATTACACAACACACACCGCACCAGCACCACAAACACCATGGCACCACAAAGAATGCCCAAGTTCACGCCCATTGAGCTGACGGTCATGGTCGACGAGATCATCAAGGTGCACCCACAAATCTATGGGAACCTGGTCCAGCACACACCACTAGCCACCAGAAACAGAATGTGGAACCGGATCGTAGACCAGGTCAATGCAGTCGGGACCCTGCCCAGGAACAGAGTTGAAATCAACAAACGGTGGAATGACGTCAAGAGCCTGGTCAAGAAGAAGGAGAGCAAGAACAGAGAGCTGGCTGCCGTCACTGGCGGAGGGAATCCCGCGCTCTTCAAGACCTTCAAAGCGTGGGAGGAGAAGGTGCGAGTCATTATACATCCGGAGATCCTCGCCGGATTAGCAGGGGAGTGGAGGCTGGTAAGTACAAACTAATGTATACCAGCACACCGCTATGTACTCACATGCACTACCACCATGCCACAGCTCCCAGGGACAAACACCCCCATGTCCAGCACACAATACACAACACATCACACACACATGCAACAGACACCACCACACACAGCCCAAACCTAACAACTGTAAGATACGTGGGGGCATGTGTACACTCAGCCAGCCACGTAACCACCAACAGGTCCCCAAGTATGCCAGAAGCGCCACAACGAGCACCCACCACACCCATGTGTCCGCCATAGCTGCACTAACCGACAAGTAACAGGTAAGTGGCAGGAACACAAAGTGCAGTGGGTGGGAGGGTGGACAGCTCAAGTACAACACACACCAGGCCCCTAGTCCCACAGCACAGCAAGGAGGAGCATCCCCCACACCCCACACCCACGTGTCAGCCACCGCAGTGCACACCGACAGCCGAAAGGTAGACATCACGGTCCACAACAATCGGTGTCAGTGGGTGTCCAGCCATCACCACGACCCACAACACCGCCCCCACCCCCACAGACCTGCAACATGGAGCACCCCCGCTTAGAACCATGTGGCATCCAGTACAGTGCACGCACGAACAACCTGCAGGTGGGAAACTGGACAGGGCTGGATTACTGGAGGCATGAGGACCGTAACACGACCAACACATGGGACATGTCACGTAGCAGACGAACACGCAGCACCGCCCACCGTCACGAACAAGTGAACAATGTGCACACGGACATGAACCACAGACTCACACCCCACATGACCCATCACAGACGCAGCAACACCCAAGGAGCCACGTCTGCATGCACAAGCCACACTGAATATAGTACCACACGGCAGCCACTGTGCAACCCATCACACACAACCGAAACACCATTGAAGTCCTGTCCATGTAGCCCCTACTGCCTGTCAACTACACACCCCACAACTACGCCTATGTAAGACAAACAACACTAGACGCAACAGAGCGGAACAACATAAATGCACACGAACACCACTGAACCCATCAAACACACAGACACACCATGCACATACAACATACCATCCATCCCATCCGTCAGCCCCAGTCTCATGAAAGGCATGTCATCCGAACAGCTGCCACACATACAGCAGTCACGCTAAGATACATGCCCATGACCAACCATGTGCCAGAAGTCAATGAAGCGCACGCCACACTGTGAGCAACAACACACAACATGGGCCACACCCCCGAGCACTGCAGTGATGCACATGGCACAGGGCAGCACGCACACCAAGGAGATGGGACAACTGCAATACGTCGGGTGGCACACAACCATCACACACTCATAACGATGCGTCCAATGCCATGTCCAGTAATCACAACAGACAGCAAATATGCAGGGTATGTCAGGCATGCACACACCTCAGACCATGCACTGTCATGCTGCCACAACACATGTCACGTTCGGCACCCATGGCTCACAGCATGTAGCCCAAAAGCATATTCCATCCCAAATGCGTTTCTGGGGCATGACCCCCATGTTGCCATATGCGTTCCTAAGCGTTCCATTTGCACCCCAAAAGCATATTCCATCCCAAATGCGTTCCTGGGGCATGACCCCCATGTTGCCAAATGCGTTCCTAAGCGTTCCATATGCACCCCAAAAGCAAAGTACAAACCAGACCCAGGATGGGCCTGGAGCCCGCATACACCAGAGTCACAATAAGTAGGAGCACAGCAACACACCCATCGGCATAGCCAATCCGTCCCATGCCACATGTGCACAGCACACAGTCCCATTGCCAAGCACACACAACAACAGATTGTACAGCCACACACCCGCCTCCGGGACACACGTGCACGAGAGTGCACGAACGGAGAATGTCAGACAACCAATACAGACTTCGCCAGGTGCAACACAATAACAAATCTCATTCTCTCCACAGGTGACGAACTGCTGGATGCTGGGGATGGAGACAGCAGCCAGCACAGCCAGCCTACAAGCCCCCAACGAGGACACACGGATGTGGAGGATCTGTCCTCCTCTTCGGACACGGACCACCAAGCAGGCCCATCTAGTGTGGCAGGGCCCAGCCGCTCCCCAGGACCCCTCCTACCCACCAACCCATCATCCAGGGCTGCTGAACATTCCCAGCCCCCTGCTGCCACTGTCGTTGCGAGCCACACCCACGGTCATTGCGGCCACACCCACGGGCATTGCGGCCACACCCACGGTCATTGCGGCCACACCCACGGTCATTGCGGCCACTACCACTGCCGCAACCGCCACCACGTCTTCGCTGGCCCCAGCCCCAGCGCAGGTGGTGGCCCGGACGACTGGATCCACCCTGGGAGCCAGGGCGAGGACCGTGGTGAGCAATGTGGCTAGTGGGCAGGCCGGTGGCAGCAGGACTGGTAGGAGGAGCAGGGTCAGGGAAACGCCAGCCTCCCCTGGGAGCCATGCCCTGCCTCAAATGGCCAGAGTCCTTGGGGCCTATGAAGAGGCCCAAGGACAATGGGCCAGGTCAGCTACAGACACGCGTGAGGTGCTGGGGGTGCTGAGGTCCATGGACGCCCGTATGGGCCAAATCGTGGACCTCATGGGCCAGCTGGTGGTGGCGGTGAGGTCACAGCCAGGGACAGCAGCTCCCCCTCCGCCACCACCTGCCGGGGCGCAGGGTCGAGCAGCAGTGTCCAGTTCCCCTGCGTCCACAGCCAGTGAGCACACCTCAACCACCAGCAGGTCGCAAGCAGGCACCCCCTCGCAAACGTGGAAGGGGCCGTCCGAAGTGGAAACAGATCTCCCGGGAGGACTTCGCACGCTCCAGACGCAAGTGAGGCAGCCAGCCAGCCTTCCTTGACCACCCACTGCATTGACTTGGACTACGATCCCACTCCACACAGCCATCTGGATGGCATGTGTGTGTTGGACTATGGACATAGAACCAGTGGGTACACCCTGAGCATCACGCAGCCATGACCGACAGCTCATTGTCACTGCACGCACCACTTTTGTCATCACCTTACACACAATCACATGTCACAGTTTGAAATAAATGCACCTCTTCCACTAACTGCTGTCTGTGCCCTGTGTTTTAATTGTACGGAATACAACGGCCACCTTGAGCGGAACGGCACCTGATGCGTGGCATGGCAATGGAACCGGAGGGCCTGTAGGGACCTAGGGGTGGGAGACAGAACAGGAGCACATTCAATGAGTGTGTCACACACCCATCACACAGTACATGTCAACAACTACAAGCAATGTACACACATCGCACAGAGCAATAGGGCACAATGCCACAGCCACCATCAGTGGCATACTAACCTGGGCATGGAGCGTTGACACACAGCACGCAGTGAACAAAAGGCCACCCTGACACAGCACACACACACCTGCACAAATACAGACACATCAGCCGTCGTACATGGACACTCACCGTTAAGTGAAGTAGCGGGCGATGAGCTGCTGGCGCACATTCCCAGCTTCCTCCTCTCCGCTGTCCTCCTCACTCGAGCTGTCCTGGTCTGCGGGCTGGGGCCCTGGTTGATCTCCGTCATCCACAATGAGGGGGATCTGCTTCCGAATGGCCAGATTGTGCAGCATGCAGCACGCCACCACTATCTGGCACACCTTCTGTGGGGAGTACGCCAGCGCACCCCCGGTGCGGTCCAGGCACCTGAACCTGGACTTGAGGAGGCCAAAGGTACGCTCGACCACACGTCTGGTCCTCCCATGTGCCTCATTGTAGCGATCGTCTGCTGGGGTGCGAGGATTCCTCAATGGACTGAGCAGCCATGCCCCATTCGGGTACGCAGAGTCACCTGGGTGTGAGGGACACAGAGAACCGTTGCTATTCCAACTGGACAGGGGACAGCATCGCACAACCAGCACGCTACACCACTCCACATACTCACCGACAATACAGCCACGATCCTGTTGCAGATTGGACATCAGTCGTGGCAAGATGCTGTTGCGCATTACGTGTGCGTCATGGGCCGAGCCTGGGAACTTTGCACACACGTGGGTTATCACCATGTCCGCAAGGCACACCACTTGCACATTCAGGGAGTGCGTGTGCTTCCTGTTGCGGTACAGGTGCTCAGTGGCCTGTGGTGGAACAAGGCCAACATGTGTGCAATCAATGGCACCAACGACGTGTGGGATCCTGCCAAGGGCATAGAATGCACCCTTCACTGCCGCCAATTCACGAGCCCTGGGGAATCTGATGTACCTGTTTCGGTACAGCATCATGGCTGCCAGTACATCCCTCAGCACCTTGCTGAACATGGGCTGGGACATCCCTCCTCCACTGCCCACTGTGTGCTGGAATGACCCAGTGGCGAAGAAATGCATGGCGGCCATCACCTTAGCCGTGGGGGTGAATGCTGTCGGATACACCCTGCGGGGACGGAGATGGGGTTCCAACATGGCACACAGTCGATGCAGGGTTGGCCTGTCCAGCCGAAACTTCCTTATGACCTCAGTATCCTCCATGTCCGCCAGCAATTGGTATGGGCGGTCAATGTTCGGTCTCCGCCTAGGGAAGATGGCAGTGGACACATGTCAAAGCAACACAACACATAGCAATTTCGCATTCACATCACTGACATGACTGAGCAAGCACATGAGTCACAGCCCAGCTGTCAAGCAGGGACGGCACGGCCACAATACACTTACACAGGTCTCCCACCAATGGCAATGGCTAGTGATGCAAACCACTGCCATGGTCATGCACATGGGGATCTAGGCCCCAATGACTTGCGGGGCGTGCTGATGGGGACTGACTGCATATTCGTCAAGCGGCAACGCCACGGCAACATGAATGTCTGCTGAGCATGGCACTGCTTCCGAGGCTGGATGAGTATGGCACACGACGACGACGATGTGGGCACAGGCTGAGCGGCCAAAACAAGTGGGACCTGTGGCACGAGGGGATATGAGACAGTAGTAGGTGTCAGCACTGCACCCTATGTACAGCACTGTACGGATCACACCTCCCGAAACATTGACAGGTGTCCACATTGACAGCCCCATGCCAAGACGGCTGTGTGCTTGCAGTCACACGTCACAGGTGAGAGGTTACATTGCACGTGCCAGGTGGCAGACGTACATAGTGGGAGCTATCATGTGTGTGCATGTGTCTCCTGTTCAGGATCCACCAGATGGGCGCTGACTCTGTACTGACCATTGGACACAGCATGTTCCGTGGAAGGCTTGTGTGTGTGGGATGGAGGCACTGGATGTGCCTCCGTTGGGTGGGGGGCCATGCACAGGGCGGGTACGTCGATGATTGCGCATTGTTGGTCACGGTGGGTGCACCCACTAAGATGTGTTGCCCTGTGTACAATTCCTATGTCCGCATGATGATGGACTGTAGATGTGGGCAGACTACACATTGGTCGATGTGCTGTCCATGTGCATGTGCCTTCACACCAGGCACAGCTGCCCCTGCACATGTGACCCCTGCTGGACTCGCTGCTGGGTCTGTGGAGCTGATGCACCTTCTGTGCGTGGGGCGGACAGCTCACCTCACTTCCCTCATTGCGCATGTCATGACTTTGCCGCAGGTGACATGGATCATGGAGGGCCCACATGTACGCGTGGGTAGGCTACACATGTTTGTTCACTGGTCGCCACCCCAGTCAGTGTTTCGAATGGGAAGGTTGTTGTGCTGGTGGTATATTCGATGTGGCGGATGGGCGGGCCTAGGTGCGGGCTTACATTCCGGACATGGGGGGTAGTTGGATTGGCGACTAGTTGCAGTACACACGGGACACGTCTCTTCCTTTCCACATCTGGGTCATCCCTTGTACTCACTGACAGTGATACAGTCATCTTCGCCCCAGCCCTCATGTCCTCCCCTCGCTCCCCCAATATGCATGTGCACCTGCGAGGCTAGCGCTTGCACAGGCAGCCCCAAGCTCGCACCAGAGAGGGCAAGGAGTGTATGTGTGGGTCCAGTTGCACGAGTGGGCTGTCTCAGGGTATGATGTGTGGCGGGACGCCGTCCACCTGCGTGGTGCCCCAAATGGAGACCCGGCCTGCATGGACTATGCATCACAGTCTTCGCCTTCCGGATCCGCCACCTGCGACACCCAGTGGCAGTGGCTGCCCTTGCGGCCAGGCCGCGTCCGTCTGTGACTGATGGCCCACACATTCACTCTTTGGCCTCTCTGGGGAGGGCTCGGGGGTGGTGGCGCACGCGCTTGCACTTAGTCGCAATGGCATGTGGCGTGGTTGGTATAATGGGCAATGGATGGGATGGTGCGAGCCACCTCCCGTGACGTCAGTGCTGCTCGTGCTGAGGTGCGTCCCCCTACACTTCCATTTGACTTGTGCCATGCTACACGTTGAGGTTCTATTGCCTGCGTGATATGACCAGGAGGAGCGCGAGGAGACCTCTCACACACCATGCTCCACTGCCATCCCGTGCCCTGTATCGCCTGTGCGGATTGACTATGTTGGGGTTACACCTGGTCGACTGGGGCTGTGTGTGCCTTGTCAAGGGGCATGGCGGGCGCACAACAGGATCCAGCTAGTCCACGGAGGGTGGGCTGACGTGTGCGCCTGGTTCCGCATTGTTCGTGTGCCCGGCTGCTGTGCACACACGTGTTCACTTCCCCCGACAGGTGTCCTCTCACAATGCCCAGGGAAGCGGTGGTGTACTGTTCATGACCCCTCCCAACACGGCGTGCTCCAACTTGGCATGTGCGCATCTACCCGTCGCACCCACCCACCTGAGCACTGCGTCCATACGACTTCACACGACACATGTGTGTCTTCCACAGTAGTGCTACTCATTTGCGTTGACATCCAATACCAGTGGACTACATGGTCATGTCACGACTGCCGTGTACTTCACATACTCTCATCCTCTCTCATTCGTACTTGTGAAATGAGTCAGCGGAGACAGTTTTGGTTTCAAACATTATATTGAGTCTTCTGTCCTCTGTGATGCAGTATAGTGGACACTACTGGCAGCGGAATACATGTTGAGGATATACTGAGCATGATTACAAATGGGATAGGGTGTGGGGTTACATGTGATTGGCTGTTGCATGTGGGATGTGGGCTTCAGAGTTACATCTGCTTGGCCAAGGCTGTGCTAATGTACATTTACGTATAGCTGCGGAGCTGCGGACTTTGACACAGACGGTATACAAGTAGCCTACCAGACCGCTTGGCATCATGGGCACAGTCCATCTCAGTTCCATGTGACAGGTTTGCTGCGGTTGTTCCTCATGCACGCGTGCATGTGAGATGACATCAGGGCATGTGCTTGCGTGCATGCAGCGGCGTGCCACTTGTTGTTGCAATGTGGTGGTTACTGGACATGTCACAGTCACTGGGGTCGTGTTGTTGTTGTTTGCACTTGTCGTCCGTGCAAAGGTCCTGGTATGGGATTCCCGGGGCGGGGGTGGGAGGGGTGCAGCACCCACAGACTCCAGGCGACCTATTCATGTCCACTGAGCGGTGTGTGTGTCCATGGGCGCTGGATCCATGTCGTGTCCTGGTTGTTCGTGCAGTTCCGTCCATGTGGGTGCGATACACAGACCCCATGCCACTGCCTCCCACGATGCATGCGGTGTTCCTGGATGTGATGGGGAACAGTGTGCATGTCCCGGTCATATCCGATGTCATGGCGATGTCGTTGATGGTGTGGTAATTGTTGCCGGTCGTTTGGTATGGCTGTTGTGGTGGTGACTGGCCAGTCCGTGCGGAAGCTAAGCATGGGTGCGGGGTTGGACATCATAGGTCAATCGGGGAACCTGCGTTGGGGTCCGACGAATTTACAGGTTGTCAGGTATGCGATGCCGTCCAGCAGGGCTTCCATGTCATTGGTGGTGTTTATGTTTGCCAGCCAATGTAGCGGATGGTGGCTGTCAAGGTGTTGTTCGTAAGTTGTCCCTTGGAGGACCATGATGGGGCATGCTGGGTGACATTCGATGTAGCTGTGCTCGATGATCCGTCGTGTGGAGGCACAGTGGTCCCATTTCAGTGCGGGTGCGATGTTGGCCACATACGCCATGCCCCCATAGGCAGAGCAGGCCCTGTCGTGTGCGTCCAGAGGGAGGAATAGTGCTAGCAGGTCCGCCTTTAGACATGCCGGGTTGGAGAGACACATCTCCACGGGATGCTGGTAGGGACACCTCCGACAGTAGAAGACGGGTATGACGCAGCTGAACAATGTGATGCGGTAAGTCAGTCGGTAACTGACGTTCAGCAGGGACAGGAGTTCGCATCCCAATATATGTATCAGGTTGGTTTTGTACAGCTTGACCTGTCCGGCGTAGTTGGGTAGGTGTGTTGCGGTTGCCATTTTGCAGCGGTGCGTTGTGGTGGCGTGCTCCGGCTGTGTGTGCAGTCTGCAATGTGCACGCTCCGAGGTTGCTGTGAGCTCTGTGTAGTCGTAGGGAGACAGGACTTGTGTTCTGTTGGCTTGTGCGGAGGACACGGGCCCTCATCCCACATGCTTCTCAGACAGTTCAAGGTCAGTGATGTGTGACTCCTTCCAATTAACTTGCATGGGGCCGACATGGGGGAGTGTTTGCTTTATTCTTTCCCGTCCGTTGTGTTCTTCTGTGATATGCGCTATCTGCCCTGTGGTCGGTCTCCTCTGCATGCCTGTGTTGGTCTTTTATTGGACAATGGCTGTATTCACCGGCTTCTTTCGTAGGGCTGTGGTTTCGGAGTTGGAATGGAAGGTCATTCAGTGCTGTCTGCTCTCCCTTGTGTGGGCGGCAGGCTGCCTTTCCGCTCTGCGTTGGGCCTTGTGTGTGAGTGTTATTCTTGGGCCACCTGTTGTCGGTCCCCGGGCTCTTTGGTGTTCCGTTTTGTATGTCTTGTTCATATGTGCAGGGTGGTATGGGTGTTTCAGTGTGGTACTGGCGTTCCTCTTCCCGAAGGGGCCCTGCTTCTCCTAGTTGGTGTTGCCGCCGCAGTGTGCTTCGCCATGTTTGTTGCACTGGGGTGTGTCCTGCTGTTGCGTGACTTCACTGACATGTGTGCGTCGGTTGTGTGACGTTGGGTGTTGTCCGTGAATTGGGCGTTGGGGACATGTCTGTGGCAGGCCTGTCACGTGTCATGTGCGTTCGGGGTGGGGCTGGTGTGTGTGCTGCTTGGTTGTGTCCCTGTGTCTGTGTGCGACGCATGCATGGCGCTGCGGTTGGCCTCTGTGTTGTGCGCATGTGTGGCAGCGTCATCGCCGCTTTGGGGCCGTGACGGGGTGGTTGGTTCCTAGTCCCAGGTGGTGTGTACACATGTGTTACGAGATGTTACAATTTGGCCTGTGTGTCATATGTGGGTGCTATGGTAGATGTGTCGTGTACTCGCGGGGGTGGGGGGTTGTCCGCTTTTTCCGCCCTTGCACTGTGTGCGCTGTTTGCGTGCACTTGTTGTATGTGTGCCTACCTGCGTCTTCGCGGTACGTTGCGTCCTTGGTGGTGCATCAGATAGAGCATAGGGAGGGCCTGCAGTGCTGGATTCATGCTCGGGGTGCCGCTTCTTCGGTGTCCGTGCTCGGCGTTCGTGTTACCGCTTCGGTTTGACGTACGGTGTCTCTTAGCCGTGGGTTCAGTTTGTGTGCGGCATCGTAATTTGTACGCCGGGCGGTACGTGTTTCGTCGGACGGTGTGTGTCAATTGTGCTGCGCCGCTACGTGTACGGGCGCACTTTGATGGCGGACGGTGTCGCTGGCTTGCTGGCGGTGTTTGGCTGACTTTTCGCATCGTAATCGAGCGGGCGTGTGGACTGCTGCGTGCAGGCGGTGACTGGTGGTTTTTGCATCCGCCAGCACGGCGGTAGTGCTTCCGCCCGACATCCTAATGGGCCCCTATATTATTTACAACGATATTTTGGATTCGATATTTTTGTACTTACCTGTTTGTAGATAGGAATTCGATATTTTGGCATTCTATATTTTATCCACTATATTTTTGCAGGTCGATATTTTGGCATTCTATATTCTGTCAGTGATCCGCAGGGACATCCACATAGCGTTTTTGCAGGAAACCCATTTAAATAGTGCGGAGGCTGGGAAATTGAAACGACGTTGGAGAGGGCAGGTCTTTGCGACCACCTGCTCTGCCTTTGCCAAAGGGGAGTTGATCTGGGTAAAGCCGGGAGTCTCCCTTGCTGTAAAGAAAACATGGGTGGATGGCGAAGGTAGATATGTCTTAGTGGCTGGGAGACTGGCGGGTCGTGAAGTCACACTTGGGAATATCTATGCCCCTAATCAGGATCAGGTTGGCTTTCTGGACATATTATCTGCTACTTTAGCGGGTAGTGTGCAGGGCAGTTTAATTCTTGGGGGGGACTTCAATTGTGTTGCGGATGTCGACGTAGATCGTTCGCATCCGCTCTACTGGGGTCCTCGACTCGCCGTACTGCTCTAGGGTTCCGCTCTTGGATGGCCCACTGGGGGATACAAGATACATGGTGGCTACAACATGACAGTCATAGGGAATTTTCCTTTTTCTCCTCAGTGCACCAAGTACATACGCACCTTGATATGTTTCTATGCTCCCCTGCCTTCAATAATACGGTTACATGCACGGAATATTTGGGCCGTACTCTGTCAGACCATAGTCCATTACTGATGACGCACCAACCCCTGGGGCGGTGTCCTCCTGTCCCCACTTGGAGACTTAATCCGGCGATGTTGGAGGATGACCCGTTTCGAGCTTCGTTACATACTCTACTGGATACTTACTTCCCTATTAACACCAACACTGCTTCCTCTGTCCGGGTAGAATGGGAGGCGTTTAAAGTGGTGGTGCGGGGCCATTGTTTGGGCCAGGCGGCCGGGGTCTACAGGGAGCTTTGTCGAGAGGTACTCACCCTGGAAGAGAATATTCGCGGGTTAGAAATGCTCAGGGTACAGGGGATGCATCTCGCTTGGCGCTGCAGGAGGCGCGTACTCGCTATGATGAGGCCCTGGGACGCCTACGCTGTTACAACTATAATGAGTATCTTGACAGAGTGCAGAGGGTGGAAGGGAAGGCAGGTCGTCTCTTGGCTAGATTAATCCAACCCGAACTGGGTGGCTCCCCTATTACCCAACTGGAAACGGCAGCTGGCGGAGTACAGTATTGCCCAGATGAAATTAATGACTCCTTTGCCTCATACTATGAACACCTTTATAAGGCACCGAAGGCGGCCTCCTGTTATGTGGTAAGAGAGTTCTTGGAGCCCCTTTCCCTTAGGGTGCTGGCGGATGAAGACCGGGAGGGGTTGGGAGACCCAATCACCCTGCAGGAAATTAAAGCCGCTATCCATGCGTTAGCACCCGGTAAGACTCCGGGGCCGGATGGACTTCTGGCTGAGTTTTACCAGCGTTTTTCTGCTACACTTGCGCCTCACTTGGTCCGGATGTATGCGGAGGCCTATGAGACCGGGGTTCTGCCTCCATCCAGTCGGAGTGCACTGGTGATTCCTCTTCCAAAATCCAGGTCACCGAAGGCCGGGGTTAAAGATTATAGACCCCTATCTATGCTCAACCTAGATTTCAAGATACTGAGCAAGGTATTAGCCGGTAGGTTGGTACCGCATATGAAGGCGCTCGTGCACCCGGATCAGAATGGGTTTATTCCCACCCATAACACCTCATGTAACCTTCGTAGGCTTTACTCAGTTCTGTACCATGCTGATGCCCCGCTTTACCCCCAGGCCAAAGTGCTATCGTTAGTCCTGGAAAAAGCTTTTGACACAGTGGGATGGCAGTATTTATTTGAAGTGATGGGGCGCATGGGGCTAGGGGACGACTGGATCCGTTGGGTGCAGTTGTTATATGCGGTGCCCACTGCCAGGGTTCGAACGGGTAAGACAATATCTAGGGAGTATGGGGTGTTCCGTGGAACTAGACAGGGGTGCCCCTCTCCCCCTTCTATTCGCCTTAGCGATTGAACCTATAGCCGAGAGACTTCGCCAGGGGGGTAGTGGAATTGGATTTGACTTTGCTGGGCAGACACATTACGTTTCCCTATATGCGGATGACCTTTTGGTGTACTTGGACGATGCTGTGGTGGGTGCCCGGTCGGTAATGCAACTATTAGAGGACTTTGCTGGCTTGTCGGGTTTGCGGGTTAACAAGACAAAAACGTACCTGTTCCCCGTGGCGGGCCCCCTCCCTAGGCCAGACGCTCTAGCTCCTGACATTGTTTGGGCTCCGACCAACTTTAAATATCTGGGTGTACAGGTATTCCACTCACTAGATGACTTGAAAGAGGGTAATCTCGGAAGGGCGGTGCGCTCCCTACGTGGGTGTGTCCACTTTTGGCGCTCGTTGCAGCTGCCAGTGATGTCTCGGGTTTCCTTAGCCAAGATGGTTTTGCTTCCATGCCTACTGTACTTCTTTGTGAACCTCCCTGTCCTTATGCCTAGTAGTTGGTTCTGTCCACTGAATGCTATGCTCCGATATCTGGTGTGGGGAGAGGGTCGTTCCCGGGTGGCTCTAGCGACGCTGCAGCGTCCAGCTGCAGAGGGTGGCCTGGGCTTGCCGAATTTTGAATTCTATATGCTGGCTGGTCAGTTGCAGTGGTTGGCGCAATGGATAGGGGAGGCGAATGAGGAGGGTACCTGTTTGTCATTTCCAGATACTAGTCCCAGACTGGTAATGGCGAAGGTGCTTAAACCAAAGACGTCCTCACCGTACTGTTCCCTACTGCAACGCACTGCCTTTCAAGCCTGGCAGAGATGCGGGAATAGAGGACGGCAACCTGCTAAATATACCCCAGTGTTGCCCTTGGTGGGTCTGCCGCATGGTGACCCTCAATCCGTCTTTACCATTGAACAGTTGGCCCCCTGGACAGATGCAGGCCTGGACACAGTCGGAGACTGCTTTTTGGATAAAACTCTAATCCCCTTTGATGACCTGGTGGAGGACTGTGGTCTACCCTCAGGTCAGTTCTTGCATTATGAGGCCCTAACCCGAGCCTTCGCGCAGCTGTGGGAGGTGGGTAGAAGTGAACCGGAGACGCATCCGGTGTTGCATGCTTTGTTCACGCTTGGGACAGCAAGACACCTGGTGAAATGGTTCTATGTGGCTCTCCAGGAGGCCTCGGTGCGCCCCCTGACCAGATTACGCACCAAATGGGATGAGATTGGGGGTAAGGTGTTAACGGATGCGGAATGGCGACGGGTCATGCATTATCCGAAGAAAATATCCCGAAATTCCCGACTTAAATATATACAGTTCAATTACACCCATATGGCTTACTTGACCCCGCATCGACTTAATGTGGCATATGGTGGGGAGGTCCGTTCTTGCCCCAGATGTTCTCACCCGGACGCGGACTTCGGACATATGATTTGGGAGTGTGGAGTCCTGCGGCCCTTCTGGGAGGCGGTGCTGGGGAAACTGGCGGAGGTGCTAAGTAGGGATTTACCTCTCACACTGCAGATCTGCATCTTGGGCCTCTTTCCTAGACCGCTGAAACGTAAGGTAGGGAATAGGCTTATGGATCTGGCGCTTGGACTAGCGAAACGCTGTGTTGCAATGTACTGGAAATCTGCTAGGGGACCACAATTTGAATCCTGGAATAGAGATGTTGTTGTGTGGGGTGGAGCAGAGGGTAGAGCGCTCGCCTGGGAGGAATCAAGGGGTGCGAGGAAGCTCCCCATGGCGGGCCAATGGAGGGAAGTGCTGGCGTCCTGGGGGTCTCCGGGGGGACGGGAGGTGAGGGAGTTGGGTTCGGGCCCTGGCTCGGATACGGGTCCACCCCGGTGGAGATCTAGACCACCTCATTTACTGCTATTCGGGAGGGTCTGTGGCCCTGCGGGTACCGGGAGCCTGGTTATTGTGTAAGAGAGGGTTTGTGCATCGGTTGTACCCGGGAGGAGGCAACCACATTGATAGCTATGGGTCCATTCCTTGTGTGTCAACATATTTGTTTTCAGTTGTAACCTATCCCCACCACATGCTGGCAGGATATTCATGATATATTTCCCCCTCTGCAGAAGGTCTTTTATTGTTTTCTTTTGTTATAAGTTCCCCAGTTGGGTCATTTGTTTTGGAGTCATCTTATACTGTTATTATGTGGTATCATCTTTGTATGTTTGAAATGACACATTGAGCATCTAATACCATTTGAACACCCTGCACTATTGGTGGTTAACCCCACACTTTATTTTGTAAAGTACTAAATAGTATGGTTCATGTACTGTGCTCTAGGGCTCGAACTGGGCGCCGTGACTATTCTGGTATTCTTATATAGGCCTGCTTGGACTTTGCTTTGTGCATGAGATCTGTGTTACATAAATTGAAAATGCCAATAAAGAAACTTCAAAATAAAATATATGTTTAGTGTCCAGCACCCACCCTGAGTTGATACAGTTTGTAGTGGGAATAGTAAATTATATATGTTTAGTGTCCAGCACCCACCCTGAGTTGATACAGTTTGGAGTGGGAATAGTAAATTATATATGTTTAGTGTCCAGCGCCTTCCCTGACTTAATGTAGTTTGGAGTGGGAATAGTAAATTATATATGTTCAGTTCCAGCACCTTCCCTGAGTAAATGTAGTTTGGAGTGGGATTAGTAAATTACATATGTTTAGTTTCCAGCACCTTTGCTGACTTATTGTAATTTGGAGAGGGAATAGTAAATTATATATGTTTAGTGTCCAGCACCTTCCCTGAGTTGATACAGTTTGGAGTGGGAATAGTAAATTATATATGTTTAGTGTCCAGCATCTTCCTGAGTTTATGTAGCTTTGAGTGAGAATAGTAAATTATATATGTTTAGTGTCCAGCACCTTCCCTGACTTTTTCAAGTTTGGAGTGGGAATAGTACTTTATATATGTTTAGTGTCCAGCACCTTCTTGACTTAATGTAGTTTGTAGTGGGAATAGTAAATTATATATGTTTAGTATCCAGCACCCACCCTGAGTTGATACAGTTTGGAGTGGGAATAGTACATTATATATGTTTAGTGTCCAGCACCTTCCCTGACTTTTTCTAGTTTGGATTGGGAATAGTAAATTATATATGTTCAGTGTCCAGCACCTTCCCTGAGTAAATGTAGTTTGGAGATGGGAATAGTACATTATATATGTTTAGTGCCCAGCACCTTTGCTGACTTATTGTAGTTTGGAGTGGGAATAGTGCAATATATATGTTTAGTGTCCAGCACCCACCCTGAGTTGATACAGTTTGGAGTGGGAATAGTAAATTATATATGTTTAGTATCCAGCGCCTTCCCTGAGTAAATGTAGTTTGGAGTGGGATTAGTAAATTATATATGTTCAGTGTCCAGCACATTCCCTGAGTAAATGTAGTTTGGAGTGGGATTAGTAAATTACATATGTTTAGTGTCCAGCACCTTTGCTGACATTGTAATTTGGAGAGGGAATAGTAAATTATATATGTTTAGTGTCCAGCACCTTCCCTGAGTTGATGCAGTTTGGAGTGGGAATAGTAAGTTATATATGTTTAGTGTCCAGCACCCACCCTGAGTTGATACAGTTTGGAGTGGGAATAGTAAATTATATATGTTTTGTGTCCAGTGTCTTCCCTGACTTAATGCAGTTTGGAGTGGGAATAGTAAATTATATATGTTTAGTGTTCAGCAGCCACCCTGATTTGATACAGTTTGGAGTGGGAATAGTAAATTATATATGTTTAGTGTCCAGCACGTTCCTGACTTTTTCTAGTTTGGAGTGGGAATAGTAAATTATATATGTTCACTGTCCAGCACCTTCCTGAGTGAATGTAGTTTGGAGTGGGTATAGTACATTATTTATGTTTAGTGTCCAGCACCTTTACTGACTTATTGTAGTTTGGAGTGGGAATAGTGCATTATATATGTTTAGTGTCCAGCACCCACCCTGAGTTGATACAGTTTGGAGTGGGAATAGTAAATTATATATGTTTAGTGTCCAGCACTCATCCTGAGTTGATGCAGTTTGGAGTGGGAATAGTAAATTATATATGTTCAGTGTCCAGCACCTTCCCTGAGTAAATGTAGTGTGGAGTGGGAATAGTACAATATTTATGTTTAGTGTCCAGCACCTTTGCTGACTTATTGTAGTTTGGAGTGGGAATAGTGCATTATATATGTTTAGTGTCCAGCACCCACCCTGAGTTGATACAGTTTGGAGTGGGAATAGTAAATTATATATGTTTAGTGTCCAGCACTCATCCTGAGTTGATGCAGTTTGGAGTGGGAATAGTAAATTATATATGTTTAGTGGCCAGCACCCACCCTGAGTTGATACAGTTTGGAGTGGAATAGTAAATTATATAAGTTTAGTGTCCAGCGCCTTCCCTGACTTAATGTAGTATGGAGTGGGAATAGTAAATTATATATGTTTAATGTCCAGCACCCACCCTGAGTTGATACTGTTTGGAGTGGGAATACTAAATTATATGGGACAGATTTACAAGGCCCTTGCGCCACTTTTGCGTCATTTTTAACATGGGAAAAGTGACGCAAAAGTGGCGCAAGGGCCTTGTAAATCTGCCCCTATATGTTTAGTGTCAAGCACCTTCCCTGACTTTTTCTAGTTTGGAATGGGAATAGTAAATTATATATGTTCTGTGTCCAGCACCTTCCCTGAGTAAATGTAGTGTGGAGTGGGAATAGTACATTATATATGTTTAGTGTCCAGCACCTTTGCTGATTTATTGTAGTTTGGAGTGGGAATAGTGCATTATATATGTTTAGTGTCCAGCACCCACCCTGAGTTGATACAGTTTGTAGTGGGAATAGTAAATTATATATGTTTAGTGTCCTGCACCCACCCTGAGTTGATACAGTTTGGAGTGGGAATAGTAAATTATATATGTTTAGTGTCCAGCGCCTTCCCTGACTTAATGTAGTTTGGAGTGGGAATAGTAAATTATATATGTTCAGTTCCAGCACCTTCCTGAGTAAATGTAGTTTGGAGTGGGATTAGTAAATTACATATGTTTAGTTTCCAGCACCTTTGCTGACTTATTGTAATTTGGAGAGGGAATAGTAAATTATATATGTTTAGTGTCCAGCACCTTCCCTGAGTTGATACAGTTTTGAGTGGGAATAGTAAATTATATATGTTTAGTGTCCAGCATCTTCCCTGAGTTTATGTAGTTTTGAGTGGGAATAGTACATTATATATGTTTAGTGTCCAGCTCCTTCCCTGACTTTTTCAAGTTTGGAGTCGGAATAGTACTTTATATATGTTTAGTGTCCAGCACCTTCTTGACTTAATGTAGTTTGTAGTGGGCATAATAAATTATATATGTTTAGTGTCCAGCACCTTCCCTGAGTTAATGTAGTTTGGAGTGGGAATAGTACATTATATATGTTTAGTGTCCAGCACCTTCCCTGAGTTAATGTAGTTTGGAGTGGGAATAGTACATCATATATATTTAGTGTCCAGCACCCACCCTGAGTTGATACCGTTTGGAGTGGGAATAGTAAATTATATATGTTTAGTGTCCAGCACCTTCCCTGACTTTTTCTAGTTTGGATTGGGAATAGTAAATTATATATGTTCAGTGTCCAGCACCTTCCCTGAGTAAATGTAGTTTGGAGATGGGAATAGTACATTATATATGTTTAGTGCCCAGCACCTTTGCTGACTTATTGTAGTTTGGAGTGGGAATAGTGCATTATATATGTTTAGTGTCCAGCACCCACCCTGAGTTGATACAGTTTGGAGTGGGAATAGTAAATTATATATGTTTAGTGTCCAGCACCCACCCTGAGTTGATACAGTTTGGAGTGGGAATAGTAAATTATATATGTTTAGTGTCCAGCGCCTTCCTGACTTAATGTAGTTTGGAGTGGGAATAGTAAATTATATATGTTCAGTGTCCAGCACCTTCCCTGAGTAAATGTAGTTTGGAGGGGATTAGTAAATTACATATGTTTAGTGTCCAGCACCTTTGCTGACTTATTGTAATTTGGAGAGGGAATAGTAAATTATATATGTTTAGTGTCCAGCACCTTCCCTGAGTTGATACAGTTTGGAGTGGGAATAGTAAATTATATATGTTTAGTGTCCAGCACCTTCCTGAGTTTATGTAGTTTTGAGTGGGAATAGTAAATTATATATGTTTAGTGTCCAGCACCTTCCCTGACTTTTTCAAGTTTGGAGTGGGAATAGTACTTTATATATGTTTAGTGTCCAGCACCTTCTTGACTTAATGTAGTTTGTAGTGGGCATAGTAAATTATATATGTTTAGTGTCCAGCACCTTCCCTGAGTTAATGTAGTTTGTAGTGGGAATAGTACATTATATATGTTTAGTGTCCAGCACCTTCCCTGAGTTAATGTAGTTTGGAGTGGGAATAGTACATCATATATATTTAGTGTCCAGCACCCACCCTGAGTTGATACCGTTTGGAGTGGGAATAGTAAATTATATATGTTTAGTGTCCAGCACCTTCCTGACTTTTTCTAGTTTGGATTGGGAATAGTAAATTATATATGTTCAGTGTCCAGCACCTTCCCTGAGTAAATGTAGTTTGGAGATGGGAATAGTACATTATATATGTTTAGTGCCCAGCACCTTTGCTGACTTATTGTAGTTTGGAGTGGGAATAGTGCATTATATATGTTTAGTGTCCAGCACCCACCCTGAGTTGATACAGTTTGGAGTGGGAATAGTAAATTATATATGTTTAGTGTCCAGCACCCACCCTGAGTTGATACAGTTTGGAGTGGGAATAGTAAATTATATATGTTTAGTGTCCAGCACCCACCCTGAGTTGATACCGTTTGGAGTGGGAATAGTAAATTATATATGTTTACTGTCCAGCACCCACCCTGAGTTGATACAGTTTGGAGTGGGAATAGTAAATTATATATGTTTAGTGTCCAGCACCTGCCCTGACTTTTTCAAGTTTGGAGTGGGAATAGTAAAATATATATTTTTAGTGTCCAATGCCTTCCCTGAGTTAATACAGTTTGGCGTGGGAATTGTAAATTATGGGGGGCAGATTTACAAGCCCCTTGCGCCACCGGTGAGTCACTTTTTGTGTTGTACCCGTGGCGCATTTTACTGCTCCATATTTACAAGGACAGGAAAAGCCACCCTGCGTGACTTTTCCTGTCCTTGTAAATATGGCCCCTTTGCATGCAGCACTTTGCGTGAAAGGGGTGTTCCATGGGTGTTGCTGTGGGTGTTCCCACGCAACACCTATGGAACCAGACACATTTCCAGATTTATGAGGAATCGTAAATCTGGAAATGCTTGTGAATGCTATGCCTCCCCAGGGGAGGCGTAGGGAGGCACAACGAGGGGAAATGTATTCATTTCTCCTTGTTTTCTTTTCCTCTTTCTATGCGTGCTGCATTCTGCAGCACACATAGAAGAGGAAATGACCTCTAATGATTGTTTATGTACAGGAAGGGTTTCCTTCCTGCACGTAAACAATTATTGAAACAATGACGTTTTCAGCTCTAGGTGTGCTAATGCAGCACACATAGAAGTTGAAAAACGGCATTTCAGATTGTTTTTGTGCAGGAAGGGAACACTTCCTGAATAAAAACAATCTCCCCACGATGCAGGCATCCTTGCACCATGGTGCAAGGATGCCTGCGCCGGCGCATGGCAGCAGTTTGTGCACAAGTGCAGGGGGAAGCACAGAGATGCGACATATTGTTGTAAATATGTCGCATCCCTGTACTTTGAAAGTGACTCAGTGCGGCGCAGCCAAATGGCTTGCGTTCCGCACTGAGGGGCCGATTCCGATCTCAGCCGGTAGGGCACCGAATCGGATTTGGCTTTACCGGATCCGATTCGGACGCCCTGTCTCTGACCGATTCGAACACCCGTCCGCGCGAGCAAGTACGATGTGAGCGTACGCGAAATCCCCGACCGACTCGTTCCCGGCTCCGAACCGCTCCGACCGACTCGTACGGACTCGACTTGCACCACGCAAGGGAGACGTTCCCCGACCGGGCAAGTACGATGCGCGCCTCGAACAGTCCGACCGACTCGCGCCGTCCGGCTTGAAAGAGCATTCGGAGCCGAACTTCGGGGGTCCGTGTCGGAAACCCTGTACGCGTAGCCACGCGAGTCGATACACAGGGGGGACCCATGGGTCCCCCCTACACATGCATGTACGGCGCGAGTCGCACCGACACGTACCCGCTGTAGGGCGCCCTTGTTCGCTACGCACCCATTGAGTCAATGGGAGCCCGTGTACGCTGTCGTACGACCGGCTCCCATTGACTTCAATGGGAGTTCGACCGAATCGAGTCCGATAGCATGCGTCCGCATCGTACTCGTTCGGTCGGACTGCTAGAGTCCGGTTCGGTCGGATATCTCTCCGAATCCGACTCGGTCGGAGGGATTTCCGGCCCGAATCGGAATCGGCCCCTGAGTCTTTTTCTTGTAAATCTGCCCCTATATGTTTAGTGTCCCGCACCTTCCCTGACTTTTTCTACTTTGGAGTGGGAATAGTAAATTATATATGTTTACTATCCAACGCCTTCCCTGACTTTTTCAAGTTTGGAGTGTGAATAGTAAATTATATATGTTTATTGTCCAGCGCCTTCCCTGAGTTGATACAGTTTGGAGTGGGAATAGTAAATTATATATGTTTAGTGTCCAGCACCTTCCTTGAGTTAATACAGTTTGGAGTGGGAATAGTAAATTATATATGTTTAGTGTCCAGCACCTTCCCTGACTTTTTCTAGTTTGGAGTGGGAATAGTAGTAAATTATATATGTTCAGTGTTCAGCACCTTCCCTAAGTAAATGTAATTTGGAGTGGGAATAGTACATTATATATGTTTAGTGTCCAGCACCTTTGCTGACTTATTGTAGTTTGTAGTGGGAATAGTGCATTATATATGTTTAGTGTCCAGCACCCACCCTGAGTTGATACAGTTTGTAGTGGGAATAGTAAATTATATATGTTTAGTGTCCAGCACCCACCCTGAGTTGATACAGTTTGGAGTGGGAATAGTAAATTATATATGTTCAGTGTCCAGCGCCTTCCCTGACTTAATGTAGTTTGGAGTGGGAATAGTAAATTATATATGTTCAGTGTCCAGCACCTTCCCTGAGTAAATGTAGTTTGGAGTGGGATTAGTAAATTACATATGTTTAGTGTCCAGCACCTTTGCTGACTTATTGTAATTTGGAGAGGGAGTAGTAAATTATATATGCTTAGTGTCCAGCACCTTCCCTGAGTTGATACAGTTTGGAGTGGGAATAGTAAATTATATATGTTCAGTGTCCAGCACCTTCCCTGAGTAAATGTAGTTTGGAGATGGGAATAGTACATTATATATGTTTAGTGCCCAGCACCTTTGCTGACTTATTGTAGTTTGGAGAGGGAATAGTAAATTATATATGTTTAGTGTCCAGCACCTTCCCTGAGTTGATGCAGTTTGCAGTGGGTATAGTAAGTTATATATGTTTAGTGTCCAGCACGCACCCTGAGTTGATACAGTTTGGAGTGGGAATAGTAAATTATATATGTTTAGTGTCCAGTGTCTTCCCTGACTTAATGCAGTTTGGAGTGGGAATAGTAAATTATATATGTTTAGTGTCCATCACCCACCCTGATTTGATACAGTTTGGAGTGGGAATAGTAAATTATATATGTTTAGTGTCCAGCACGTTCCATGACTTTTTCTAGTTTGGAGTGGGAATAGTAAATTATATATGTTCACTGTCCAGCACCTTCCCTGAGTGAATGTAGTTTGGAGTGGGTATAGTACATTATTTATGTTTAGTGTCCAGCACCTTTGCTGACTTATTGTAGTTTGGAGTGGGAATAGTGCATTATATATGTTTAGTGTCCAGCACCCACCCTGAGTTGATACAGTTTGGAGTGGGAATAGTAAATTATATATGTTTAGTGTCCAGCACTCATCCTGAGTTGATGCAGTTTGGAGTGGGAATAGTAAATTATATATGTTTAGTGGCCAGCACCCACCCTGAGTTGATACAGTTTGGAGTGGGAATACTAAATTATATATGTTTAGTGTCAAGCACCTTCCCTGACTTTTCTAGTTTGGAGTGGGAATAGTAAATTATATATGTTCAGTGTCCAGCACCTTCCCTGAGTAAATGTAGTGTGGAGTGGGAATAGTACATTATATATGTTTAGTGTCCAGCACCTTTGCTGATTTATTGTAGTTTGGAGTGGGAATAGTGCATTATATATGTTTAGTGTCCAGCACCCACCCTGAGTTGATACAGTTTGTAGTGGGAATAGTAAATTATATATGTTTAGTGTCCTTCACCCACCCTGAGTTGATACAGTTTGGAGTGGGAATAGTAAATTATATATGTTTAGTGTCCAGCGCCTTCCCTGACTTAATGTAGTTTGGAGTGGGAATAGTAAATTATATATGTTCAGTTCCAGCACCTTCCCTGAGTAAATGTAGTTTGGAGTGGGATTAGTAAATTACATATGTTTAGTTTCCAGCACCTTTGCTGATTTATTGTAATTTGGAGAGGGAATAGTAAATTATATATGTTTAGTGTCCAGCACCTTCCCTGAGTTGATACAGTTTGGAGTGGGAATAGTAAATTATATATGTTTAGTGTCCAGCACCTTCCTGACTTTTTCAAGTTTGGAGTCGGAATAGTACTTTATATATGTTTAGTGTCCAGCACCTTCTTGACTTAATGTAGTTTGTAGTGGGCATAATAAATTATATATGTTTAGTGTCCAGCACCTTCCCTGAGTTAATGTAGTTTGGAGTGGGAATAGTACATTATATATGTTTAGTGTCCAGCACCTTCCCTGAGTTAATGTAGTTTGGAGTGGGAATAGTACATCATATATATTTAGTGTCCAGCACCCACCCTGAGTTGATACCGTTTGGAGTGGGAATAGTAAATTATATATGTTTAGTATCCAGCACCCACCCTGAGTTGATACAGTTTGGAGTGGGAATAGTAAATTATATATGTTTAGTGTCCAGCACCTTCCCTGACTTTTTCTAGTTTGGATTGGGAATAGTAAATTATATATGTTCAGTGTCCAGCACCTTCCCTGAGTAAATGTAGTTTGGAGATGGGAATAGTACATTATATATGTTCAGTGCCCAGCACCTTGCTGACTTATTGTAGTTTGGAATGGGAATAGTGCATTATATATGTTTATTGTCCAGCACCCACCCTGAGTTGATACAGTTTGGAGTGGGAATAGTAAATTATATATGTTTAGTGTCCAGCACCCACCCTGAGTTGATACAGTTTGGAGTGGGAATAGTAAATTATATATGTTTAGTGTCCAGCCCCTTCCCTGACTTAATGTAGTTTGGAGTGGGAATAGTAAATTATATATGTTCAGTGTCCAGCACCTTCCCTGAGTAAATGTAGTTTGGAGTGGGATTAGTAAATTACATATGTTTAGTGTCCAGCACCTTTGCTGACTTATTGTAATTTGGAGAGGGAATAGTAAATTATATATGTTTAGTGTCCAGCACCTTCCCTGAGTTGATACAGTTCGGAGTGGGAATAGTAAATTATATATGTTTAGTGTCCAGCACCTTCCCTGAGTTTATGTAGTTTTGAGTGGGAATAGTAAATTATATATGTTTAGTGTCCAGCACCTTCCCTGACTTTTTCAAGTTTGGAGTGGGAATAGTACTTTATATATGTTTAGTGTCCAGCACCTTCTTGACTTAATGTAGTTTGTAGTGGGCATAGTAAATTATATATGTTTAGTGTCCAGCACCTTCCCTGAGTTAATGTAGTTTGTAGTGGGAATAGTACATTATATATGTTTAGAGTCCAGCACCTTCCCTGAGTCAATGTAGTTTGGAGTGGGAATAGTACACCATATATGTTTAGTGTCCAGCACCCACCCTGAGTTGATACCGTTTGGAGTGGGAATAGTAAATTATATATGTTTACTGTCCAGCACCCACCCTGAGTTGATACAGTTTGGAGTGGGAATAGTAAATTATATATGTTTAGTGTCCAGCACCTGCCCTGACTTTTTCAAGTTTGGAGTGGGAATAGTAAAATATATATTTTTAGTGTCCAATGCCTTCCCTGAGTTAATACAGTTTGGCGTGGGAATTGTAAATTATGGGGGCAGATTTACAAGCCCTTGCGCCACCGGTGAGTCACTTTTTGTGTTGTACCAGTGGCGCATTTTACTGCTCCATATTTACAAGGACAGGAAAAGCCACCCTGCGTGACTTTTCCTGTCCTTGTAAATATGGCCCCTTTGCATGCAGCACTTTGCGTGAAAGGGGTGTTCCATGGGTGTTGCTGTGGGTGTTCCCACGCAACACCTATGGAACCAGACACATTTCCAGATTTATGAGGAATCGTAAATCTGGAAATGCTTGTGAATGCTATGCCTCCCCAGGGGAGGCGTAGGGAGGCACAACGAGGGGAAATGTATTCATTTCTCCTTGTTTTCTTTCCTCTTTCTATGCGTGCTGCATTCTGCAGCACACATAGAAGAGGAAATGACCTCTAATTATTGTTTATGTACAGGAAGGGTTTCCTTCCTGCACGTAAACAATTATTGAAATAATGACGTTTTTCAACTTCTAGGTGTGCTAATGCAGCACACATAGAAGTTGAAAAACGGCATTTCAGATTGTTTTTGTGCAGGAAGGGAACACTTCCTGAATAAAAACAATCTCCCCACGATGCAGGCATCCTTGCACCATGGTGCAAGGATGCCTGCGCCGGCGCATGGCAGCAGTTTGTGCACAAGTGCAGGGGGAAGCACAGAGATGCGACATATTGTTGTAAATATGTCGCATCCCTGTACTTTGAAAGTGACTCAGTGCGGCGCAGCCAAATGGCTTGCGTTCCGCACTGAGGGGCCGATTCCGATCTCAGCCGGTAGGGCACCGAATCGGATTTGGCTTTACCGGATCCGATTCGGACGCCCTGTCTCTGACCGATTCGAACACCCGTCCGCGCGAGCAAGTACGATGCGAGCGTACGCGAAATCACCGACCGACTCATTCCCGGCTCCGAACCGCTCCGACCGACTCGTACGGACTCGACTTGCACCACGCAATGGAGACGTTCCCCGACCGGGCAAGTACGATGCGCGCCTCGAACAGTCCGACCGACTCGCGCCGTCCGGCTTGAAAGAGCATTCGGAGCCGAACTTCGGGGGTCCGTGTCGGAACCCCTGTACGCGTAGCCACGCGAGTCGCACACAGGGGGGACCCATGGGTCCCCCCTACACATGCATGTACGGCGCGAGTCGCACCGACACGTACCCGCTGTAGGGGGTGCCCTTGTTCGCGACGCACCCATTGAGTCAATGGGAGCCCGTGTACGCGTCGTACGACCGGCTCCCATTGACTTCAATGGGAGTCCGACCGAATCGAGTCCGATAGCATGCGTCCGCATCGTACTCGTTCGGTCGGACTGCTAGAGTCCGGTTCGGTCGGATATCTCTCCGAATCCGACTCGGTCGGAGGGATTTCCGGCCCGAATCGGAATCGGCCCCTGAGTCTTTTTCTTGTAAATCTGCCCCTATATGTTTAGTGTCCCGCACCTTCCCTGACTTTTTCTACTTTGGAGTGGGAATAGTAAATTATATATGTTTACTATCCAACGCCTTCCCTGACTTTTTCAAGTTTGGAGTGTGAATAGTAAATTATATATGTTTATTGTCCAGCGCCTTCCCTGAGTTGATACAGTTTGGAGTGGGAATAGTAAATTATATATGTTTAGTGTCCAGCACCTTCCTTGAGTTAGTACAGTTTGGAGTGGGAATAGTAAATTATATATGTTTAGTGTCCAGCACCTTCCCTGACTTTTTCTAGTTTGGAGTGGGAATAGTAGTAAATTATATATGTTCAGTGTTCAGCACCTTCCCTAAGTAAATGTAGTTTGGAGTGGGAATAGTACATTATATATGTTTAGTGTCCAGCACCTTTGCTGACTTATTGTAGTTTGTAGTGGGAATAGTGCATTATATATGTTTAGTGTCCAGCACCCACCCTGAGTTGATACAGTTTGTAGTGGGAATAGTAAATTATATATGTTTAGTGTCCAGCACCCACCCTGAGTTGATACAGTTTGGAGTGGGAATAGTAAATTATATATGTTCAGTGTCCAGCGCCTTCCCTGACTTAATGTAGTTTGGAGTGGGAATAGTAAATTATATATGTTCAGTGTCCAGCACCTTCCCTGAGTAAATGTAGTTTGGAGTGGGATTAGTAAATTACATATGTTTAGTGTCCAGCACCTTTGCTGACTTATTGTAATTTGGAGAGGGAGTAGTAAATTATATATGCTTAGTGTCCAGCACCTTCCCTGAGTTGATACAGTTTGGAGTGGGAATAGTAAATTATATATGTTCAGTGTCCAGCACCATCCCTGAGTAAATGTAGTTTGGAGATGGGAATAGTACATTATATATGTTTAGTGCCCAGCACCTTTGCTGACTTATTGTAGTTTGGAGTGGGAATAGTGCAATATATATGTTTAGTGTCCAGCACCCACCCTGAGTTGATACAGTTTGGAGTGGGAATAGTAAATTATATATGTTTAGTGTCCAGCACCCACCCTGAGTTGATACAGTTTGGAGTGGGAATAGTAAATTATATATGTTTAGTATCCAGCGCCTTCCCTGACTTAATGTAGTTTGGAGTGGGAATAGTAAATTATATATGTTCAGTGTCCAGCACCTTCCCTGAGTAAATGTAGTTTGGAGTGGGATTAGTAAATTACATATGTTTAGTGTCCAGCACCTTTGCTGACATTGTAATTTGGAGAGGGAATAGTAAATTATATATGTTTAGTGTCCAGCACCTTCCCTGAGTTGATGCAGTTTGGAGTGGGAATAGTAAGTTATATATGTTTAGTGTCCAGCACGCACCCTGAGTTGATACAGTTTGGAGTGGGAATAGTAAATTATATATGTTTAGTGTCCAGTGTCTTCCCTGACTTAATGCAGTTTGGAGTGGGAATAGTAAATTATATATGTTTAGTGTCCAGCACCCACCCTGATTTGATACAGTTTGGAGTGGGAATAGTAAATTATATATGTTTAGTGTCCAGCACGTTCCCTGACTTTTTCTAGTTTGGAGTGGGAATAGTAAATTATATATGTTCACTGTCCAGCACCTTCCCTGAGTGAATGTAGTTTGTAGTGGGTATAGTACATTATTTATGTTTAGTGTCCAGCACCTTTGCTGACTTATTGTAGTTTGGAGTGGGAATAGTGCATTATATATGTTTAGTGTCCAGCACCCACCCTGAGTTGATACAGTTTGGAGTGGGAATAGTAAATTATATATGTTTAGTGTCAAGCAACTTCCCTGACTTTTTCTAGTTTGGAGTGGGAATAGTAAATTATATATGTTCAGTGTCCAGCACCTTCCCTGAGTAAATGTAGTGTGGAGTGGGAATAGTACATTATATATGTTTAGTGTCCAGCACCTTTGCTGATTTATTGTAGTTTGGAGTGGGAATAGTGCATTATATATGTTTAGTGTCCAGCACCCACCCTGAGTTGATACAGTTTGTAGTGGGAATAGTAAATTATATATGTTTAGTGTCCTGCACCCACCCTGAGTTGATACAGTTTGGAGTGGGAATAGTAAATTATATATGTTTAGTGTCCAGCGCCTTCCCTGACTTAATGTAGTTTGGAGTGGGAATAGTAAATTATATATGTTCAGTTCCAGCACCTTCCCTGAGTAAATGTAGTTTGGAGTGGGATTAGTAAATTACATATGTTTAGTTTCCAGCACCTTTGCTGACTTATTGTAATTTGGAGAGGGAATAGTAAATTATATATGTTTAGTGTCCAGCACCTTCCCTGAGTTGATACAGTTTGGAGTGGGAATAGTAAATTATATATGTTTAGTGTCCAGCATCTTCCCTTAGTTTATGTAGTTTTGAGTGGGAATAGTAAATTATATATGTTTAGTGTCCAGCACCTTCCCTGACTTTTTCAAGTTTGGAGTCGGAATAGTACTTTATATATGTTTAGTGTCCAGCACCTTCTTGACTTAATGTAGTTTGTAGTGGGCATAATAAATTATATATGTTTAGTGTCCAGCACCTTCCCTGAGTTAATGTAGTTTGGAGTGGGAATAGTACATTATATATGTTTAGTGTCCAGCACCTTTGCTGACTTATTGTAGTTTGTAGTGGGAATAGTACATCATATATATTTAGTGTCCAGCACCCACCCTGAGTTGATACCGTTTGGAGTGGGAATAGTAAATTATATATGTTTAGTATCCAGCACCCACCCTGAGTTGATACAGTTTGGAGTGGGAATAGTAAATTATATATGTTTAGTGTCCAGCACCTTCCCTGACTTTTTCTAGTTTGGATTGGGAATAGTAAATTATATATGTTCAGTGTCCAGCACCTTCCCTGAGTAAATGTAGTTTGGAGATGGGAATAGTACATTATATATGTTTAGTGTCCAGCACCTTTGCTGACTTATTGTAGTTTGGAGTGGGAATAGTGCATTATATATGTTTAGTGTCCAGCACCCACCCTGAGTTGATACAGTTTGGAGTGGGAATAGTAAATTATATATGTTTAGTGTCCAGCGCCTTCCCTGACTTAATGTAGTTTGGAGTGGGAATAGTAAATTATATATGTTCAGTGTCCAGCACCTTCCCTGAGTAAATGTAGTTTGGAGTGGGATTAGTAAATTACATATGTTTAGTGTCCAGCACCTTCCCTGACTTTTTCAAGTTTGGAGTGGGAATAGTACTTTATATATGTTTAGTGTCCAGCACCTTCTTGACTTAATGTAGTTTGTAGTGGGCATAGTAAATTATATATGTTTAGTGTCCAGCACCTTCCCTGAGTTAATGTAGTTTGTATTGGGAATAGTACATTATATATGTTCAGTGTCCAGCACCTTCCCTGAGTAAATGTAGTTTGGAGTGGGATTAGTAAATTACATATGTTTAGTGTCCAGCACCTTTGCTGACTTATTGTAATTTGGAGAGGGAATAGTAAATTATATATGTTTAGTGTCCAGCACCTTCCCTGAGTTGATACAGTTTGGAGTGGGAATAGTAAATTATATATGTTTAGTGTCCAGCACCTTCCCTGAGTTTATGTAGTTTTGAGTGGGAATAGTAAATTATATATGTTTAGTGTCCAGCACCTTCCCTGACTTTTTCAAGTTTGGAGTGGGAATAGTACTTTATATATGTTTAGTGTCCAGCACCTTCTTGACTTAATGTAGTTTGTAGTGGGCATAGTAAATTATATATGTTTATTGTCCAGCACCTTCCCTGAGTTAATGTAGTTTGTAGTGGGAATAGTACATTATATATGTTTAGTGTCCAGCACCTTCCCTGAGTTAATGTAGTTTGGAGTGGGAATAGTACACCATATATGTTTAGTGTCCAGCACCCACCCTGAGTTGATACCGTTTGGAGTGGGAATAGTAAATTATATATGTTTACTGTCCAGCACCCACCCTGAGTTGATACAGTTTGGAGTGGGAATAGTAAATTATATATGTTTAGTGTCCAGCACATGCCCTGACTTTTTCAAGTTTGGAGTGGGAATAGTAAAATATATATTTTTAGTGTCCAATGCCTTCCCTGAGTTAATACAGTTTGGCGTGGGAATTGTAATTTATGGGGGGCAGATTTACAAGCTCCTTGCGCCACCGGTGAGTCACTTTTTGTGTTGTACCCGTGGCGCATTTTACTGCTCCATATTTACAAGGAGAGGAAAAGCCACCCTGCGTGACTTTTCCTGTCCTTGTAAATATGGCCCCTTTGCATGCAGCACTTTGCGTGAAAGGGGTGTTCCATGGGTGTTGCTGTGGGTGTTCCCACGCAACACCTATGGAACCAGACACATTTCCAGATTTATGAGGAATTGTAAATCTGGAAATGCTTGTGAATGCTATGCCTCCCCAGGGGAGGCGTAGGGAGGCGCAACGAGGGGAAATGTATTCATTTCTCCTTGTTTTCTTTTCCTCTTTCTATGCGTGCTGCATTCTGCAGCACACATAGAAGAGGAAATGACCTCTAATGATTGTTTATGTACAGGAAGGGTTTCCTTCCTGCACGTAAACAATTATTGAAACAATGACGTTTTTCAACTTCTAGGTGTGCTAATGCAGCACACATAGAAGTTGAACAACGGCATTTCAGATTGTTTTTGTGCAGGAAGGGAACACTTCCTGAATAAAAACAATCTCCCCACGATGCAGGCATCCTTGCACCATGGTGCAAGGATGCCTGCGCCGGCGCATGGCAGCAGTTGGTGCACAAGTGCAGGGGGAAGCACAGAGATGCGACATATTGTTGTAAATATGTCGCATCCCTTTACTTTGAAAGTGACTCAGTGCGGCGCAGCCAAATGGCTTGCGTTCCGCACTGAGGGGCCGATTCCGATCTCAGCCGGTAGGGCACCGAATCGGATTTGGCTTTACCGGATCCGATTCGGACGCCCTGTCTCTGACCGATTCGAACACCCGTCCGCGCGAGCAAGTACGATGCGAGCGTACGCGAAATCCCCGACCGACTCGTTCCCGGCTCTGAACCGCTCCGACCGACTCGTACGGACTCGACTTGCACCACGTAATGGAGACGTTCCCCGACCGGGCAAGTACGATGCGTGCCTCGAACAGTCCGACCGACTCGCGCCGTCCGGCTTGAAAGAGCATTCGGAGCCGAACTTCGGGGGTCCGTGTCGGAACCCCTGTACGCGTAGCCACGCGAGTCGCACACAGGGGGGACCCATGGGTCCCCCCTACACGTGCATGTACGGCACAAGTCGCACCGACACGTACCCGCTGTAGGGGGCGCCCTTGTTCGCGACGCACCCATTGAGTCAATGGGAGCCCGTGTACACGTCGTACGACCGGCTCCCATTGACTTCAATGGGAGTCCGACCGAATCGAGTCCGATAGCATGCGTCCGCATCGTACTCGCTCGGTCGGACTGCTAGAGTCCGGTTCGGTCGGATATCTCTCCGAATCCGACTCGGTTGAGGGATTTCCGGCCCGAATCGGAATCGGCCCCTGAGTCTTTTCTTGTAAATCTGCCCCTATATGTTTAGTGTCCCGCACCTTCCCTGACTTTTTCTACTTTGGAGTGGGAATAGTAAATTATATATGTTTACTATCCAACGCCTTCCCTGACTTTTTCAAGTTTGGAGTGTGAATAGTAAATTATATATGTTTATTGTCCAGCGCCTTCCCTGAGTTGATACAGTTTGGAGTGGGAATAGTAAATTATATATGTTTAGTGTCCAGCACCTTCCTTGAGTTAATACAGTTTGGAGTGGGAATAGTAAATTATATATGTTTAGTGTCCAGCACCTTCCCTGACTTTTTCTAGTTTGGAGTGGGAATAGTAGTAAATTATATATGTTCAGTGTTCAGCACCTTCCCTAAGTAAATGTAGTTTGGAGTGGGAATAGTACATTATATATGTTTACTATCCAACGCCTTCCCTGACTTTTTCAAGTTTGGAGTGTGAATAGTAAATTATATATGTTTATTGTCCAGCGCCTTCCCTGAGTTGATACAGTTTGGAGTGGGAATAGTAAATTATATATGTTTAGTGTCCAGCACCTTCCTTGAGTTAATACAGTTTGGAGTGGGAATAGTAAATTATATATGTTTAGTGTCCAGCACCTTCCCTGACTTTTTCTAGTTTGGAGTGGGAATAGTAGTAAATTATATATGTTCAGTGTTCAGCACCTTCCCTAAGTAAATGTAGTTTGGAGTGGGAATAGTACATTATATATGTTTAGTGTCCAGCACCTTTGCTGACTTATTGTAGTTTGTAGTGGGAATAGTGCATTATATATGTTTAGTGTCCAGCACCTTTGCTGACTTATTGTAGTTTGTAGTGGGAATAGTGCATTATATATGTTTAGTGTCCAGCACCCACCCTGAGTTGATACAGTTTGTAGTGGGAATAGTAAATTATATATGTTTAGTGTCCAGCACCCACCCTGAGTTGATACAGTTTGGAGTGGGAATAGTAAATTATATATGTTCAGTGTCCAGCGCCTTCCCTGACTTAATGTAGTTTGGAGTGGGAATAGTAAATTATATATGTTCAGTGTCCAGCACCTTCCCTGAGTAAATGTAGTTTGGAGTGGGATTAGTAAATTACATATGTTTAGTGTCCAGCACCTTTGCTGACTTATTGTAATTTGGAGAGGGAGTAGTAAATTATATATGCTTAGTGTCCAGCACCTTCCCTGAGTTGATACAGTTTGGAGTGGGAATAGTAAATTATATATGTTTAGTGTCCAGCACCTTCCCTGAGTTTATGTAGTTTTGAGTGGGAATAGTAAATTATATATGTTTAGTGTCCAGCACTTTCCCTGACTTTTTCAAATTTGGAGTGGGAATAGTACTTTATATATGTTTAGTGTCCAGCACCTTCTTGACTTAATGTAGTTTGTAGTGGGCATAGTAAATTATATATGTTTATGTCCTCTAGTTTCCCTGAGTTGATATAGTGTAGAGTGGGAATAGACAAATATTATTTCTTTATTTTGTAGTAAGGTTAATGATACAAATCTATGTTTAAATGGTAATTGAATGTTAGGTAGGTGTATTAAAAAATATGTGTGATATATAATTTAAGATAATTATTTTATTGTAAATACAGAAAACAACAATCAATATAGGAATTAAATACAACACAATATTTATATGTTATTAAAGTTTTTATTTTCATTTAAATAAATAATATGTATTTTGTTTTATTAAACATGTTTTAATATATATTGTCATAAAGAGAAATAATAATACATTTGTTTTTTCATACATTGCATATTTAGTACATATTTAAACATAAACATATTTTAATGTATAATAATAAATATTATTTATTTTCTAATATTTAGTATTATACTTTAACATTTTTAAACAGTAAAGAAAAAACATTTAGTACATTAGTAATATTAATTATTATTTTTTAAAACATTTTTTGTATTGCATTTCTAATGTACATTGACTTTAATGTAAAAACGTATTTCTATTATTTCATTTAGGTAGCCATTTTCTAAACTAAGTTGTATTTTGTAGGCTACCTGTGTTGTTTAGGTCAATTCTGAAGGGAGAAGGTCGCGGTTGGAAGCTGCGTCGCATCGGTTAAGGTAAGTTTAATTTAATTACGTTTAGGCTTAATTTATGTGTAGGGTGAAGGTAGTTAGGTAGTGTATAGTTTGTATTATGGTTTTTGGTGCGATTTATTTAGTAGTTTTGCGTTTGCGAAATGCGGTTAGTTAGTTGATAGGTAGGTGTTAGGGTATGTATTATATGTATAAATATGTTTAGAGTATGGTGTTATTAGTTTGTTTATGTGTGTTTTTTAATGATTTTATTGTGTATTTGTGCGGGAGGGATTGTGTTGTTTTTTACAGGTTTTTGTCATTTGGAATTTGCCGTTGGGAGAAGCATGCTTTTTTGATAGTAGGGGCTTTCTATTAAGAGATTGTAGTGTTCTGCTACATCAGTTATTGGGACGTATGCTAGTGCAATTAGTTTTTCATATGCAAAATTGCTATTAGTTGCATATTCTACACTGAGCGTAGATTTGTGAAGGTGTCCCCAAATGCATTGATGAAAGTGGTAATAGCAACCTTGTATTGCTGTGTGAGGGTAGCTTTTTCAGGATGGCTTGTATCATTGACTGTTCAAAGCCTATGATCATGTTTTGAGGATAGTAATTATTAGTTTCTTGCTTTACGTTTGTTAAGAGTTCTACATAGGTAGTAGTTTGTTTGTTTGGTAACAGGGCATATATAAAGTGGATGTTGGTATTGTGATACAGTCCATGGATTGTATATAAATGGTAAAATGGTTTGGGACATATTTTAAATGTTCCGTCCATCATCCATGTCTCACAATTCTGAAGTTTAAGTAAGTTTGTGGGAGTTGCATATATAATAATTATTTTGTCGTTAGATTTATTGTCATAAAGTAGAAATTGCTCTTCATTATGACTCACAGTGAGTTCAGGTGGTATTTGTATTTCACTGAAAGTTTTGGGGGTAGCTGGGGTGGTAGCAGTTGCTTTTTTTGTTCTAGCTATTAGCCTTTTCAATGTTGAGACAGAGGGTAATTGATAGGCCTGGGCAGTAAATTCCATTCCGCTCGCCGAATTTGCGGAATTTGGGTAATTTTGTGTTCCGCGGAGAACGCGGAATTACCAAAAATTCCGCGATCTGCGGCTTTGCGGAATTTTGTTGCTTGTTCGCCCTTTCAAAATGCGTGTTTGCGACATATTTCTCCCCGAGCACGCAAACAGCGTTTGCGAACAGGAAAAAAGCATCGTGAATGGGCGGAACAAGCAATTCCGCGTGTTCGCGGAACTTTTGCGTGCTCGCAGAGATTTTTTACCGTTTTGCAGAGCTTTGCGTAGCGCGACTACGCAAATTCCGCCCACCCCTAGTAATTGACCAGTTACATGTTCTGGAACTCTGGGGAGTACATCTTTTAATATTTCAGTAGTAGGTTTTTGAGAGCTAGTGTTAGCCTCTTTCAGAGTGTCTAAAGTGTCTCTCACTTCTATTTCAGCAATGTTAGGGGGGTGGTTATGTTCCTTGACATGTAACACAGTAGTTTCTTTTGTTGTAGCCCTCCCATAACATGCATTTGAATAATATTTGCTGCATTTCCAATTAATTTTGTCGCCTGTCTGTTTCTCCTGGGTGTAGACCCCATATAATATAATACAAATTTTCCTTTCTGGGAAGTTATGAATTTGGCACCTTCAGTCATTCTGATGTTTCAAATGCTATGAGAAATGTATATCAAAAATATTAAATGTATTGTAATTTTTTTAATCTTAATACAGGTTTTTATATACAACATTATACTTACATGTTTGAATATGTTGAACTTTTTTTGATGCTGAGGTGTTTCTGTTGGTTCTTGCCAGTAATGTTTCTTTTGATTTCCTGCAAAAAAAAAATGTAAATTTTAATAAATGTATTTAACCGCATTTATTTCATTTTGGGGTTTGTGTGGTTATTGGGCGATTTGGGTTGGGAATTTTACTTGTTTTAATAGTTTAATTGAGATTTATACTTAATTTTTTGGCAAGGTGGTTTTTGGATGATGTTTGCAGGTAGTTGAGTATGTGTTGAAGTTTCTGTAGAGGAGATATAATTAAAAATAAATATACATTCAGTGGCCGATTCCGATTCAGGCCGGAAATCACTCCGACCGAGCCGGACCCGGAGAGATTTCTGACCGAATCGGACTCTAGCAGCCCGACCGAACGAGTACGATGCGTACGCATGCAATCGGACTCGATTCGGTATGACTCCCATTGAAGTCAATGGGAGCCGGTCGTACAACGCGTACGCGGGCTCCCATTGACTCAATGGGTGCGAGGCGAACAAGGGCGCCCCCTACAGCAGGTACGCGTCGATGCGAATCGCGCCGTACATGCACAGGTAGGGGGGACCCATGGGTCCCCCCTGTGTGCGACTCGCGTGGCTACGCGTACAGGGGGGTCCGACACAGACCCCCAAAGTCCGGCTCCGACTGCCCTTTGGAGCCGGACTGCTCGAGGCGCGCATCGTACTTGCCCGGCCAGGGAACGTCTCCATTGCACGGTGCGAGTCGTGTCCGTGCGAGTCGGTCGGAGCGGTTCGGACCCGCGTACGAGTCGGTCGGCGACTTCGCGTGCGCTCGCATCGTACTCGCTTGCCCGGATGCACGTTCGAATCGGTCAGGAAAGAGGGCTCCGAATCCGATCCGGTTAAGCCGAATCCGATTCGGTGCCCTACCGGCCGAGATCGGAATCGGCCCCTACGTATTTAGTTATTATAAAAAGTGCTTTACGATTATTTTGTGCAGTTGTAACATTAAATAGATATTTTAGTTACTTTTTGAAGTTGTATTCAGACCTTTCAATGATGAAGTCCAGTGTTGCAGAAGCCATCCGGCAGAGATTTCCCTTATTCTTGGTTTTGTTGTTGGAGCATACAATAATGTTAAATTTTCTTTCATTTTTATAGTGTTTGTTTAATTGTTCTTTCAATCTTATTGGGTTATTTTAGTTGTACGTATTTTTCATTGGTTGCTACTAATGTTTTCAATCTATTTGGCAGTTTTTTCCTTATATGGGAAACGCTAATTAATGTTTAGTTGAACTTTTTTTTATTCTTACTTTATTGAAAAGTGTAATAGTATATTATTTGTATTTTATTTTGCATTGCATGTATATTAAAAAATATTTATTTTATATATAGTGTTTGTAAGTATAATAAATTTGGTGATTTGAAATATATTAAAGTTATTTTATTGAATTATAATGTATTTAATGTTAAATTTATTTATTTAATATGTTGTGTGTGTTTGTGATATTGTTTATATTATTTTTGTGATATATTGTGTTCTATATTTTTGTTATCGATATTTGTGTCATTTTGTACGTTTATTTAATGTTTTTGATATTAGTTCTGATGATATTTTTTCGATCGATATGAGTGATATCGATGTTAATGTTTGTTGATAATTTTGGGTCGATATTTGTGTATTTTTTTAAATACGTATAGAGTATCGATATTTATGTTATCGATATTTGTGTGTCGATAATTTTGTAGGTCGATATTTAGAGTGTCGATGTTATGTCAGTGATCCGGCTGAAGTGTGAGTGTTCTCATCACAAACTGTGTCATGTTTCTGTAAAGTCTTATTAGTTCTTTATGAAGTGTTCGTAAGTCTCCTACTGGCAATTTTTCAATGTCAGGATGTGGTGTGTAGGCGGCTACTACTTGCCATGTTGCTCGGTCTCTTCCAAGCAGACCGAGTCTTACTTTATTTCTTGTATGGGGAGGGCGCCTTTAAACCAGTATATATGCTCCTGGTAAGTGAGCCGAACTTCAATGTCCTCGTACGGACAATATTAGGGGTCTATTAGGATGGCGGGCAAAGGCACCACCGTGGTGCTGGCGGGGGTGGAAAATGCAATTTTCCGCCCGCGAACAGCGCTCCTCACGGCCGCCATATTAGCATGGGCAAACATAGGCCATTTCCCGTCCGCCGCGATGCGACGTGAACCGCCATCTAAAAGCGCCCGCCACCCCGGTGGTGGGAGCCAATGGAGACTCACCGCCGTGCGGAATGACGTCCCGTCCGCCGTACAAATCAGGATGCCCCAAACAGCCAGCCGCACTGCAGCGGAGAAACCGGCTAACCAGAGACGGCGGAAACATCACAGCGGAGCGAGCGCAACCAGATTCCCGGTCCCTACCACCCAGTCACGCCCGCAATGGACCCAGCCTTACATGTATTCCCAGCGCTGTACGTGATCCACCACCAGCAAGTCATGAACCGTCGCGGACGCCGCCGCAGGTACGCAATGACACAACTCCGCCCACGAACAGAACACACAGCTCCCGGGATGACACAGGGTTCCTGTCCACACCATACCCTGGTGGGGACAGGAACACAACCACAAGTGCACCCACACATGTCCTACCTGCCAGTAAATCACCCCTCCGCATCCAGGCCACCCATCCACCGCAATCTTGCTGTAATGTCCCGGTCACGTCACCGCAGCGGTGAAGACGCGGGAAAACATGCGCACAATGCAGGAAGGCAGGGCCTGCGCCAGGCATGGGCTGTGCACAAAGATTACAGGGCCACACCACCACCCTCCACAAACTAGGCCCCCCCCTCAAGGGACATGCCATGTGCCTCACCTGTGCCACCCCATGCACAACAACCACCCAGGTGACCCCACAGCCTGCACCACATACTCCAAACAACTAGGGAGGCAGCCTCAGCAGGTAGGGCTGCAGAGGAACACACAGCACAGAAACACATGGCCAGGGCAACCCTCACACCACACAGACACTACACTCATGGCAGCAAAACTGAGTCCAAGCACAAAATGAACACTGAAACAGAATAGGAACAAACACTGAACTGGACACACAGCCTGTCAAGTTACACAGACATACCCCACACTGACACACAGCCACATACACAGACCACATGTCAGCATCAATGTAGGACCACAAATAGGAAAGCAAAAGTGAGGTGCAAACCAATGGAAGGCCAAGGAGACAACCACTAAGCATGTGTACATCACATGCAAGATAAGGAACATTTGACGACACCCTTACCCCATCAAACCACACATGGCTGCCACAGTGAGTGAAAAATTAAACCACAGCCAACCCATCTGCAACAACTCAGGGAGACAGCAAGGCAAAACATGTATAGGTGCAGGAATGAAAGGAAGTCTCAGAAGTCAAACAATCAACAGCCACACATCTGCATCCAACCACTTGATAGGTGTTGGTCAGCAGCACCACACACAGGGCCCATTGACAAACTCCACAACTGTCAAACACAAGCAGGATCCTCCACACATACCCCCACCCAAACCACACCCACATCACACAACACCAGTGTCAAACACACATAAGGGGGCCAATAATGTCCAGTCAATACATTGACAAACAATCACACTCCCTGGGGGCAGACACAAACATCACACACACTCAGGGATGCCTGAACCAATGCTGACACCAAAACAACAGCCATACACCAACATCAATAACAACACACACAGGAGTACAACAAGACAAGACCTGACCTGTGCAGCAAAACTGTAGAAAGGCAATGGGAGCACAGACAGAACAGGAGAACTCAACATCATCACCCAGCAACACTGCACAGACAACATACCCCAACACAGACAAGAAGTGCATCATCTCAAAACAATCATGGACACAAACTGGGACCAAGGGGCCTACAATGAAACACAGACAGACATACCACACCACCCATCAAGTCAACATGGTGTCGTAGTGTACCACCTGCATGCACATGCACAATCTTGACAAATGACAGCTCCCACATGAGAGGAGAAAACCCCAGCATGCACCCAAAACAAGCCCAGGGAGAAGAATAGCCCTAAGTGCATGTGACAGACACACAAGTAATGCACACCACACTGGAAACACACATCTGAATGAATCACAACACACTAACAAAACACACACACTGACATGTCAAAAGAACATCACACACAGAGCACCTGTCAGCTGCAAGAGACAACACAGCCCAAACACTGCACACATCCACATCAAACACTCAACAGATGCACATGCCAATACATCACATTGCAAACACAGCAGGACTTCAGGGGGTGCACAACAGGCAAGGACAAGGCAACATACACACACAGCACTGTATGCACGACAACCAGTGTGTGCACAAGAAACATACCAGTACCACAAAGATATGAGTGACACAACATGAACACACACACCTCCAATCAGTACAGCACTGACACAACATCACACTCAGAAAGTGAAGCAGTACCACAGCAAACACACATACAGCCAATACAACACCCACACATGCAGAAATGTGGGACTCCCAGGTGACACCATGACTAGAGGACTGTGCAGCACAAACAGCAGAACTGCAAATGAGCAAACAGGTCTTCAAAACAAAACAAGAAAATCACATATAACCAATTGGTCAACTGTCCTCAGTGGCACATTGGTCCTGTGCACAGATCCGCACCACAAAGCATAGTGAAGCCAATGAACTGATGGGGAGGCACACACACAGGCAAACCAAGGGAACAGCTGACATGAGAGTGAAGTGGTGTGTACGCCAGTAGTGGACAGGTGAGGAGTGCCCCATACAAATATAGATGCAGGGCACACAAACAATGTGTAGGCATCAGAAGCACAGATAGGCAATGGTCTTACTCCACACCACACATGCCATAATGGCTCCAAATCAGACCTAAGTGACAGCAATGCATGAGAAAACACACCCACAATGTCAGTGTGGCTGAGCAGGGCTGCACAGCGAGCACAAACAGTTACAAGACACATGGCAGACCAACAAAACACAGCACTGACTTGCCAGACACACACTCTGCATACTCACAATTTTCGACCAACATCAAGTAGTTGTCCCCCACAAGTGCAAGGACACACCAACACACTGCATAGTGCACAACCTACAACTCACACATGTGCACACAGTCACAAGCACAGGGCTGACCAATACAAACAACAGGCACCCAACTCCAGGGTGACACATGTGTGCAGTTGACAATGCAGGGGCACACATACACCAACACCACTGACAAAGTCACCCCTTCACACTGCACACTTCATGAACACCCAAGTGCACACATTGAAATCAACACATGTGACTAGGACGCCTGGACATCACTAGATGAGCATACACGAACACTGCTCTGCACACATCAAGAAAGCACACACAGACATGATTACCCTGGCCTGCCAGCCTGCAATACTGTGTACAGAATCCCACTTTGTGCTGGCACTGCATACACACATGACATGTGTCCAATATAGTTAAGATGACCAAAGAGTGACCATCACAACAGTAGTCCATCACAAACCAACATCATTGCACCCCCAAGCCTCAGAGTCAAGAAGAACTGAAGTGCATGTCACCTCTGTCAAACCCAGAATGAAGTGACCCAAACCATTGGCAATGTTGAAGTGGCATATAGAGCATGTGTCACAGTAAACCATTCCCACACAGAATAACGCTTTATTCATGAAGGACACTGACAATGCAGACAACAGGAGTAACTGGTTTTATTCACACATCACAGTGATAGGCACCAGAAGTGGACAGGAGCAAGGCCAGTGGCCACGACAAAGTTCAGACTTTGTCCATGAGATCCTGCACAGGGAAGGGGTAAACAGCAAGGCCAGTGGCCATTCCAAGGTGCAGACTGTGTCATGAGATCCTGCACAGGGAAGGGGTAAACAGCAAGGCCAGTGGCCAGTCCAAGGTGCAGACTGTGTCCATGAGATCCTGCACAGGGAAGGGGTAAACAGCAAGGCCAGTGGCCAGTCCAAGGTGCAGACTGTGTCCATGAGATTCTGCACAGGGAAGGGGTAAACAGCAAGGCCAGTGGCCAGTCCAAGGTGCAGACTGTGTCCATGAGATCCTGCACAGGGAAGGGGTAAACAGCAAGGCCAGTGGCCAGTCCAAGGTGCAGACTGTGTCCATGAGATCCTGCACAGGGAAGGGGTAAACAGCAAGGCCAGTGGCCAGTCCAAGGTGCAGACTGTGTCCATGAGATCCTGCACAGGGAAGGGGTAAACAGCAAGGCCAGTGGCCAGGAGAAAGTGCAGGTGAGGTACATGAGAAGCTGCACAGGCAAGGCTCAAACACCAGTGAACAACAAGGCCAGTGGCCAGGAGAAAGTACAGGTGAGGTACATGAGAAGCTGCACAGGCAAGGCTCAAACACCAGTGAACAACAAGGCCAGTGGCCAGGAGAAAGTGCAGGTGAGGTACATGAGAAGCTGCACAGGCAAGGCGGCTCAAACACCAGTGAACAACAAGGCCAGTGGCCAGGAGAAAGTGCAGGTGAGGTACATGAGAAGCTGCACAGGGAATAATGAACACAGCCAGGAGCAACAAGGTTAGTGGCCAGTACAAAGTGCAGAGTAAGTACATGAGATCCAGCACTGGGAATGGGTGGTACTGTACCCTGCCATGGTCAGCAACACACCCAGGGCGTCAACAATGGGAAGTCCATGGCACCACTGTGGGAGAGACATGTGTGTGAGGGGGACTAACACTCAGACTTGGCTGACAGTCTGACTGGGAGGTGGCTGTGTGTCGGGGACAGTTGGGGGAGTGGACCCGGGGAGAGAGAGGCCCAGCTGGGGTTGAGCCATCAGTGGTTTTGGAAGCCTGAGGGCTGCTAGGACCAGGTGGGGTGGTGGCACGTGGAGGTGGACTCATGCTGCCCTGAGACACAGTGTGTGTGGGAGATACTGGAGGGGTGCCCTTCCACTTCTTTGGGATTCGAAATGGCTCCCCTGTCTTGGGATTAATGCCAAGTGGCGTGTACACAACAGGCACACTCGCCACAAAAGCAGGATCATGTGCAGACGGTGGCCCTCCCTCTGGGGATGTGCTGGATTCAGCGGTGCGCTTGGCCCGAGATTGCCTCTGCCCCTGCATCCCCTGTTTACCAGGTGTACCCCCTACAGTGGGCTCCTTTCCCTGCTTCACAGGGCTCTGGATGGGAGTTGATGTTGTGGGTGAACCTGCCTTGGAGCTCTTTTTACGTGTACTCTTAACAGGCACCTGTTTCTCACTGGGCACAGAAACTGTCTGCTTGTCTTTGCGAGACACTTTTGGGACAGGTGAGTTCTTGGCTGGGGATGCCTTTGAGGCATGTGATCCTGAGGCATGCTTCTTGGCTTCCTTGCCCTGGGTGTCGCCTGAAGGGCTTTTGCCTCTGCGGTCTGGGGTGGCTGTAGCTTTCTGTGGGGATGGTGTCTGCGCCCTGGACTGCTTGGGCTGCTGCTGTCGTGTGCTGCGTGTGCTGTATCTCTCCCTTGATGTGTGGGGTCTGTGGTCACTATCATCAGACGTGGCCACTGGCAGGGTGGTGGACCTAGGGACTGGAGGTGTACCATGAGATTGGGCCAGTTGAATGGCTGCCGTCACCGCAGAGGACAGAGACTGTACAGTATGGTGTAGCCCACCCACGTCTGAATGAACACCCTCCACGTAAGCAACCAGCTGTGCCAATATTTTGTCGTGGTCAATGAAGGCATTGAGTAGAGCTGTCTGCCCCACACACAGCTGGCACAAAAGCTCCACAGACTCAGCACGGATGGCAGCAGGGGGGACAGGGGCAGGGGCAGCGGTGCCTGGGGTGAAGGATACCCTTCCTTTTTTGGTGGTGCGGACACGGGCAGCAACAGTGGGAGTAGCTGGGAGGGTGGGCACTGGACGCTGTGTGGTCGACGAGGAGGCAGAGTCCCCGTTCCCTGTGCCCGACAACATAGATGCGTCTCCACCTTCGTCAGATGACGTTGAGGTCTGCGTCTCTGGCAGCGACTCCTCTAGAAGACTCCTGTCCCCCTCTGATGTGCTGGTGACATCCATGTCACTATGCTCGTGTGCAGCAGTTGTGCTGGATCCCTCACCACCGGTGTCCATCCCCTGTCCTTCCGTGCCCACGGGAGATGCTGCATGATAGAGAGATGTAGGATCAGTAAATTGGCATCAACATTAAAAATATATGCAAGCAAAGCATCCCAAAAGATGAAGAATTCTCCATGTTGCACAACACCATGGGCAGTAACATTGTGCAACCTCAATCCAAAAGTCGAATCTATCGTGGCATCATGCATACTTGGCATAAGTCACCCATGTGATGAACACACAGACAAATAGCCTGTTGGTGGCTCCGTGTAACCAGACACACGGATCCCTCTGTGCACACCTAGGGCCCGGAGGGGGGAAAAGATGTTCCTCCCAATATGTTGCCATTGTCACATCTTGAGCCAGCAGAAATGGCCAACACAGGGACAGCCTCCAAAATATCAGTCTACAATGGCCATGAGCACATGCCATCCACCATGTCGTACCTTGGGGCACAACTACAGTTGCACATTGGTGCCAGATGTGTAGTCCTCACAAATCTGACGTCAGGAAATGCACACATTGATGATGGCACACTCCGATGAAGCACTCTGCCGGTCACTGCCATGGGATGTCCCTGACTACCCCAATGAAGATGGTACCAGAAGGCCACAACTACAAATGCGAATCCAAGGGCCATTACACCAATGACATGGGAAAGTACATGTAGGGAGAATGCATGACAGCTGCACCCAACACCGAGGCCACTTACAAGCCAGTGCATCACACTAGCAACATCAGAGCCCTGCACTGGCCCAGGCTTGGAACACATGCAGCCACTCACCACCCAAAGTCACACTCCCAGAATACTCACCCCCAGCTTGCTGCTGATGCTCCTTCAGACGTGCATCCAGTCATGGCTGCGTCACAGCTAAGATGCGTGCCATGAGTGGTGTCATGCTGCGCCGCGCCAACCTTCCGGCCCGAGGGAACAGCCCCAGTGTCATCTCGGCCACGTTCTTGCTCAGCCGACAGATGTCATCCCACCTCTTGTGACAGTGGGTGCGCCGGCGGTTGCAGACACCCAGAGTCCGCACCTTGCATGGAATGGCCCTCCACACGGCCTTACGCTGGTGTACTTTGAGCTGCAGGCATGGGAGACATGAGGGGGAAATCATCAGTGACACAGTGTTATGTACCAATATCTCTCAGTACAGGAGCATGATACTAACTCATCCCAAATCCACAGATATGTCTAACAGAGACAAGAATGCATCTCACATGGAACATCAGCATGGGAGAACCACACGTAAATGCATGCAGGTGTGAGGGTGGACACAGTACCTGCCCATCTCATACACATGCAGGATGCCAGCACATTAAGCCATGTGTAGTCTGTCCACATCTACTATCTATTTGCATGCAGAGCAAGACATACATCACATATCAACATATGTATGTGTGTAGACTCACTGGGTCCAACACTGCACAGCGCTCAATGCACTTGCCCTTTAAGTGGCTCACTGTGTCATGGAGGTCACATTGAGGGACATGATCTCACAAACGCAACCCCTCATCACAAGGCCTGTTGTGCTTGAACTACATGGCTGAAATGGATCATTGATGGAGAGTCAAGATTAAAAGCACAAATTTGACACTCTGTACATTCAGTGATGTGTCCCTGTCAGTTTGTGCGGTGAATGTGCAGGCCAGGTGGGGTCACGCAGAGGTCCAACGTGGGGCATCTGAACTGTTACATGAAGGGACAATTTGGAAGCACAAACAGTGCCAACACATGCGAGTATGTGCACATGCTGGTGGTGATGGAAGGGTCTGTGCACAATAATGTGGAAATCTACAGTGTCATAGGTGAATCGGGGATTGAGGTCCTGAGCACAATGCAGCACTAGAGATGAGGCACATATTGAGTCATGTACAATTCCATCACTACCCTCTGGACAACAACCCTAGATAATGCCACAGATGGGCCTGTGAAGGACATCAGGGACCCACACAGACATTCACACTAGCAATCACAGTCCTGACTCTTGCATTCCAAACCTGCTGCGTCACTGTATGACTGACAAGAAAAAACATGTCTCTCAAATCTAGATGTGCAGGCAGGGAAACGTGTGGAATAGGCTAAACACACCTTCCCCCTGGGGACAGCATGCTAGGCAGTGTATGACACAACCCCACACTCTCACGCACATACTGCAGCAGATCAACTTCATGTGTGCCCCCCCTGCACTCTCACTACCACTCTGAGAGACTTACCACGACATTTGGCGCACCATATAGCCTCGGATACTGGGTGAGAACCTCGTCCACCAGGACCTCCAGCTCCTCGGTGGTGAAGGGAGTGGCACAGATCTTCTCAGTCCTCGCCATCACTGTGTGCAGGAGTCAGCAGCAGCAGAAGAAGTTGGTGGTGAGGGGTGGAAGGCAGCAGGCCCTGGAGACAGCAGCAGTAGCAGCAGTTGGTGGTGAGGGGTGGCAGGCAGCAGGCCCTGGAGACAGCAGCTGCAGTTGGTGGTGAGGGGTGGCAGGCAGCAGGCCCTGGAGACAGCAGCAGCAGAAGCAGTTGGTAGTGAGGGGTGGCAGGCAGCAGGCCCTGGAGACAGCAGCAGCAGAAGCAGTTGGTGGTGAGGGGTGGCAGGCAGCAGGCTCTGTGAGCTGTGTAAATGTGTGGCTCTCACACACATATATGCCCCCTGGGCTTGTTTCAGTGGTTCTAAGCTGCTGCAATTGGTGTTCCAGGTCTGCCTTATTCAAATACATCCAATGACCGGCTCCGCGTTGGCGGAGCACGCCTACCGCAATTTTCAAAATTGCATCAGGCTACCGTGATTGCGGTTCCCATTGGCTGTAAGGGCATGGTTCATGGCGGTGACACACCGCAGGGGACAGGCGGGCGCTACCGCGGTGGTGCATCTTTCAAGTGCATCCAATGACCTGCTCCGCGGTGGCAGAGCACGCCTACCGTGATTTTCAAAATTGCATCAGGCTACCGCGATTGCGGTTCCCATTGGCTGTAAGGGCATGGTTCATGGCGGTGACACACCGCAGGGGACAGGCGGGCGCTACTGCGATTCCGGGGCCATACATTGCTATGAGTGACCGGGATCGGGGTGGCGGAGCATGCCAACCGCCATTTGGCAATACATATATCTCTCTCACTACCGCGATTGTGTTGGAGGGATTGGTGGTGATACACCGCTGGTGGCAGGCGGTAGCTTCCGCGATTTGGGTGCCATACATTGGTGCCTGTGACCGTGATTTGGGTGGTGGAGCATGCCAACCGCCATTTGGCAATACATATATCTCTCTCACTACCGCGATTGTGTTCGAGGGATTGGTGGTGACACACCGCTGGTGGCAGGCGGTAGCTTCCACGATTTGGGTGCCATACATTGGTGCCTGTGACCGTGATTTGGGTGGCGGAGCATGCCAACCGCCATTTGGCAATACATATATCTCTCTCACTACTGCGATTGTGTTCGAGGGATTGGTGGTGACAGACCGCTGGTGGCAGGCGGTAGCTTCCGCGATTTGGGTGCCATACATTGGTGCCTGTGACCGTGATTTGGATGGCGGGACACTTTGTCAGCACCTATGGATACATCATGCTGTGTCAATGGCCAATGGGCAGTCATCAACAGTGCACAGTGGCCACATGATTAATGGCACATCATTATGCACACAATGCCAGTGTCACATTTAACACACTGCTGACTACACATGCCATGTTTGTGTATGTCATGTAGTACATTGGCATGTACTCACTCACATGTCACTAGTGATATTGATGGGCATGTACACCGCACAGTGTTGTTATGGACTCTCAAATGTGTACACATGTCAATGTGTGAAAGTGCTGTGAAAATCACAGTGATGTATGTCTTAATGTAGAATGTGCAGTTTGACTGTCTTGTTTTCTTTGATCATGCACACACTTGTTGTTTACGCTCAGCCTGTGGTCATTGTGTTGTTGATGTGTGCCATGTTCAACTCACGCCTGAAGGTGTGTCAGGTACAGCAGCTAGGTATCAGACAGTGGTGTTGCAGTTTTACACATATGCTGTATGAAATACCCTCAGGCCTGCTCATGCTAGATGTGGCAATATCCCTACGTGCATTTGCATAGTCAGATGTTTTTTTGGATGTACTTGCTGTGTGAAAGGGGACAAGTGTGCGAATAGTGTGGCTGAAGGTGTCCCTACCTGTAAGCTGCTCTGTAACTCAATTGTGATGACAGTCATTGTTGGCGTTGTGTCAGTCAAAACGTAAGATGTTGTACACGTCTCAGGGTGTATTGAATTGACATGTGTCCACTTTCATCTCAACAAGGAGGAGACAAAATCTGCATCGTCCCTACACTATGCTGGCAGACATGGAGGATGAGGAGGTCATCCGGAAGTTCCGCCTGGACAGAGCCACCCTACAAAACCTCTGTGCTATGTTGGAGCCCCACCTGTAGCCTCGCAGAACATATCCAACAGCTTTCACCCCAACATCTAAGGTGATGGCGGCTCTGCATTTTTTTGCCTCTGGATCATTCCAGCACACGGTGTCCAGCGCAGGTGGGATGTCGCAACCCATGTTCAGCATGGTGCTGCGTGATGTCCTGTCCGCCATGATGATTTACAAGGACAGGTATATCCATTTCCCCAGGGTGCCGGAATTGGCGGCTGTGAAGGGAGACTTTTATGCCCTTGGACACATCCCCCATGTTGTTGGGGCCATTGATTGCACCCATATTGGGCTTGTTCCTCCACAGGCACGGGAGCACATTTATAGGAATCGAAAACATTTCCACTCCATTAATGTGCAAGTGGTGTGCCAGGCGGACATGATCATCACGCACGTGTGTGCCAAATATCCAGGCTCAGCCCATGACTCATATATCATGCGGAACAGCTTTGTACCACAGCTCATGGCTAATCTGCTTCCTGAGCGTGCATGGATTGTGGGTGAGTACGAAGAGTCCAGTAGCGTGCTGTGTGTGTGACATGCTGTCCTCTGCCACAGTATAATTACAAGGTTTATCTGTGTCTCTCACACCTAGGTGACTCTGCATATCCCAACCGCCCGTGGTTTCTGAGCCCACTGCGGAATCCCAGGACACCAGCTGATGTACGCTACAATGATGCACAGGGGAGGACATGTCGTGTGGTGGAGCGGACTTTTGGTCTCCTGAAGTCACGATTTCGCTGCGTGGACAAGACGGGAGGTGCACTCATGTACTCGCCCAGGAAGGTGTGTCAGATTGCTGTGGCGTGCTGCATGCTCCACAACCTAGCCATTCGCAAGGATATCCCCCTGCTCCTGGATGTTGATGAGCAGCCACGGCCCCCACCTGCAAACCAACCCGTGTCCAGTGATGAGGACAGTGGAGAGGAGGATGGTGTTGACCTGCGTCAACAGCTCATCAGCCGCTACTTCACTTGAAGGTGAGTTTCAATGTACAACGGACCCATTGTTTGATGATGTTGCTGTTGTTGTGAAGGTGTATGTGAGCTTTGTGACTGCAGCCGGTTGTTGACTCAGTGGTGGCTGACAATGTTTATGGGACAGGGTGATTTTGAACATCTACTGGATGTGTATGTTGGCACTTGTTGCCCATTGGTATGTGTGCATGTTGTATTAGCTTTATGGTGTGTGTTGTGTGATGTCTGTGATGCCACACCCAGACTAGTGAATCTTGTTCTGTTGTGTTTTCCTAGGTCCCTTCAGCCTCTACTTGCCTACATACATTCCATACTCCTGGTACATTTTAATCATGGTGATGACTGCACATCCTGGAATAAAGACGGAGCAGAAACAACATGTGTGTAAGGAGTTTTATTTACAATGGTGACATATGTGGGGGTGAACATTTACATTGAGGTGATTAGTGAAGCAGTGAGTTGACAGTTATGGTAAGTGAGAGAATCTAGTAGTCACCACATTGATGTGGTGACCCAGTCCAACAGACAGATGCCATTCACAAGGCAGTGTGGGGAAGGACAGTCCATTGAGTCAATGCAGTAGTGAAGAGTGTTGCCATCATGGCTGGCTCCGTGACTGACGTTTGGCAGGTGCTTTGCCACGGTATACTCCCAGGGATTTCTTGGGACGGCCCCTTCGTCGCTTGGCGGGGGGGCCTCTGCTGTGGGGTCTGAGGACTCACCCCTCTCTGTGGCCGCAGGGCAGGATGTTGAACTGTCATCCTGCAACTCAGCAGGGGAGGTGGAGGTATTGTTAGTGGCGCAGGCCTGTCCCTCAGTGCCGCCACGATCTGGCCAAGAGGTCCATAATTTGTCCCATGCGGGTGTCCATGGACCTCTTCAGCAGGAGGAGCTCGCGGGAATCCTCTTTTGCCCGGGCCGTTCGTCCCTGGGCCAGTTCATATGCCCCAAGGACTCTGTTTATGCTGTCCAGGGCTTCGGTCCCAGGCTCTGGTTGTCTGTGAGTGACCCTGCCACTCCCACCTGCCCTGCTGCCATGGACCTGTTGCATCACTCCTGTAGGCACCCGCATCCTCTCCCTGCCCACCTCGGTTGGTGGTGTGGGTTGGTCATCCTCTGGGACAGGGAGGGTGTTGCAGGCAGCACTGGTGGTGGTGGTGTAGTACACACAGGCCATAACAGCAGGGGTCTGTGTAGCTGTTGGTGTTGCTGCAGATTTGTTGGGGGGGACGATGGGTTCCTGGGACTGGTTGCGCCCTGGCACACCAGATGGGCCGGCTCCGGGGTCATCGTCCTCTGAATACCTGTAGTCAACATCCGAGAGTCCATGTTCCGGGAGGGGGGGGACTGGCTGTGCAGTTGCTGGTGTTGTCCTCTGCAGTCAGTTCTTGGTCACCTGTGGGACAGATGAGAAATGGTCATTGTAGTGCACCCCGCAAGCTTTATGTTGGCTGTGTATTATTCACTGTTTGTACACCACACAGTTGACTCGTCATCACATTGTTTGTATGCGCACTACTGTGCCTCCTGAGATAATGTTGAGGTACATGCATTAGTTGTCCATGGTGTGAGGTGTCACAACATACCATGTGCCACATGCATGTCTTGTGATTACAGGGACATGTTGACATCTAGGGACTGGCGCAACAAAGCATTTCTGTGGCTCCTCTTTGTTGATCACTCTGCCCTGGCAGACGTTAAATCTGAGCATGTCCTGGCCATTGTCATCTCATGCATTGTAGTGTCATGTGCAAATATGAATTTATACCAACAACCATGCTTTCTTTGTTTACATATGGTCCATGCTGCTCTGGCCACATGGCACTTACACATGGCATTCAGTGCTGTGCATGATTGTGCACAGACTTTCTTCTACATGTGAATTGGTGTGTCACACTTTGGTTGCTGTGGCAGTTACATTTGCTTAGCTGTCTGCACACTGTGAGTGGCAATTGGATCTGTGTGTATTTGTGTGTGATGAGAGGGCTGGTGTTGTGATATGGCACCATGCTTTTTGGGAGGAATGGCTGTGTGCATGTACTGGCTACTTACCTGTTCTGTTTTCACATTTGGGTTGGATTTGTGTCACATCTATGTGTGTGTGGTGGAGGCTTCCATCCTGCTCAGGGATGGGACAAGAGGGCATAATATGTCTACCTACCTGTTAGTTTGAAGTGGACAGTGCAATGACTGCCACATGCATCTGGGTGGGAGGGAGTGTTCCATCTTGATGTGCTGGGGAACAAGGGGGCGTGGTGGGAGTAGTACTGCAGGCCTCCCACCCCCAAACAGCCATCCCTGTTAAGATGGCTACTTAGCTGTTAGTTTGTTTGTAGTGTGCCAATGGCTTCCCAATGCTTCTGGGTGTGGAGTGCTCCATCTTGCTCAGGGGTGGGACAGGGGGCCTGGTGGGAGTTGTTATGCAGGCCTCCCACCCCCAAAAAGCCCTCCCAGGGAAGATGGCTACCTACCTGTTAGTTTGTTTGTAGTGAGACAATGGCTTCCCAATGCTTCTGGGTGTGGAGTGCTCCATCCTGCTCAGGGGTGGGACAGGGGGCCTGGTGGGAGTAGTACTGCAGGCCTCCCACCCCCAAACAGCCCTCCCAGGGAAGATGGCTACCTACCTGTTAGTTTGGAGTGGACAGTGCAATGACTGACACATGCATCTGGGTGGGAGGGAGTGCTCCATCTTGATGTGCTGGGGAACAAGGGGGCATTGTGGGAGTAGTACTGCAGGCCTCCCACCCCCAAACAGCCCTCCCTGTTAAGATGGCTACCTAGCTGTTAGTTTGTTTGTAGTGAGGCAATGGCTTCCCAATGCTTCTGGGTGTGGAGTGCTCCATCCTGCTCAGGGGTGGGACAGGGGGCCTGGTGGGAGTAGTACTGCAGGCCTCCCACCCCCAAACAGCCCTCCCAGGGAAGATGGCTACCTACCTGTTAGTTTGGAGTGGACAGTGCAATGACTGACACATGCATCTGGGTGGGAGGGAGTGCTCCATCTTGATGTGCTAGGGAACAAGGGGGCATGGTGGGAGTAGTACTGCAGGCCTCCCACCCCCAAACAGCCCACCCTGTTAAGATGGCTACCTAGCAGTTAGTTTGTTTGTAGTGAGACAATGGCTTCCCAATGCTTCTGGGTATGGAGTGCTCCATTCTGCTCAGGGGTGGGACAGGGGGCCTGGTGGGAGATGTTGTGCAGGCCTCCCACCCCCAAAAAGCCCTCCCAGGGAAGATGGCTACCTACCTGTTAGTTTGTTTGTAGTGAGACAATGGCTTCCCAATGCTTCTGGGTGTGGAGTGCTCCATCCTGCTCAGGGGTGGGACAAGGGGCCTGGTGGGAGGTGTTGTGCAGGCCTCCCACCCCTAAAAGCCCTCCCTGTTAAGATGGCTACCTAGCTGTTAGTTTGTTTGTAGTGAGACAATGGCTTCCCAATGCTTCTGGGTGTGGAGTGGTCCATCCTGCTCAGGGGTGGGACAGGGGGCCTGGTGGGAGTTGTTGTGCAGGCCTCCCACCCCCAAAAAGCCCTCCCAGGGAAGATGGCTACCTACCTGTTAGTTTGTTTGTAGTGAGACAATGACTTCCCAATGCTTCTGGGTGTGGAGTGCTCCATCCTGCTCAGGGGTGGGACAGGGGGCCTGGTGGGAGTAGTACTGCAGGCCTCCCACCCCCAAACAGCCCTCCCAGGGAAGATGCTACCTACCTGTTAGTTTGGAGTGGACAGTGCAATGACTGACACATGCATCTGGGTGGGAGGGAGTGCTCCATCTTGATGTGCTGGGGAACAAGGGGGCATGGTGGGAGTAGTATTGCAGGCCTCCCACCCCCAAACCGCCCTCCCAGGGAAGATAGCTACCTAGCTGTTAGTTTGAAGTGGACAGTGCAATGACTGACACATGCATCTGGGTGGGAGGGAGTGCTCCATCTTGATGTGCTGGGGAACAAGGGGGCATGGTGGGAGTAGTACTGCAGGCCTCCCACCCCTAAACAGCCCTCCCAGGGAAGATGGCTACCTAGCTGTTAGTTTGAAGTGGACAGTGCAATGACTGACACATGCATCTGGGTGGGATGGAGTGCTCCATCTTGATGTGCTGGGGAACAAGGGGCATGGTGGGAGTAGTACTGCAGGCCTCCCACCCCCAAACAGCCCTCCCTGTTAAGATGGCTACCTAGCTGTTAGTTTGTTTGTAGTGAGACAATGGCTTCCCAATGCTTCTGGGTGTGGAGTGCTCCATCCTGCTCAGGGGTGGGACAGGGGTCCTGGTGGGAGTTGTTGTGCAGGCCTCCCACCCCCAAAAAGCCCTACCAGGGAAGATGGCTACCTAGCTGTTAGTTTGTTTGTAGTGAGACAATGGCTTCCCAATGCTTCTGGGTGTGGAGTGCTCCATCCTGCTCAGGGGTGGGACAGGGGGCCTGGTGGGAGTTGTTGTGCTATTTGCCTGGGCACATACAGCCCTGTAAATGTTGGCTACCTTTTGGGGTGATTCAGATGTAGTGGATGTTACATCTGTGGGACATGTGTTGGATATTGTGGTGTATATGGATATACTTGTGCCTCTGAGATGGAGCTTTGTTTTTGTGCTTGACAGTACATTGCTGTGTAATGGGCTACATTTGTTTGTACTTACCAGCCTCCACTCCCCCAGGTATTCCTGTGAGACTCTCTGGATGCAGTATGGCAAGCACCTTCTCCTCCCATGCAGTGAATGTTCTTGGTGGAATGGGAGGGCCACCGCCAGTCTTCTGAGCCAGCTCATGGTTCTTGCTCCTCTTGTTTTTGACAACACTCTTCAGGTCATGCCACCGCTCCATGATTTTCTGTCTGTTGCGTGGGATGGTCCCTACTGCATTGACCTTATCGACTATCCTTGCCCACATTTGATTTCTTCTGGCTAATGGTGTCTGTTGGACCAGGTTACCAAACAGTTGTGGTTCAACTCTGACTATCTCATCTAGCACAACTGTCAACTCACTATCTGTGAATTTTGGCATTTTCTGTGGTGCCATGGTGTGTGATGTGCTGAGGGGTTTGAGGTGCAGGTGTGTAAGTGGTGGGGGTGGGGGTGATGTGTATGGTGTGTGATGTGCAGAGGGGTTAGAGGTACAGGTGTGTAAGTGGTAGTGGTGCTGTGTGTGGTGTGAGTAGTGATGGTGTGCAGATTTGCCTCTCCTTTGTGCTCTGGTGTTGGGCCCTTCAGTTGTGGAGTATTGCAAAGGATTGTGGTCAGGGAAGGGGTTGGTTTTATACCCAGCTATGTGGGTGCGTCCAAATGGGGTATTACTGTCAGGTGTGTTGTGTGGGTTGTCCTGGGATTTGGATTTTTGTAGTTGCCATGTGGTTGTGTCATTGGGGTGTGTTGTGTGTTTTTGGGTGCATGGCTAGTTTGCTGTGTGCACTTTGTGACCTTGTTGTGATTTTTTTCTTTCGACCGCCATATTTGTCACGGAGCGTCCGCAGCGGTGGCTATGCTGCAGTTCTTCCTGCGGCTCTCCAATTCATCACTGTTGGCGTTTTCGGCGGTCGGATTCAGCGGAACGTATCACGGTCACATCGGGGATATCCTAATGTTCCTTGCGGTGTCTCCACTGTCGTGGCGGTGGTTTGATTTGTTTCCTCCGAGAATGCAACCGCCGCAGACGGGTTTTCGCCTTCTTCGCCCGCTACGAGCGGTTTTTCGGTGGTTCTTACCGCCGCAGTCGGTTTTTTTGGGCGGGACATCCTAATCTGGCCGCCGGCTTTGCCGCGGTACCTGCGGGCGGTTGTTTTCCGCTACCATGGTGGTTGGGGAGGTTTTCCGACCGCCATCCTAATAGGCCCCTTAGTTCGGTATGTCATTTTCTGTGTAGTAATGAAATGTTTTTGCTCGTTCATTCGCCTGTGGGAATCTAACCCATGAATACAATACCTCTGTTCTATATGATTTGTGTGCCTCAATCACAAAGGTTACTGGCCCACCCCTAGCTGTCAAGCCATATGAAGCTAGTTTTAGGGTGATGGCATTTCTAACATTTTCTGAAACTTCTATTGCATCTGCATCTTCTTCTTCGGCTGAGAGATTTAGGTCATGCACAGTGTTATCCTGCTGCTCAGTCATTGTTTTTCAGTAAGAAGAGTTTTCCAAGGGAACTGAGATAAGGTGTTATGCACAATATGAACAATGTGTCCTTCAAGCTTGATTAACCAACAGCCAATAATTAGGATTTTGCCTACTCAGCTGCGGCGGATTTTTGTACCCTCCCACTCCAGACGTCTCTGGGAAAATGTGGGTAGGGGTCTCTGAGAATAGCATGGCTGAACTACTCAGATTTGAGCGTTAAATAAGTACCCAACCAACGTTGGCGGCACCATGTCGTGTAGTTTCTATAGAACCTATATAGGATCTGCGCGTTTAGACAACATACACTGCAGGATTGGTGTAAGACTGACGCTAGACACCCCCACCGGGTATGTTGGTCTGTATACCAGCTAGCTCACAGTGCCACTAGAAACTCCTCTTACCAAGAAGAGAATAGTTCTTGGCTACTATCAAACATGAGAACCCTGATTGACCTTGTGCTCATTTAGTCTCATAGAGATACATAGAATAAACAGTATGGACGTTTTTCAATAAGCATTTATTGAACAGTCGTTATTCTAGTGTAAAATAGGTGTGCTGAAACAACCACTAGACAGAAACAGATATAAATGATTAGAAGCACTAAGAAAGTAAAAGGATGGTAGATTTCTACCATTTTGCTATAGCCATAAATACAGGCAAGTATATAAAATACATGAAAATAAAATGCGTACTCCTACGATGCAATCCTAACTAGATGTACCTAAGTGTACCTAGCATGTATGTAGGTGTTAAGCCAAGAATCCCGCTAGGATAAAGTCAACCCCATTACCTGAAGTGAGAGACTGTGGGACCCCGTCTTGGTCTCGAGCTGGACACCCCGTATGGGATGTTAGACCACTGCGAGCTGGAATATCTGCATGCAGGAATCTCAGCGTCTCCTGTCAGTGTGTCGGCAGGGAAGTCCTGATCTCCTCTGACTATCTCAGCAAGATGTGATGTTTATATACCCAAAGGTATCCCAAGGGGTTCTAACTTGCTGTGCCATTGTCGGACTTAGGATGACGTGGGGAATGAACCTTGTGCATAGTTATTATGCAGGAGATGGTAGTCCTGCTGAGTTTCCATGAATCCAAGAATCCTCATGCATAATGTATGAGGCTATTGTTCAGGGAAAACCCCACGTTCTATAAGCAGTACCGTAACTAGGTAAAGGGTCAGTCCTAGCGGACCGTTATGTATGTAATGTAGGGACGAATATAGGTGAAAAGTTGGGATGTCACCCGGGCCTATATTGGGGTACCTATATGGAATATAGCAAAACCGCTTACGTATAACTATGAAGCACATACATAAAATGAATATTTTAGAGATGAAAGTTTAATATAAAAAGTATAGGGAAATGATAACACGTAACTATCAAAGTGCATAATTAATTCCCTAATATAATTGTACTATTATATTGTTTTTACATTTCTATTGAGCTTCTGTAACTCGTGTGTAGGCCTCCACATAATTTTCAGTAAGTTAATTATGCACCAGCTCCATTTGTTGTGCTTATTTGCATAAGGATGTTAGTTTAGGTGTTAGCTATGAGTGGTGTGTTTCGTTGTAATGATAGAGGCCCAGAGATGTGCTTCAGATTCGATGCATTGGGCAAAATAGAAGCGTCTTAGGCAGGAAGTGATATGAGGAGGAAATGTGAGTGATAGCTATATGCAGTGCATAGGGACTCCAACCAGACAGCAGTATAGCAATGAGTAGAACCATTAGAAGTTAGCACTTTAGGCGCTATTAATGAGGCCAGATTTCATCATATTGAAGAATGTGCCCCGAATTCCTGAGTCGTCTAATCTTTCTGGTAGCAGTTGTTGGTAGGGGTCAGTGTTGAATAGTGATGATAGGTCAAGAAGAAGTAATATTGCAACTCCCTCCAAATGAACAGTATTTTTTAGCTACTCTCAAATGGAAGTTAATGCTGATTGCAACGTTTTTGGTAGTGTGATTCCCTTCTGTCCGAGAGAATTTCTTTCCAATGAAGCTGGTCATCTACAAGAAGGCTACTTTTTCAGTTAGTTCATTTAAGAATGATCCATTGGATATTAGTCTGTAATTTGTGAGGTCCAGATGATCCCCACACTGCTTCTTTATTAGAGTTTTAATGTCATGAAATTATAGTTTATTAGGAATCGTCTGGTTTAAGAGGGATGAATTAATGATCAAATTGGCAGGTATAGTAGAGTAGTAGATGAGGGTTCTTGAACAACACATATACGTTTAGATAGCTTTGTGTTTCTGATCAGCTTCCAGTTAATTGTGTGGTTCTGAGTTTTGTTATGTGCAGTTGTAGTTTAGAGTGGAGAAGTGTCTTCAACAAAAGTATCGTGGGAAGGTTGGCTTCTTATGTTCTGTTGTATCTTTAGCGTGTAACAGAGTCTATTCTTCTGAATGTGCTTATTTCTGAGCTGCACCATGTAAACACCCATCGATCGCTACTATATTGGTTGGTATGTTAGATCAACTAAGGAATGGAAAGCCCTGGTAATCAAACACATCATATCAGTAGGTATGTCAGGCCCTCACTAGGGATGTCACAGTTTAAGCAAACAGAGACACCATAGTAGGAAGGGTATGTTAGGCTCACTAATGAATGGTAATGCCACAGCATAGCAATTAGTGATGCCACAATCTAAGACTGATAAAACGCCACGGTATTGCGTCTGCTAAGTCCACAAATTCATAATACTGAATTCTAGTAAAATTCAAGACACCAGGTAGTGGATATTTGAGTTCATCTAGATGCAGAAAAGATAGCATCTATGTGTACCTTGAAGATACAACAGCAGTGTGCTTATCGAGTCAAACCAGAAGCTGAAATCCTACAGCCAAGGGATAATTATAAATACTTTTGTGATTTGTTAGCTCCACCTAGGAGTGTAGATGCTTCAGACTGAGAATACATTGAAGCCACTAGAGTAGCAGGTTTAATAGATTGACTCATATGCTGAAATGCCTCAGCCTTAAGGCTACACTATGCATGGTAATGGGGCTGCTGTTCGCCCACCCAGATGTAGAAATTCCACCAACTAAGGATTTTCAATGACACCACAGCCCACGGATACTGACAGTCAACAACAGTGATCTGTGAGTTTCTAACAGCAGCAGTCACTGACCTTGAGTACGGGGTCGAACTCCTAAAGGAACAACATGGGATCCCTGCTCTGGCATCACCCAAAGCCATTTTTGGTTTGTGGGATCTATTAGGGATGATAGTGCCTGAGTAGGGCTAGGTGAAAAATGGAGACTCTCTATCAATGTCTTTGTTTGTGCACAGAAGGAGGGCCTAACAGTTACTGGTATTTGCACTGGACTACCCGCACTAATCCTGAAAAACTACAAAGCTCAAAGGCATTTCAGGCTGAGTGTCTGAAGCTTGACTCTTAATCACACATGAAGAGGACCGAAATGGGAGTGTTTTTAGACCCAAATGTGTAACTCCCAACCATAACACAATAGTCAACAGATACGCAGTGGATCTATAAGAAGCACTAATAGTAGACACACACTAAACCTCCACAGGCCTCAAGAAGAACAATATATGTTTGTTTAGGAAGAAAACCCTCACCCAACCACAGGTGGAATGCTTCATCATCGGGTTTGTCGTCACACCACCAACAAACAAGTTCGTAGTGAGGACCACAACTCTGAACACTTTTTAGAGAAGAGCTCTTAAATGGTAATCAAAGGGGTATCCCAATATAAGCTCTATGGTGTCGGTGCTGGTTAGCCGAGTGTAGTGAGAAAAAATGTACCAAATATAGCTTACATTGGGATAACCCTTCCCGTACCAACTTTGGGTCTATTTCATTCCCCCAGTTCGCCTTATTGGATTTTAACATTTGGTGTTATTTTTCTTCCACTTTTCTAATTCAGTTTGGGATTTGTTTTTTTGTTTTGCAATTTGACTTTATATCTGTTTTGGTACTGCATATATACTTTACACATAGCTCTATGTTAAGCCTGTATGCCATAGCTACTAGGGGTTGAGATCAGTTTAGTTTAGTGACTTTGAGAGTTCTACATAACAAGGTTTGTGATTATTACTTGAGGTGGGTAGTCCCTCACCCAAATAATAATCCAAATTCTTGCAGTTGTCATTTCAAATGTGTCACTGACTTTAATTATTTTGATGTAGGTCACTGCCGTCATGAAGGATCCTCTTTAAGACTCTAGATGATTCACTAGAATGTGCATAAGAGTTGCCAAGGACACAAAATATGACCAGTATTCATGTAAGTACTTAAAAGAATCAGATCAAGGTGCATGTGGGGCAAAATATCCATAGGTAAAGATCACCCTCCTGCCAGGGCACAGCTTAAATAGCAAGCCTCACATAAAATGGCCCCAAGAACTGAATTCTCACTGGATTTCATCAGCTCATGAGTCCTGCAAGACATCAGTACTCAAAATCAGTGCCTGGTACCAAGGAGGGTCAACGGAAGAGGATGCAGGTACTAATTGGAGGCAGGGGTGAGCCAATGGGTGATGAACAGGAGACAGAGGCATGGCAATGAACTAAGGATATCACAGGAACATTACTGGATGTATCTCTGCCTATTGGCAATATGTTGAAAGTAACACTGGAGGCATCAGCAGATATTGTTCACAGCAGTGGTACCTTGACAGAGAGTCTGTTGGGTACATCTTAGGCTTCAGCCTAAGGATAATTAAGGACACCACAGTAGCGTGTATTTGGAGTCGACCCAGGTGCAAATTTGCCTCAGACAGTAGTAAGTCTATAGTGTTTACCCAGGTGCTAAAATACCTCATTTAAGAAAAATTAGAGACCCACAGTGGGATCTTTTGGGGCAAACCTTATTTGAAGACACCATGGTAGGGGCTTTATTGGATTCTTGAAGGAGTGGAAAGGCCAAAGGCAAAAACTAACAGAGCAATCAAGAGCTAATATAAGAAACACCACATTAGTGGATCTGGAAGGATCATCTAAGAGAGTGGCTGCAGCAGCCTATGATAATCAAAGACACCACAGTCTAAGGATTGTAAGCCATCACACTAGATTCTTATACCTGCACTCAGAGTGAAAATGCCACAGACTAATGATGACTAATGATAATCAAGACAACACAGTTGTAGTGTGCAGAAGAGGAAGAATTGAAGTATTGAATTGTTGTACTGTAGGAATGGGTAATGTGTTCAAATAGGGGTGGAAGGAAGAGTGGGAGAGCATGTAATAGGGCAGGTGGTCTGTGCCTAGGCATTTTCCAGGCAGTAAAAGCCCCAAACAAGGACGTTGCTACAGGAAGACATGCTTTGGATTCCTCTCCTTACCTAGATGGCCGGAATGGATACACTGATAGCATGTGTTAAGTAGGAAAGCAGAGGTGGGTTCAATTAGAGGAGAGGGGCACTCAAAGATTTCCTGATCACATGCATACTAAGCAGGCCAATTTAAGGCACTGTAAATCTTTTCCTTGGCGCTTTGGACCAGGACTCTGAAATTGAGGTAGAGTCAACTAGTACAACAACTATGAGGAAAGAAAAGATTGAAACAAGTGAAAAGTTGACAAAACACTGTATAAATAATGACAAACCCTCCTTGTTCAGATCCAGGCCTTAATCCACACTCACTCACAATAGTTTCAAAGACCTTGTCCCAGTCAAGATAGGTATTTTACCATTCTTCTTTCTTTCATAGTTCCAAATACAGATTTTAACAGGTTATGGAATTTTATTACCTAAGATGTTAAAATGACACATCATAATGTTGTATTATTTAATCATGTATCAAGATGCTTTTACAGCCAGAGTTTTCACCTGCTATCTTATCAGCTGCTAAAAGTAATTAGAAGGATGCAACCAAATTATGAAGCATGTCACATTAGTGGTTGATAGTCTCTTAAATAAAAGAATTGGCTTTTACTTACCCTCTCTGTAGACAAAACCCCAAATTTAGAATAGTTGTGTTGGGTTTGGGAAATTTCCCTGCTTCATTCGTTCAGTCTGATAAAGGGTAACATATCTAACTCATGACTCCTTCTAACATTAGCTAGTGGATAAGAACTGTGCTATTCCTTCTTTCTCAATGAATATCATAACTGTTTTTCAAGTTGGTATGCTACAGGCCATCTTAGTTATTCTAGTTCTCTTCGACAAGACAACTCCTCCTAGCTCTGTTGGAATGTTAATATATGCCTTGTAGCTTCTTCTGCATATTAGCTCTATAGGATGTACCAGACTCTACCACAATATACTACTTTTGGTGGCGTTAACTGTCTTATACTAAAATATTTCTATAGTTTCTGGGCAGTGATGGGACATTTGGAAGAGATATGTTCTCTGAAAGATTGAGTTAATTACCAGGTCAAGAGTTTGCTAATGAACCAGTCTACCACTAGAAGTGTTGCTACCTAATTTTTTAAGTTTTAAGAGAAATTTTATTCAACGTAAGATGATATACAATAAAATAATACAAAGCAATGAAACAAGAATTACAAAAAGGGCAAGATAAAAAAATAAGAAAAACAGAAGAGAGAGAGAGAGAACAAAGTACATTGCATATTAAACAATACATTATAGTCTGATTATTTGTCAACTTTACAAACTTGAGAGAATATAAGGAGATATTTGATATTAACAGGTCTTAGAGAACTTCTGTGTGGAAGTCAGGGAGGTTGTAAAACTTCCTGGAGAATAGGTGGGGGAGCAAAAGCTGTAATAGTGGAGTGATCTAGAAATTGAGTGACAGGTGTCCATAAGGCTTTTCGTTTTAACCCAAGAGATAAAGGGTGCATGTAAGCAGTATCTAATCGGTGATTATGGCAAACTGCATACTACCATGCCTTAAAAGATAGCTGTGTAAAATCTTTCCAATTACGGGTTATTTGTTGAAAAGCAAGTGCTAATAACAGATCTAACATTGGCATAAGAAAAGGAGCATTAGCCCAGTCCTCTAAAACACTACCTAAAAACACCTTGGAGAAGGAAAAAGAGACGTTGCTTTGAAAAATAAGATTAATTTGGCGCTAAACTTGTTCACAGAAGGCAGAAACTAAGGGGCAAGTGAAGAGTAAATGCATCAAGTCAGCTTGTGGTGCAGAGCAAGTCCAACAAGTGTCAGGGATATCCTGGTCAATCCTATGCAGAAAATGAGGTGTAATAAAAAGTCTGTTATAAATGAAAAAAAGTGTTTGTGTAGTATTTACAGCACGGGAGGACTTCCTAATCTTAATCCAGATTTGTTTCCATGAAAATATAGATATTGTGGTGGAAAGGTCCTCTTTCCATTTAAGTTCCGTCGTGGTTTTGGATCTCAAAATAGGGGAATCGAGTAAGTGAGAATAAATAAGTGATGCTTTAGGGCACGTAGGTAGAATGTCAGATAATTTTGTAGGTGATGGAGATTCAATGAATGAGGTGGATTTAAAATTATTATAGACTTGAACCACACTCTCTCGTTAAAGAAGAAATTTAGTTAGGAAGGTAGACGGAAGGTTGAAAAGATTCTGTAATTGAGGTGAAGTAAGAAAAGAATCCTAATCGAATAATTTGTGCACCCAGATCATTTCCTTCATCCTCCAGGAGTGCAAATAAATAGGATGTCCTTTCAATTTAATAAGCAAATTATTTAATATCGCAGAATTGAGAAAGGAGTCGAGATCAGTGGGTGAAAAATGCATTACAGAAGATAACAATTTGGAAGTGTTATTGATAATAGGATTGGACATTTTCCGAGGTTTCTTTGCAAAAGACAGGAATTCTGTAAATGAGTATGGTGACAAGAAAGCTCGCTCTTAATCAACCCAACGTGGAGTATATAGCGAGGAAGGTGTAATCCAGTGAGAAGATTGTTGTAAAAGGAAGGATTTATGATAATTCGGAAAATCAGGGAAGTGTACTCCACCTTCAGGTTTAGGTTGTTTCAGCTTACCAAGAGACATAGGCGGTTTCTTGGTGTTCCAAAGGAAATCGGATAAAATAGAATTAATTTTCTTAAAGTATTTAAGAGGAATACGTAGTGGAATATTGGAAATGGTGAAGAGGAACCAACATCATCTTAATCGTATCTAAACGTCCCCACCAAGACAAATAGAGGGGGTGCCATTTACTGGTTAGAGAATTGATTGACTGAACACATTTGTCCATATTAGTTGAAATATAGGACGTGATGGAGGATGAGAATTGAAGACCGAGATATTTAAGTTGTTTGGGTTTCCATGTTACTTGAGAGGGAGAAACATCGTGGCTAAAAGTACATTTATTAAAAGGTAGAATTTCACATTTGTCAGTGTTTAGCTTATAGCCAGAGACAGTTGAATAGGAAGCAACTTCTGACATGAAAGTGGGGAGCGAGGAGCTGGGTTGAGAAATAAATAATAAAATGTTGTCAGCGTACGCAGCTACTTTAACCTGATCCGAGCCGTGGATGAAACCTTGTATGTTAACATTCTGACGTATCCGAGATAAAAAAGGTTCCAGTGCCAGATTAAAGAGGAAGGGTGAAAGAGGGCAGCCTTGTCGGACCCCCATGTGTAAGTTAAAAATAGAGGATATGAGTCCATTAGCACAAATAGCTGCCTTAGGGGTGTCAGGGAACAGCTCCGGTCCCAGGACCCACCATGTCTCATTTGTACCCACCACCTAGGCTCCTTGGTTGCCCATGTTTATTATCCTTTATAGGGTTTTAAATACTGCTTCTACATTCACTACTGCAGGATTCTCTTGGTTGTAACAATGCTTGTTTAATTTAACCTGGCAATGCCAATGCTTGTTTAATTGTAGCAATGCTTGTTGCACTGCCTTAATTATGACATGTGATAGCCAACTGTCATATTGGTGGGTGTGGCAAGCCTTGTGCAACTGCATGTGGAGGGGCGTGGTTTGACATGTGATAGTCAACTGTCAAATTGGTGGGTGTGGCAAGCCTTGTGCAACTGCATGTGGAGGGGTGTGGTTTGCCTCATGTGGAGGGACGTGGTTTGCCTCATGTTTACAAGCACCTGTCCTGTTGGTTATAAAAGGGCAAGCCCTGCACATGCCTCTGCTTGGCTGATTTCCTGGATTCCTGCAGGTTGCTGTCTCAACATCTCTCCAGCTGTCAGTGCCAACGCCCGATCTGACTTCTTCGATTAGGCTTTCAAGAGGGTTCCTCATGCGTCAGACAAGCTAAGTGCTGCACATTTTTCTGCTTGTCTTTTCATCTTGTCTGTGATTTCTTGACCTCGCGCTTGGCTACTTATGTCGCGCTCGGTGTAGAACATTAACCAGTGACTCTCTGAAGTGACAACATTGCTTTTGAAGGCGATGTTCTTGGTTTCTGTCTAACGCCCAAATACAAGACTTTTGGGAACAAGTAAACAAAGACTTTTTGTGTGCTTGTCGCCCTTTAGGAGTTAATGAACAGTGTTTGTATTCAGTATTTCTTATTGTTAGTATTGTGACATAATGTGCTGTACTTTGCTGTGACAAGTTAAGAAATTGGAAACTCTAGTGCATGTTATGAATGGTGATATTTGTTCTTGAAGCACAAGTGCACGTTATGAATGGTGACATATGCTTTAGTCCTTTTATTGTTCAGTCTGCCTTATTTTGTTTTTCCTTTGAATCTTTTATTTTGAAATACTTACTCCTGTTGGAACAAGAGACTATACATGTAAACCAAAGCACGAAGTACACTATAAAGAGAAATCATATTATATTCATATCTACCACCCCTTTGGATTGAGATATTAAGAGGCTGCAAGTGGTCCTTGCATAAGGTGAATACACGTTTATTATATGACATTGATATATCTAAACTTGTGAGTGTGTATGTGTGCGGAGAAGTGTAACTGTACTCATCCTTACTATTTTTACCATCAGAGTATTATATTATGTTAATATGATTTTTAAAGCGCGCGAATACCCGAAGGTGTCTTGGCGCTGTAGATTCCTCAGAGACCCAAGACGTGGTACCCGGCTGGACCAGGCTTAGTGAAGAAGCAGTGGTTTTCTCTTTTCTTTCTCATCCACTTCCCCTTCCCTTTTGGGAAATCTGCCAGTGTGACAGTGTGAGAGGTGTTCCAAGAGGTATTGGTAGCATTCGTCATTCATCGCTCCTTCAGACATCCTGAGATTTCAGGTGCGTGGTTACGCCACATCCTTACAAGGGGAAGAGTAAAGAAGAGAAATGAGAGTCATGTATTTTGGCCTAAAACCAAACCAAGTTAAAGCTTGAAAATTGAAGGGCCAGGTGACACGATCCAAAGCCTTCTCGACATCTAAAGCAATGGCCACTTTGGAATTGGGTAAGTTTGCAGATCTAGAAATAATATAAAAAAATAGACGAGTATTATCTGAAAGAAATCTACCTTTGACAAAGCCAGATTGTTCCTTACATAACAGGTCAGGAAGAAGAGTTTCTAGTCTCAAGGCCAAAGCCTTAGAAAAATGTTGTAATCTAAATTAACTGGAGAGATGGGATGATAGTTCTTACAAAAGTGTTGATCTTTACCTACCTTCGGGATTAAACATATATAAGCATCTAGAAACGAGCCGGAAGAAGTATCCAAATTGAGGAAAGAGTGAATTAACAAACAAAGTTTAGGAAGAAGCAGTTTGGAAAAGTATGTTTAAAACTCAGCTGTAAAACCGTCCGGCCCAGGAGCCTTGTCTTTTTTAAGAGAAAGTAGAGCAAGTTGGAACTCTGTTTGAGTAATATCTGTCTCTAAGGAGGAGAACTCGACTTGAAAATAATCCGGCTTTTAAATAGAGGAGAAGTAATTTAAAATGGCAGAGTCAGAAGGTGAGTGCTCCGGTGTATAAAGGTCTGTATAGAATTGCTGAAACTGCGTTAAGATATCTTGATCATCGTGATGAGAGGAACCATCGTCATCAATAATTGATTCAATAAATAGTTGGTTATGTTTGATTTTCAGGTAATTGTCTAGGAGTTTTTCAGCTCTATTTTTACCTCCATCATACTTAGCACTAGATTTAAGGAGGTATGAAGCAGCATTGTCAGTGGAGACTTTATTGTAATTAATTTTGGCCTTAATTAGCTTATTTAGAATTTGTTGGGAATTGGATGTATAATAAGAATGTTCTAAAACTTTTATTTCATTAAGAAATAAATTGAATTGGGATTTTGACAGACGTCTTTTTTTTTTAAACGAAATTCATGATAAAATCACGGGCTGAGGCCTTGAATGTATCCCAAATAATGTGAAAAGACATGCCTTCCATTTGATTAAGAAGGAAAAACTCCTGAGCAAAAGCGATGAAGGAGGTGGTGAAAGAAGAGTCTAGTAATATGGAGTTATCGAATCTTAATTTTTTAGGGGAAGTAGATTTGGGTATAATGTCTAAGTGGACAGAAATTGGGGCATGATCGGATATCAGAATGGAGCCAATATCCTCTGAATGTAGTGATTGAGTGAGATGATGTGATACGAAGACATAGTCAATTCGAGATTGTGTATAGTGAACGGGAGAGAAAAATGTGTATTCCCTAAGGGTGGGGTTGCATAGGCGCCATGCATCAGTTAGTTGATGTCTCTGGATAGCTTGTGCAAAGGTTTCTGCGATTTGTTAGGAACATAATGCGATGCAGAATGTCTGTCCAAAAAAGGATCAACAGGTAAATTACAGTCACCAGCGAGAACTAGACTGTCATCCGGGTACTGTAAGAGCTTCTGAGAAAGTCCAAAATATACAGTCAGGTGCGTTGGGCCCACATACATTAAATAAGACGATTGGTGTTTTATCGCACTGCATTTTAAGTATTAGCCATCTACCCTCTGCATCTTTTTCCCTAGAAATCAGTTGCATTTTCAAGGACTTATGGCAGAGTACTGCAACTCCATGCTTTTTCCCCAGAGCGGGAGAATAAAAAAACTCACTCACCCATCCTCTTTTTAATTTTGTACTTTCATTGTCAGATAAATGTGTCTCCTGCAAGAAAACTATATGTGCATTAAGTTTTGCTCAATGAGTAAGGACACGTTGTCTCTTGTTAGGAGAATTTAGGCCCCTGACATTCCAGGAAACCATTGTCAACACCATGGTAAACAAACAAAATGCATAAAACAATCAGACCTTGGTTGAAAAAGAGCATAGCTAAATCTGAAAAGAGAAGAAAAAGAGAATAATCTACAGTGAATAAGATAGGTTAGAAAATTTAAGAAAAGAGAGGAGCGAAAAGGTAGAAAAGAGGAAAAAAGGAGAAAAAAGGAAAAATAATAACTCGTGAAATGCAAGAGATTGCACCAGACATTAATAGAACACAAACAGGGTAAGCAAACAAACAATAATGATAACATACCTAACAAAGACTCTATGGAGGTGAGGGAGGGACCACACAAGGAATACATCACGTCCGATCCGGAGGGGGTGACATGACGCGAGAAGGGAGGAGATGCGACAAATAATGGGGAAGAAAGACATCCGCGACAAAAATACGCCGCCTGAAGGATATAAAGGGAAATTTGAAAATATTTAACAGAGAAACATCAATCTATTAATCAATAATACCACAACAAGAAAAACTCATCAGCATCAAAAATAGCGTAATAACTTCTGAAAGGTAATGTTAGCAACACCAAAACTTAACAGCAAAAGTCAGTCATTTTGTAGATACTGAGGGAACGATATCCATAACATCAGCTCTGCAAGACGCAAGAAAGTCTCACAAATGGGAGGGGTTCTCGTAAGTCATTGTTTTATTATTATGTGTAACTTTGAAAAAGCATGGGTGAAAAAGGCCAAATTGGGCTCCCATTGAGCTCAGGGCAGGTCTCATGCTCAGAAAGTCTCTTCTTCTATCGGCTGTGGCTTTGGCATAATCCTAGGAGAAATACAGGGCTTTACCAGACCATGAGAGTTTCCTGATACGACGCACCGCCGAGCTGACCTGCATTAACTCTGTAAATTCCAAGAAGTAGAGAATAACCCCTCTTGATCTCTTTGAGGATGAAGCGGCTGTGGAAGGGTGCCCTAATCTGTGAGCTCTTTGTATGTTAAGTTGTAAGTTCTCCGATAACTGTAGGATCTGAGGTATAAAAGATTTGAAGAAAGAAATACTATATGCCCCTTCTGTGCCTTCAGGAAGACCATAAATGCGTAGGTTATTATGTCGATTTCGATTTTCGAGGTCTTCGACTTGTCTTTGCAATGAAGAGACTTGTACTAGGAGTCTACTTTAAGAGATGTATCACTAAGCTGTGTTATTTGTTCTTCCACCGAAGACAGACGTTCTTCCATAAGTGACCAACTGTCAGTTAGAGTTTGTAGTTTAGCATTAGTGTCACCGATAAAAGGGCGCAAAGCTCTAATCTCTTCCAGTAGTATGTCAAGTGAGACTGCAGGCGCACTTTTTGTAGGTGAGGGGGGATCTTTCTTGAGCCGCTTAACTTGCGATTTGCTGGTTTGGGCATGAGATGACCCTGCAGGCAAGACAGAAGAAGAGGCCGTGTTTGACCCTGCACTTGAGGTGAGGCTATCCATTGCGACAGAAATAGTTGAGACCGGCAGGCGTCTTCTCAGCTTCCCTGTAGAAGATTGAGTTGTAGAAAGAAGAACCTGCCCATGTAATTACGTCACATAAAAAATGACCAAAACACAAGTCCCAATTCAATGGTAATAATATTCCTCCACATAAATGTCAAACTCTGGCATAGCAGATAAAGAATTCAAATGTGAGCATGCCATTCAGGAAAAAAAAGAAAAAAAAAGAAAGGCATATCATAAAATAAAAATCTCCACAGAATTCTATCAATAGCAAGAAACCTGTCAAAGATGTCGCAGTAGCCAAATTCCAGCGTCAGCTTGGGAAAAGAGCATAAATGTAGGTCAGAATTTGCCAGAAAGTCCAGAAAGTACATAAACAAACCTTGCATGAAACACTGCCTTTAAGAAACCAGGGTGCTTCACAATAACCATTGCCTTTAAGGCGTATGAACCACCTTCTGGGGAGGAGCTTGTCAAATCCTTTCCTCAGATATCATGCCGATCTCTCTCACAGCTAAGATGGCGGCCGGCTCAGAGGGAGAGGAAACAGTTGCATCAAACGTTGTCTGTGGGCCCCCTCGAAACCTAAAAAAGGTAAAAAAAACACAACCGCTATGCATCCCCAGCTAGAAACGGGCCACACAGCAGAAAATTGGGCGATGGGGCCGTCGTCGCATCACAGGCATCTGCGCGGACCTCCGCAGCCTTACGAAGACGCACCCCAAGTATTGCTACCTCATGCCACAACAGATGTGTTTCACTGCAGCCAGTAAGATAGAGGTCACCTATATTAATTTATTTCTCTTTCAAAATGGCAAATCTTACTGAACAGCACATCTATAGAGGCAAGTCAATCTGCAAGAAGCATTGTTTTCTTTTTATATTGGTATTTTTCAAAATAAAAGCACCTGTTTGCGGTTAAGTTCAGTATTTTGAAAATGTCTCATTTGCTTTAAATATGGTCTAGCATCCAGGTTTCCCCTTCACATTTGCTTTAGAAAAAGTAACAGAGGTAATTTCTATACCTAATACAGTTTATCTTGACACATCCAGCTTTCAGGCAATGATAATATGTCATTAAAACTGTTGGTAAATATTGCCACATGAATTACTTCTGCACATTAATTAATACTAAAGATTTGCGAATGCAGCTTCAGGTGAGTGAGGCTTTAGGCCTACGCCTGTTTTCAGTTTTGCAAATTTTTAATGCATGTGTGATTTGCAGAGCCTGACACCAACTCATCTTCCCCCTCCCTGCCTGTGCACTGCAGAGCCTTGATTGCAACCTTCACCATTTCATTTTTTGTATGAGATTCAGATAGCTCAGCGGTCTTGTTTGCTTTGTAACATTTATAAAATGTAATGTTGTGTATTCCTATTGTTCCTGGACAATACAGGTTTTACATCTGTATAAGAATTGAAGGCCACTTCCTTATGATTACAGAGGTGCTGTTTATATTATGAATGAAGTTTTGTTTTCTGTTTAAGACATAATTCAGCATATTCATTTGATTTAGAGCAGAAGTTAATAGTATCATGTGATGAGCTTTCTATTTACCTAGTGGATGGTTCAGTATTATTTTCTTCATCAGACCACAGTGACAGTGCAGCTTTTCTTTTTAAAGGTATATAAAGGTTCAGTAATTTGGAGATTAGCCATATTTCTTTCCAGATTCCCTTTAGGCGGACTTCGTGTGAAACCTTTCAATGAGCTGCACTTAGAATAATTTCCTTGTTTCTTCTCTTTTGCCTTTACTGAGTAGTCCTTATGACAAATGTCCCCTGATTCTCATTTGCCTTGTCTTAGACTGTATTCGGTGCTGACTATTGATCAGATTAGCGCTTAGTTTCCGCTGCCAAGGTTATTTACATGAATTTGTATTGTGACTATTTTGAATTGATTGCTTAACTAAGGCCTTCTGCCCTCTGTTTTGATTCTCAATTTTTAAGAAACCTTAATAGTTCGCACCCTAGTGTGAATTTTCTTGTGTGGATTTTCCAATGTGATTTATTCTGGGTTTATTGTAACTTGTATTTAAGGCTCTCAAATGTCAAGTCTCACAAAAGCCATGAAACTTTAACAAAACAACCCAGCTCTCTCAATATTTTTATAAAGTGTCCACATGATTGTAATTTTAGCTGCCTAACTGCACAGAACATTCTAATGCATATAAGTAAGTATTCCAGGCCATAGGAAGACAGAAGGTTTATTTCAGATGTGAGTTCTGGTGCCAGGTTTCTGCTTTTAAAACATATCAGCTGACACAATACGTGAATGACCACTCTATTTTTAAAGCTGCTGAATACTGATTTCAGGGTAGTATTGACGTCAAAGAAGGAACAAAATAATACACCACTTTGACTTTAAAGTGAAACTGAGATAATATATTACTTATACATTACATTCCACGGAATAAAAATCTTTTTTTCTTTTTCCTAACAAGCAGCTTAAGGAGAAGCAAATATTCAAATGCTTCTCTGAGTAAGGTCCTGACAAAACCTTACATCTTCAGGTAATAAAATCACGAACGTGTGCTTTGCAAACTGGGCATTCACTCGAAGTTTGTTAAATGTTTTGCTTTTAAGTGTAATAATACCTCATTCTGTTTTTATAACAACAATCTACAGTGTGAATGCGAGCACCTGGTATTATAAAAGATTATCTAACTTCCAATATGTTATAAAACATTATTTTGAACTACTCAGGAACTTCCTAATATGGTAAAGTAAAATTCTGTAGCGTGAATGCTGTACGATTTCTCAGAACCTTCCAGAAGTTTATTACAGCTATATATATTACAGTTGAAGGTAGTGCTTCCTAGTCATAGTTTCCTTATAGCAATATCTTGCATTTATGCAATGATGTGAGTGTGAGATGAACATCACCCTTGCTTGAATTAATGCTGCTCATATGAATTATAGTTTCACTGTTCTTTGGGATTCCTCAGCATTGTATAGTTTTCTACACCATTTTACCTAAAATTAAAAAGATCAATAAAATCAAGAAGGAACTTGGGAAAGATTCCAGAAATTAAGGGTTGTTTGCAACTGAAGATTCAACACACAGCATCAAGCCCCTGTTAGAGCAAGCAAGCATGTGGTGGTTTGCAGCAATTTCCTGGTATCGCCCATGTTTAGTGTTGTTGGTTTGCTTTCACAGCTTCATCTAATGCTGGGATCCATTGTATACAATGGGATACAATACAAGACTGGTCATTCTGCCACTCTGGTATTTTCCCGGTAAGCTGCAGGTACAAGGGCTTCTTTCAGAGCTGGATGGGCTGCCACGACTCACCCATGAAAGCCCCATACCCCAATCAATTTGCAGAGCTTCAGCCCTGGCATAGCGATTGGCTGATTTGAACATTTTGGCCATGTCTAATATTGGTTTCTAGTCTGGCTCTGTTGAGGCCTGTGCACCTTTTAGGTGGACCTGAACATAGTTCATTGAATGCATGTTGATGTTGTTTCTCAGCTAGCTATGGAGCTGCTGCTGATTTACTGCCTTCTCTGTATGGGGAAGAAGACTCATCAGATTGGAGGTAGAGGTGGGCCTAGAGGACTGATAGCAGAGCCACATCATGGAATTTGGTGAAGGAAATTCCTGAAACACTACCTGATCTTTTGGAATACGCAAGACAAAGCAGGATTACTGTTTGACTAAATGCTGCTTCAAAAGAGTGCTAGAAAAAGATTGCATAGGAAATGTTTCCAGGATATTTCTTTTTACAGTTGTTTATATTTGTGAACCCTTGAAAAAACATGCCAAACAATGTGCTATGTTTTTGCTGGTCTTGATTTATTTACTAATATCTCTATCAAAGTACAGCGATTTTGCTAATTTACCCTTGCATTTGTCCTGCTTTCCTTGTGTTCAGTTTTCTGATTTGGGTTTGATTTCTATCCCCACATTATCGTCACAATGTTCTTTATGGCCCTTAAATTGTAGAGAGCAGTCAGTTGTAGGGGAGTCTGAGTGGCTAAGCAAGAAATAGGCAAAACAATAGAGAGTTTGATTAAATCTGGGGGAAATTATTGGGCAAATTTAATACAAGAACTAAGGGCCAGATGTATGAAGGAACATTTTGCGAGTCCTTAATACCAATTTTGAGAGAATCGCTATTAAGGACTCGCAAAATGCTATGTAGGTAGGAATCGCAATAATAATTGCGATTCCTAAACATTCCTTTATTGCGTATCGCAGATTGCGATTCGCAATTAAGGAATCACTTTCCATTCATTCCAATGGGCCAGGAGGCCCATAGGAATGAATGGGAATTACATACGCAATTTGCGAGTACCCACTAGGTACTCGCAAATTGCGCATGCAATTACAAGGGTGCAAGGGTGTCAAAGGGACACCCTGTGGCACCCCTGAAATGTGCATGTGTGCACATGTGGCGCACATACATGCCCTAAGGGCACGTCTGTGCGCCACATGGCACTTTGAAAAATGCCAAAATATGCATTTTTCAAAGAAGTCGCAAATTACCACCAACTTGAAGTTGGTGGTAATTTGCGATTTCTTAAACCAGAAATCCGGCAACTTGGGTGCTTCCTGCATTGCATTTAAGGCATCACAATTTGCTATTCCTTTAATGCATTCGCAAAATGGGGAATTGCAAATTTTGCGATTCCTTATTTTGCGATTGGGATTTTTCTTCTCTACATTGCACAATGCTATTTTGCGAACGCAAACGCTGAAATTCTGCGAATTTCAGCGTTTGCGATCGCAATTTAGCTTGCTACATCTGGCCCATAGCCGCTTCTATTCTATAGACACAGTGAATATTATACATATCTTCTCCATCTGACTTTCATGGCCTGGTCGTAAGTACAAAGATACAGATTCCACAGATTTACATGAGAAGTGAGTGACAGTGAAAAAGAAACCCAGAATACACATTGTTCTTAGAGCTCCCTCTGGGATGGAAATAGGGGTGCTCCAAATGGCTAGTCCCAAGACACAATATTTCAAGTGCTATTCATTCTCCACCTACAAATTGTGAAGGATGATTGAATCTCAATTGATTCAGAAAATTAACATCCATAAGATGTGCCCCCTGAATATCGAAGTCAGGATATCGAAGCATACCAATATCGAGGAGAAAATATCCAATCCGAAGTATCGAAAGGTAAGTAAGTATAGGTTTTCTATACACACATACAAATATGTACCTTGATGACATATATGTATCTTCAAATTACATAGATCTGGAGGAAGTAGTAGTAAATCTATACTTCATTTACAGGTGCTTACCTTTCAATATTTTTTCCCCCGATATTCTGTCCAAAATATTCTTGTATCTCTTTATTCTTAGATTCAATATTCAGTAAGGTAACCATGCATACCATCAAACCACTCCATCAAAAGTTCATCATTCAAAATCTATAAGCTCAATTGATAAACGGAGTCAAAGAAGAAGAATGTGGTGGCCTATCAAAAGAGATGAAGGGAAGATGAAGAGTTTATAAAGAAACACCCTGCGCAGCAGTCTCCCTCAGTGGGCCCAAAACACCTTGCAACTTCTGAACTTTCAGATAGGATGCTCACACTATGGCTTTAGTGAAATTCTGATCCACTGATACCCAAGTGGAGTCTCTGACTGCAGTCCCTGCAGAAATCATCTGATTAAATGTGTAAATAAAGGTTCAGCTCTAAAAGTCCCTCAATTATGTTAGCTGAAATTTTAAAAGCTTGCTAATTACCCATGAGAATATCCTGCAGTTGTAGCAGGTGTGTGTAATGAAGACAAAACTCATCAGACATGGTTGAGAGAAAATAGGTAAGTAGAGATTTTATAACGAGCACCTCATCCATAAAGCCCCAGCTGCACTGACCATTGGCACTCAAATCCCATTCAACATTCTACATTCTGTATTCTTAGTGACATCACTTTGCTGCTTGCTGGAGCCTGTCCAGATAGATATCACACTTCTTCCCCATGTAACAAAATACCCTTTAACAATAAGCGCTTGTAAACTACATTAACTTTCGAGGAATATAAGTGTAAGCAACAATATACAAAACTTTATGAAAACATGTTACATGGGAATTACAATGCATTTTTATTTTACCTTTTGATCAGATACATTACTTGATCTAATCCTTTAGGGGTAATGGACTTGCACTTTTGCGTCTGTTTTTCGTCATGTTATAGCTCATTCTGCGGTGATCTCATGCTTTCCTTTCTTATTATGAGCTCGATTACTGCCTTCCTGAGCTTAATACAATAAACACAACTCTTATTCCATATCCTCCCATCTTCTGTTTTGACAGCATTATTGAAACACTTTACCACCATCAAGGGTTTTGTAAGTTTCGACCAAGGCATGCATCCCACAGGGACTCTTACTGTCACACATTCTCCTACTCTGACTTCTATTTGCTTTACCCTTTTCAAAGTGTTTTTTTTCTTTTTCTGGAACTCAGTCTCTTGATCCCTCTACACACCAATTCCATTGTATTTAATACCTTTGTCCCAGTTCATTCATCCTGGACATAACAAAGTGTTAGGTGCCCTTCCTTTGAGCAATTCAAAAGGTGATTTTCAAGTTCTACTATGTGGCGTCATGCGATGTGCCGTTATACACTTTTGTAACACTACTTTCCAATCTAGAGAATTAACTCTTGATAATTGGATGAATTCTTTAATTACTGTGTTAAACCTTTACACTGCTCCATTGGTATTGGGATGATATATTGAACATTTTTTATGCTCTATCCCACATGATTCAAGATACTCCCTCATTTGTTTAGAACAGAATTGCTGACCATTATCTTATTGCACGGATTTTGGAAAACTTTCTCTTTTGAATATCTTGCAAAAACGTGATTGCACTGGTCGTAGTTACTTCTCTGACACAGGTGACTTCCACCAAATTTGAATATAAATCCATCAGGACTAATAAGTATGGTGTATCATGTTCACCTTTCAGGGGCCCAACAATATCAATGGCAACCTCTTTCCAAGGGTCATCTGGCATTTTGCGACAGACCATAGGCATTTGACATTCTGCCAAGATCTTATCATCACTCCTGCATTCTAGGCAATCTCTTACCACATGTTCAGCACTTAAATCCATGCCTGGCTACCAAAAATTAGCTCTTAATCTCTTCTTTGATTTGATTCTTCCCCTGTGGCCCTAATGTGCCTCATCTATCAATCTACTCCTTAGGTTTGTGGAGGGAATCAACCTTGTCCCCCTCAACAACATTCCCCGATCAACTGTTAGTTCACCAATAATAGTAGACCATGGTTTGGACAATGTTCTCAACTTACCATGACCAGCTTGTTAAATAGTTATTATGTCCATCAACTCAATATCCCTCACTGTTATTTCTTTTCACACCTCTTCTTTACCTCACATACATTGTTTTCTTCCTCCAACACCTCTTCTACCAATTCATCTTGTTCTTCCTCTGATACTAGTCCAGATAGACAATCTGCTGATAGATTGGTAACACCAGATACATGCTCTACTTCAAAATTAAAGTTCTGTAGTGCAACATCGCACCTTCTGATTATGGAAGAAATAAAATCCAAACCTTTCCTCTGAAAAATCTCCTTCTAAGGTTTATGATCTGTACATATTTTGAAGCGTGCACCGCAAATGAAATTATTAAACGTATTCAAAGCCCAGAAAATTGCTAGGGCCTCTCTTTCCACCACTGAATAGTTCATCTCAGCCCCACATAAACATCTTGAAGCATAAGCAATCAAACATTCTTTTCCATAACTTCTCTATTTTAGAATTGCTACTAGCCCCTTAGAACTGGCATCTGTGACTATGATGGCTTTGTCACCTGGAATGAATGCCTGTAGATTGGGTACATTTTTCAGTCCGTCTTAAGACTTTCAAACTAACTCTGACACTCAATAGACCACTTAAACTCCTTATTTTTTCCAAGTAGATATCTCACGTAAGTGGACTTTTCCAGCTAAATTGTCTATGAAGTTGCCGTAGTATTCTACCAAGCCAAGAAATGAAACCATTTCTCCTTTCAAACGTGGTTCAGATAGTTTCAGAATAGTGTCCACCAGGTCTTTTTTAGTTGTCACACCTCTTCTAGAGATTATGGGGGATATATACAATAGAAGTGGCGGAGTCAGGCATTAGCCGCCATGGCTTAATGCCTCACTCCGCCACTTCTGAAACGCAAGGCTGCACCATATTTACAACGATATGGTGCAGCCTTGCGTTTCCCCCAGCGATGGTGCTACACTTAGCAGTGTATCGCCAACGCAGGCACCCTTGCACCATAGTGCAAGGTTGTCTGCGTGCAGGGGAGGACTGTTTATGTGTAGGAAGGTGTCTCTTCATGCACATCAACAATCCTGAAATGCCATTTTGTCACTTTCATGTGTGCTGCTTAATGCAGTACACATGAAAGTCACAAAATGGCATTTTTTTAAAGATTGTTTATGTACAGGAAGGGTGACCTTCCTGTACATAAACAATCCATGGCTTTTTGCTTTTCCCATGTGTGCTGCACAAGACAGCACACATGGAAAAGCAAAAATGAGGAGAAATAATGCATTTCTCCTCCTTTTGCCAACTTAAGACCAGGTTTTACCTGGTCTTAATTTTGGCGCTGCCTTCTATGTACGCTGCCCTTGTACATAGGGGGCAGCGTCAAAATCAATGGGTGCTGCGGTGGAACGCCCACCGCAACACCCACTGCCCACCCCTTTCACTCTGACCATAGCGTGAAAGGGAGCCTTATTTACAAGGCAGCGTTAAGCCACGTTAAGTAGCTTAACGCTGCCTTGTAAATAAGGCTAAGTGTCTGTCGCCACCACAACGTCAATAAAAGTGACGTTGTGGTGGCGATAGAGACTTGTACATATGCCCCCAAATGTCCAAATAATTTACCTCTTGGACTGCAAATTTGCATTTCTCCTTTTTTCAAAGTTAAACCAGCCTCCAACAGTCTTCTTAGAAAAATCCTTACCCTAGAATCATGTTCACTGAATCTACTTCCATAGATAACTAAATTGTCCGGATAGAATTTTATACCCTTCACTCTTTTTATGACCAACACCATTACCCTCTCAAAAACAGAGGCAGCCAATAAAAGTCCAAATGGTATCCTTTGAGCTTAAATGCTTCCATCGGAGGTATGAACACCATGATTTCTGGGGAACTCTCAACCAACTCTACTTGGTGGTATGCAAATATGAGATCAAGTGTGGTGAAAAATCTAGCACCTTTCAGGGTTGAGACTATTTCATTGATGTTGGCAAGATAAGATCTGTCAACTATGACCTCTCCTTTGAGTGCCCTCAGGTCCGCGCAAAGTCTAATGTCCCCAATAGCTTTTCTGGCTACAACCATTGGAGATAACCACTCTGTAGCAAAAGACACACAATTGATGGACGGAATGCAGAACAAATCAAAACATTCACCCCAGTCAAGAGATCTGGGTTAAATCCATCATTCTTTTGCTCACCATGCCACCCCAGTTCAGACCTGGCCATATGCAAATCAGTCTTGACCCTGTACCTCATGGGAACAGTCCAGCCCGAACTGCCAAGCCAGGTCCTCCCTGGACCGGAAACAAGCATCCTAGGACCGGTTTCAGGGTTTCACCCCTCATCAGTCAGGATAGCTTGAATCCAGTGGCACAGTGAGCCCGGGAACCACGTCTGGGTATACCCACTCTGTAGCCTCCACTGGCGTTATTATCTTTTGATCGATTAACCTCTGTAGTTCTTGCTCAACTTTGTCTTGTATGGCTACCAGAATGCGCCTCACCTTAGCTACCATTGGTATAGCTCCTTTCTTCAGCTTTATACAGTGTTTGTAAACTTTCAAAAACCCCAACCCCTTTTTTAAAAGCATGGGAAATTCTGAGACAATATCAGTTGACTTTGAATCCACCTCTTGTATTTGTACTTGTGGTTCTGCATTAGGATTCAGAGTGACTTCCAATAGCAGCTAATGTAGCCACCTTAACAAATCATCTCCTCTCATTGAGATTTAGATCTTCCCAATCAAGTATTTCTTACCTCACTCAATGCCCGCATTAAAAATTCTGCCATACTTATGGGTTGTCCACCATACCCACCAGGTTGAACATCCATAGCATGTAACTTATTTGTTTCTATAAACCAACCTGTATATTTGTCTTTTGAAATGATAGGGAGGTGACAGCATTAATCACATTTCAATTTTTGGTCACCCGTCTATTTTTACAATACTATTAGGATGTTCTTCCCATCTCCCTTCAAGTTGGAATACAATTTAATGAGTGTTCTCTTTCACCTCTTTATTTTGTTATTTTCTTTATTTATTCCTGCAACATTTGTTCAAATGACCTCTTTTCCCACAACCGTGACAGATCACATTGGTTCGAGTGGGGAAAACATGACGGCCGGCGAGTAGCGGGTCGCGGGAGAGCCCTCAGAGCGGAGGAATGATGTGCAGATTTTGAGTGGGGAGATTTGTTCTTTCAGCCCGTAAAACTTTTGTGAATGCGATCTACACTCTTTGCCAGGATTCGGACTATTCTGTCTCTTTAGAAAATCTCGGGGAGTGCATTCCCGTTTCTGCTGCTCGAGTTCGGTGAAAAACAGCAAGACGGCAACGGAACAGTCGTGGAGCAGGGCGGCCCTGGAGCTCCGTAGAGGCAGAGTCGCGGCTGCAAGGATTCCCTTCCGGGGGAAAGGAGGTCGAGGCAGTAACGGTGTAGGCTTCGAGACCGGGAAGTCAGAGGTGACCAAGACGGAGCCTGAAAGTAGACAGAGTCGTGTTTTCTGCCTGGAACAAGAGGAGAAAGGAGGACTCGGTTTAGCGGACCGCTCAAGATTAAAGCCAGTTAAAGGTAGGAGGAAGGTGGCGAGTGGGAGCGTTCAAAGAGAAGGGATTTCTAGATATGCATTGAGGAGTTTGGAGAGAGATAAAAATAAACGGCTGGTTTCAGAGTCTTTAACCCCTTGGGAACTTGCTCCAAATGAAGATAAGGAGGAAGATAAGGAGGGATATAGTAAGTTAAAGTGCCCTGTCAAAATTCCCGATAAATCACACGGTTCTGTGAGGGACATTTCAGTTTTTCAGACTAAAGTAAAGCCAAACATAATAGCGGTAAAGAAACGTTTACCTGAGCAGAGGATAAAAATCACTCCATCTCTTAAGACCTATTTCAAAGTTTTATCCAAGACCTTCATTTTGGCTGGCAGCAAAATGGAAGGGGCAAATAACCATCAGGAGAGGGGTACTATGAAGGTGGCAAAAGCTCCTGTAGGGCTGGACACAGCAGGCGGGATAGATTGGGGGAAGATATGTCATCAAACAGATTTCAGATCCTAGCCTCGCTCTCCCCTGTCCCCAGTGGGAGTGAGCAACAACCCTTAGACGAGGGGGGGCAAGCCTCGGCGGAGTTAAAAAGCTCCGATCCCAATATCAAGGGCCCGAGCAAAATCTAAAGCAGCCCGAGAAGGAGGACCCGTCCATTGGAGCTCTTCTAATAGCCCTGACTGCTGAAATCAAAAACAGATTTGAAACATCGGAGGAAAACCAGAAGGAGATAAGGAATGCTTGTGAAGTTTTGGAGAGGAAGATGGACGATTTAAGCAGTAGTACCACAATGTTGGAAGGGGAGGTCAAAGAGCTACAAGAAATGGTACTGGCTAATTGCTCTGAAATAGATAAATTAAAATCAGTGGAGAGGGAGCTGCAAGACAGGGTGGAAAGATTGGAAAACTTTCAGAGAAGGAACAATTTAAAAATCTTGAAGGTGCCGGAATGTAGGGAAGGTGAAGACATAAAAACGTTCGTAGTGAGATTGATTAAGAGGGAGTTACAGATGGAGGAATCAGAAGAAGAAATTGCAAAAGATTTACAGCGGGTCCATAGAGATCCTTTTAGACTAAACACTAATAGGTCTAAGCCTAGAAAGATTTTACTCAATTTCCTGACATTTACGTTAAAAGAGAAAATTCTGTCCAAAGCCTTGAGTATGAAAACGATAGAGGTTGACAGAATTAAATATGAGTTTAGATCAGATGTCTCTATTGTTACTTCCAACAGGCAATGGGAGTTGGGGCAAAGGATGGATTCATTAAAGAAATTGGGCGCCTCGGTCCAGTTGAGGTCTCCGGCTTACCTGAAGGTGATGTTTAATAATAAACTGGGGTGGCATGGTGAGCAAAAGAATGATGGATTTAACCCAGATCTCTTGACTGGGGGTGAATGTTATGATTTGTTCTGCATTCCGTCCATCAATTGTGTGTCTTTTGCTTTCTCGCCCTAAGTGCGCCAGGTATGCCCAGACGTGGGTCCAGGGCTCACTGTGCCACTGGAATCAAGCTATCCTGGCTAAAGAGGGGTGAAACCCCGAAACCGGTCCTAGGATGCTTGTTTCCGGTCCAGGGAGGACCTGGCTTGGCAGTTCGGGCTGGACTGTTCCCATGAGGCACAGGGTCAAGACTGATTTGCATATGGCCAGGTCTAAACTGGGGTGGCATGGTGAGCAAAAGAATGATGGATTTAACCCAGATCTCTTGACTGGGGGTGAATGTTATGATTTGTTCTGCATTCCGTCCATCAATTGTGTGTCTTTTGCTTTCTCGCCCTAAGTGCGCCAGGTATGCCCAGACGTGGGTCCTGGGCTCACTGTGCCACTGGAATCAAGCTATCCTGGCCGAAGAGGGATGAAACCCCGAAACCGGTCCTAGGATGCTTGTTTCCCGGTCCAGGGAGGACCTGGCTTGGCAGTTCGGGCTGGACTGTTCCCATGAGGCACAGGGTCAAGACTGATTTGCATATGGCCAGGTCTAAACTGGGGTGGCATGGTGAGCAAAAGAATGATGGATTTAACCCAGATCTCTTGACTGGGGGTGAATGTTATGATTTGTTCTGCATTCCGTCCATCAATTGTGTGTCTTTTGCTTTCTCGCCCTAAGTGCGCCAGGTATGCCCAGACGTGGGTCCTGGGCTCACTGTGCCACTGGAATCAAGCTATCCTGGCTGAAGAGGGGTGAAACCCCGAAACCGGTCATAGGATGCTTGTTTCCGGTCCAGGGAGGACCTGGCTTGGCAGTTTGGGCTGGACTGTTCCCATGAGGCACAGGGTCAAGACTGATTTGCATATGGCCAGGTCTAAACTGGGGTGGCATGGTGAGCAAAAGAATGATGGATTTAACCCAGATCTCTTGACTGGGGGTGAATGTTATGATTTGTTCTGCATTCCGTCCATCAATTGTGTGTCTTTTGCTTTCTCGCCCTAAGTGCGCCAGGTATGCCCAGACGTGGGTCCTGGGCTCACTGTGCTACTGGAATCAAGCTATCCTGGCTGAAGAGGGTGAAACCCCGAAACCGGTCCTAGGATGCTTGTTTCCGGTCTAGGGAGGACCTGGCTTGGCAGTTCGGGCTGGACTGTTCCCATGAGGCACAGGGTCAAGACTGATTTGCATATGGCCAGGTCTAAACTGGGGTGGCATGGTGAGCAAAAGAATGATGGATTTAACCCAGATCTCTTGACTGGGGGTGAATGTTATGATTTGTTCTGCATTCCGTCCATCAATTGTGTGTCTTTTGCTTTCTCGCCCTAAGTGCGCCAGGTATGCCCAGACGTGGGTCCTGGGCTCACTGTGCCACTGGAATCAAGCTATCCTGGCTGAAGAGGGGTGAAACCCCGAAACCGGTCCTAGGATGCTTGTTTCCGGTCCAGGGAGGACCTGGCTTGGCAGTTCAGGCTGGACTGTTCCCATGAGGCACAGGGTCAAGACTGATTTGCATATGGCCAGGTCTAAACTGGGGTGGCATGGTGAGTAAAAGAATGATGGATTTAACCCAGATCTCTTGACTGGGGGTGAATGTTATGATTTGTTCTGCATTCCGTCCATCAATTGTGTGTCTTTTGTTTAATAATAAGATGCACATCTTCCATTCCAGTGAAAAGGTCGATGATTTTATCAAGGATTTAGAATCAGGGGGTCAGAAACCTTGAACAACCTTGAATAGGACGTAGGGCATTCCATCAAAATTAAAACATCATCACTGTTCTGGCAAGAGTAACCATTTTAATCTTTAGGGTTGTTTCAATCAATTGAGTAAAAACTCTCTTACCTCACTCAGATATAAACTAATAGTAGTCGAGAAATTGGCTCTGAGGGGGACACCCATATGGCGTTAAGCCATGTAGAGCCAGGGAAGGGTTTTCCATGGGGGGGGGGGGTGGGTTGGGGGAGCACAGGGTGGGGAGCAGTGGGAGAAAAAAGAAAAAAAAGTTCCTCTAAAGCCTCTTTAACTAAGCCGGGGTGTTTTTCTTTTAGCCTTTGTTGGGGATGGGTGAGAAACGAGAGAATATAATTAAAATTCTTTCGTGGAATGTAAATGGCCTTAGGGTACGGGGGAGACGTGCAAGAATATTGCAATACTTAAAGGATAGCCCGGCCCAGATTATTATCGTGCAGGAAACGTACTTAACGGAGAAGGAGGGTATGGAGTTTTTTAAGGCCAAAAAATGGATTGCCCAAGTGGTATGTACAGCCCAATCAGCCGTAACAAAGGGGGTGGCGATTTTAATTAAAAGAGGGGCACAAATCAGCTTAGAGGGCCATGTCTCAGATAAAGCCGGTACATGGCTAGTGGCTAAAATAAAGATCTTGGGTCGGGTTTTCACCCTTGCGGGCTACTACGGTCCAAATCAGGATGATGTTACTCCCTTAGGTGAACTGCTGGCTGAACTATTAAATTCATCTGACCCAATTATTTGGGCAGGAGATTTTAATGCTGTTCTAAACCACACTTTAGATAGATCCTCACACAGCAGAGCACTGGTAAATCCTAAAATGTCTGGGCTCATAAAACAAATGATGGAACAGCTGGGGCTGTGTGATATATGGCGACAGAGGGCAGGTTCACAAAAAGGCTTTACATTTTACAATAAAAAATATAGGCACCAATCGAGGATTGACTATTCCCTTATTGTCAGTAGAATAAAAGATGAGGTTCAGCGAATTGACCATGTGGGGGTTCATCTGTCGGACCACTCGGCAGTAATTCTTCTATTGAAGATTTGCGAGGGGGTACGCAGTCCAGGTGGACCTTAGACCGTACGATCCTGCAGGATGAGGGAGTTATAGAGGCGTTAAGTAGAGAGACCAAAGAGTTTTTTTAGTTTAATTGGGGCTCGGTAGCATCTGGAGTGATCTGGGATGCATACAAGGCCTTTTTAAGGGGAAGACTTGGGGCATTGGCTGCGGAAAAAAGGAGGCTATATCACAAAGAGATGTTAACACAGAAAGAGCTGATTCGTTCCCTAGAAAAGGATCTAATTGACCCTAGTACAGAGGAGGGGGCCCGGGCAGGGTTGCTACAGAAAATGATGCAAGCAAAATCTAATTTAACAACAATTCTACAAGATAGGGCAAGGAAAAGGTGGGAGGCCAGCCGGTTGGCTCATTTTGAATACAGCGAGGGATGTAGCAAGCTGCTGGCCTGGAAGGCAAAAAAGGAGCAAGTGAGAAATAGGATAGACCAGGTCAAATGTGAGCAGACTGGGGTCTTAATTGGAGATAGTAAAGGGATCGAGCGAGCCTTTCATAGATATTACAGCAACGTCTATCGGGAAGAATTAAAAACTACAGAGGAAGAGGTAAAAGCATGTTTAGGGCAAGGCTGTGCTAACCCCCTTTCATCAGAAAAATCTGGACAGCTGAATGGGGAAATTGATTCGAGGGAAGTAGAGCTTGGAATCAGACAGGGCAAAATGGGGAAGGCTCCTGGACCCGATGGCCTGCCCCATGAGGTTTACAAGGCTTTGGCAGTCATATTAATTCCCATTTTGGTGAGGATTTTCAATGACATGTTCATTGAAGGGTCTGGTATGCCAGTTTCTTGAAAGGATGCCACTATCTCGCAAATTTTTGAAATTTTTGAGATTTTGAAGCCTGGAAAGTGCCCCAAAAATTGCGATTCCTATTGGCCAATATCACTCTTTGCGAATTGCGATTATAAGATCTACACTAAAATCTTGTCCGATAGGTTAAATGAGCTTATGGCAGAGTTGGTGCACGAAGATCAAAAAGGTTTTATACGTGGAAGATCTCTGAAGGAGCTGACTCACGCACTAATTGGCTCAATAGACCTGGCAACCACCTACGAGCGCCCACTTGCGGTAGCGGCACTGGATGCCACAAAGGCATTCGACCGGGTAAACTGGGCCTACTTACAAGCCGTGGTAAAATCTTTAAATCTTGGGCCAAATTTTTGTACCATGGCGGGTTTTTATGCGACTCCAGAAGCTAGAGTTTTGGTCAACTGCTCCCTGACTGACCCTGTATGCATTACTAGGGGTACGAGACAGGGCTGCCTCTTATCACCCCTCCTATTTAATCTCTATATTGAGCCTCTGGCTAGAAAAATTAGGGAAGATCCTGACATTGTACCTTTTCAATACGACGGCTGGAGTAAGAAACTGGGTTTAATATGCCGATGATATCCTCATTTACACTACTAATCTGCAAGATACCTTGATGCGTATCATGATTCTGACGGCAGTCTTCGGAAAGATTTCGGGCTATGACATCAACAGGGGTAAGACGGAGATTATGTCCTGGAATCTGGACGTAGGAGGTGATGCCAGTAGAGGGGAAATTAGATATTTGGGAGTCATGATATCACTGGATGTTAATAAAATAACTAAAGTTAACTTTGAGAAAGTCAAGAAAGAGGTTTGTAGACTCCTAAAAATTTGGTCTCATCTTCAGCTTTCTCTATTGGGCAGTGTCAATCTAGTAAAAATGATAATCCTTCCAAAGCTCACTTTTCTTTTCGATTCTATTCCCCTGCTTTTTGAGAAGGTATGGCTAAAGAAGATGCAAAGTCAGATCAGTACCTTCATTTGGTCAAGTAAAGGCCCAAGGATAGCATGGAAGAAATTGAGAAGGAGGGTGGAAAAAGGAGGTTTAGCGCTGCCAGATTTGTTGTTTTACTCATGGGCCTTTTTATTGAAGAACGGGAGAATGTTGTTTAACACACCAAGATCATCTGAGATTGGGGGCCTGTTGGCCGTGATGTCGAGCTGGAGACAGGGGGTAAACAAGGCTTTTTGTTTAAATATGCAGACCCCAAGTATTTAAAAAAAGTTAGACTAAAGATTTTGAGGGGTCTGGCTGAGACCTGGTACAAGATTAGAAAAGTTTTAAAAATTCCATATCATAGCCTATGGGCACCAATCTGGGACTCGCCCGGCTCTCCAGAATGGACAAAAGATGCACTTGCAGCACCATTATTAAAGGCAGGTTTTACACGTTGGGAGCATATAATTCAAGATGGTCATTTGATTACTTGGGAAATGTGTAAACAACGAACAGACCATAAAATATCCAGATTCAAATATCTTCAGATGCGGAGCTGGTACCAAGCCCCGGAAACAATAATAGGTGATCAAAACTAGCTTGAAGATCGATTAATGCAAGAGACAGTAGCCAAGAAGCAGCTGGTCGTCATCTACTGGCTGATGGTTGAACTGGAGGATGGAGCTTTTATCCTGCCAACGGAACTGTGGGGAAGATGCTTGCCAGAGGCATCGCTGGAGCATCAATGGCAAGTATCCATGTCCATGTTATTTAAAGTAGTCAAACCTGCATACCTGAGAAGAAATCATCTTTTCTCCATTCACAGAGCCTATTGGTCCCCCCAGAGATTATCAAAGTTTGGGAGAGGAGGCGAAGTAGCCTGCCCAAAGTGCGGCAGTATGAGAGCGGATGACGTACATATGTTTGTGGATTGTCCAGAGATCCAGACATTCTGGAAAGACGTGAGTAGGGCCTTGTCTACTATGCTGGAGATTAACATCAAGGTAAGTGTCATGCTTGTTATTTTCGGATGTGTGGATCCCATGGTGGAAACTACTAGGAACCAGGCACGGTTGATCTTTTACGGTGTGCTATTGGCTCGCAGGGAAATATGTAAACAATGGGTGGCCGTGGCTCCTCCTAGCTTTGATGATTGGATTCGCTCTGTAAAGCATATTGCTAGACTGGATATGTTGGGATTTAGGAACCACGATTTTTGGCTTCCCATGCTTAGTTGGTGTGAGCAACAAAGCTGAGTAAACAAAAACGAGAGGTCCGATGATTAAGCCTTCTCTGCGTCGACTGGCACTTTTGTCTTTTTTTCCCGCTCTTCTCCAGATAAATGGGAGCGGGTGGAAAGAGAAAAAGTGAACTGTAGAAGAGGGTGGTTAAATCCGAGGGCCGCATAGTTTGTAACCCCCAAAAAATCTTCTTTCTCTTCCTTCCAGCACATAAGGGCAGGACACTCCATCCAAATGTGCAAGTGGAATGGTGGTTTTAGAGGCAAATGAGGAAAGAAAAAAAAAAGCTAGAAATATTTTCGCATTTGCTTGGGTCCACTCCTGCCACACCAAAAACATTCACCTATGAATTTAATATGCTCATCTTTTGTTGCCTCTTTTTTATCACACATACCATTTCCTCGCCCTTATCGGACAATGTACTTGTCTTTCACACTCTTCCACAGACACATACTTTATCATATGTTCCATCCTCTTGGATACCAAAATCACCTCCTTTAACAGTGGCTCATCTTTTAGCCATAGTTCTTCTTTTATTTTGTCATCTCTGCACCTTAACACAAACTGATCTCTAATCCTTTTGTCTGTAGATCTACCAAATTTACATCTGGATGTTAGTTTCCTGAGGCTTGTAATAGATTCCTCTAGTTTTTTCTTTCACTTGATCATGAAGGCCAAAATGGTACCGTTCCATGATAGTACTGATTCTTGGTAAATTAAAACAATAAAGTTTTAAAATACATATTTCATAATTGTTCAAATCCCTTTGTTTTTCAACACCTAACTCAGGTAAATTATCTAAGACTTCCTGGCCTTCTGCACCAAGACAGTGCATTAATAATAAGTATCTATGCTCAGCACTCAGATTTGTTCCACCCACTCTAGCATAATGCCCGAATATTTTTTTTCGATTTACTCTTTTCACTGTTGGTTCTCCTGGGCTACTCAGGAAAAATGGCAGTGGGGTTACATTTGCATGTTGTGTACTACTTAATATACTTACATATTTTACTTAAGTAATATCCCAATTCTTTAGACTCTAAGAAGTACCTTAGAGGCACACTATAAAAACTAGATGCAATATGACCAATCAAAGTGTCTCTGCTTTACCATGTGCTCATACTACAGTGACAATACCACTTAAACAAAATGGAACATGCTTAAGTCACCACAGATTTCACCAACTTGAATGTGGCAGGCAGGAGAAAATTGCACGATAAAGTTTCGACAGACTTATGAACTAAAAAATAGAGTGAGGGTGTGCCTGTCACCACTTCAGTCTTCTTTTTGCATCTCTTACATTCATTGAGCTGTACAAAGGTGTGCTTATCGCCATGCACCGTAGAGCAATGTAATGAAGATAGAACTCAGCAGACACAGTTGAGAGTGAATAGATAAGTAGAGATTTTAATATGAGCACCTCATCCCTCAAGCCCCAGCAGCAACTGACCATTGGCATTTGAATCCCATTCAACATTCTACAATCTGTATTCTTAGTGACATCACTTTGCTGCTTGTTGCAGCTGGTCTAGATACATATCACAAAGTATATGGCTAGCCACAGTAGGCTTACTTGAAGAACCAGTTCTTCAGCTTCTTGTGGAATTGAAGAAGAGAGGAAGAGGCTCCAATGTGTTATGGAAGGTCGTTCTAGGCCTAAGGACTCATGTATAGGAAGGCACGACCTCCTGATCTGCATTTGTGTATGCGTAGGTTGTATGCTAGTGAGAGTTGGTTGAAGCAGTGGTTTCAGAAAGGTTGGTGGAATTGAATGCAGTTGTTCAAGTAGGCAGGGCCTGTACTGTGAAGTGTTTTGTAAGTTTGAGTGAGGAGCTATAGTTTAGGGAGTCAGTGGAGTTCCCTAAGGTGTGATGTGGGCCGGGCGTGGGAGATTCAGGACTAGTCTGAATGCTATGCTCTGAATGGTCTGAAGTCTACTTGTGAGCTTCTTGGTTAGTCCTGCATACAGGGTGTTCACGTAGTCCAGTCTTCTGATTGTAGAAAGTTGGCTCTCTATATAGTGTACTAAAATGAAGTACACTGTACAGAGAGTCCAGTGAATCCCCAAATGGTACACAGTGTTAAAAGCATATCATTCTAATGCTCTTTTTGTGGTAGTGTGGGCAAGCAATTAGGCTTATCAGATGGGTAGTGCTGAGCATTTGTTGTACTCACAGAGGCAATAAATGAGACGCACACTCAAGAATAAATCGGAGACCAATTTGTAAAAATAAAGTCGATTTTTATGTATTTCTTTAAGACCAAGAACACAGGGGCATATTAGCAAGACCGGCAATAAAATTATCGCCGTTTTAGCGGCAGGAAACTGCCGCTAAAGCGGCGATAATGGGCTTGCTAATATGCGTTATGGAATTCAATAGAAGCCCAGGTTAGATGTGCAGGACATCTAACCTGGGCTCTATTGAATTCCATAACGCATATTAGCAAGCCCATTATCGCCGTTTTAGCGGCAGTTTCCTGCCGCTAAAGCGGCGATAATTTAACGTGGGTCTTGCTAATATGCCCCTCAGTTCTAAGGTAAGTAATTTCGGAGTTACGATCTTTCAAAGTTTGGAAAATATATCACTTTTGTGCACAATTACACACCATAGTAAACAATGGGGAAAAAGAGGAAAAATACATATAAAATCAGGCAATGCTTTCAAAAAGTTTACCTTCTCATTTTTGGTCGATGTCAGGCCCAGGTCCAAAGTGCCAGCAGGAGAATTTTCAGGAGCATCATGGTTTGGGTGGGAGCAGGGTTCTGAGGATTTTGGAAACTGGTGCACAAAGACAAAGGGGGCCACTTGAAAATGCACTGCAAAGGTGGACTTACAGGTAAGTCATGGGGGGTCTCCTTAGAGGGAGGAGGCTGCAAGGGCCTAGGGAGCACGGGAGCAGAGCTGGTTAGTCGGCCCGGTGGGGCGGGGTGCAGAGCGTACAGGTCAGCCAGGCGTTGTGTGTCTTCAGGGTCCTCTTGGTCAGGAGCAGGCAACTTGGAAGGCCATCTCTGGACAGCTTCATGACTCAGGAAGTGGGTGTCAGGTTTCTTGGTGTCCCTCGATGGGTGCTTGCTTCTAGTGCTTTGGGAGTCTGGAGTGGACTCTTCTTCTTGGTTTCTATCATTGGGAGTCTGGTGCCCCAGGTATTGGTACGCTGCGGCCCTGGTAGGTCCTGATGCCTCCAAACTTGGTGGAAAGGTAGATCTGACCCTCTGGAGTGGTTGTACCTCTTCTTGCTTTGGTGCTGTGTCAAGGTCATTAGGGAACAGCAAGTTGACAAGCTGGACTTTATGCAATTGGTGCCTGCAGGGGAGTGATACCTTCACTCCAAAGTCACTCCAAAGGACCTTCTCTGCGATTTCTTGAAGGTTGCAGTTGCACCGGGGTTCTTGGAGTCCTTGCAGGTTCAGGACGACACAGCCGGCAAATAATTGTTAAGTCCTTAGAGCAGCTGGCAGGGTTTGGCGCCTTTTTCTTCTGCAGCAGGGCTTCAGTTCTTGTGCAGCGGGTCATTTTTGTCTTGGTCTTCTTTGGTCAAATTAATCTGAGGTTCAGTTTTTGGGGAGCCACCTAAATACTGAATTTAGGGGCGTAACAAGGGGAGACAGGTAATAGCCAATGGGCTATCTACCTTTTATGGTGTCTACACCCTTTAGTGACCACTTCCTGTGGAAAAAGGGACTACCCCAGCCCTGATTGGAGGCTTTCTCACCATCTCAAGATGGTGGAATGTCAGGAGAGGGGTTCACATCACCTGCACTGCCCTAAGGGTGGTGCAGGCTGAGGGGGGGACCCCCCTCCTCATCTAATTAATTTTCCCGGGTTTCCTCCCGCCAAAAGTGGAACAGGAAAGGGGGCTTGGCCTCCCCCATATCTGGGTGTTCCTTGGTTGGATTTTGCAGGCGGCACTGCCTTTGAAGCTTTCTGCCCGGGAAGGCCATTCTGTCCAGGAGGATGGGTGAAACACCCCCACCCAGAGCAGGCATTGTTTATGTTCTCTTAGATCACTCATTCTCACCCCATGATGTCAGAAACAATACTGGTGGTGGAAGGCTAGTGAAACCTGTCCAGAGACCCCACAAGTGTTTGGTTAGGTTTCAAGGACCCTCTGAATGGGTCTCCTGTGTGAATTTATTAATAAATCCAACACCAGCATCAGTGAGGATTTATTACAAAATGTTTTGTACCAAACATCTTAGAAATCAGTGAAGCCATCATGGAGCTAGGAAACTCATGTTGACAGGTTTCCAGCCTGTGTACTTTTTATGGCTTCCCTGTTCACTTACAACATCACACAATGGACTGAACATTATAGGGGCATATCTGCTCATGCTGATATGCCCACACATAGGATATAGTGCTCTTTGCCTTAGGGCTAAAGACCTGCAGTAGGGGTGACTTACCTATATTTTATGCAGTGTATGGGAGGCAGGGCGTACAGGGCTGTGTACCATGTCGACTCTTCCAATTTTCCTGCACCATGACACGTAGCCTGCAATGCAGAGTGCATAGCCTTGGTGAGGGGGCCCTAGGGTGGCACAACCGGTGCTGCAGCCCCAGAGGACCCTCTTCAGGTCCCATGCCCTAGGTACCAGGGGTACCACTTACTAGGGACTTACAGGGGTTGCTGAAGTTGTGGCAATCGTGGTAAATTGTTTTGGGAAAGAGACAGGCAGCCAATGCACTTGCAGTCCGAAATCACATTAGGCATCAGGCAAAAAGTGGGGGCTAACCATGCAAAAAGAGGCACTTTCCTACACTGAGGATGAGGGCTTGGGTTACAGTTTTCAAGGTGTTGTCCAGTAGCCACTGTAAGATCTTCTTCAGCATCCTCAGGGTATTGAAAGAGGATGATGCAACTGTGTTTACTTGGGCAGAGTTGTCCAGTTTGTTGTCTATAATAACTCTGAAGTTTCTGGTTTGTGGGTTGGTCATGGGCCTCTAAGATCTGTAGGCCACCTGGTGCAGTCCATGGCGAGGTGTTTTACCCAAAAATCACCACCTCAGTTCTGTCCGTATTCACCTAGAGGCAGCTGGACTTCGTTCAGGTGGCCACTTCAGTCATGCATGTGGTGAAGTTAGTCCTAGTGTTGGATGTTTTGTCTGAGAGGGACCATATCAATTGCATGTCATTTGCGTAGGTGAACATGTTGATGTTGCAAGCCAGGATGATGTCCACAGAGGGGTCATGTATATGTTGAAGAGTTGGGCTGAGTGAGGAGCCCTGTGGGTCTCTACCGATGAGTTCCTGTGCTTCTGAGGAGAAGGGTGCATGATGACATTTTGAGTTCTTCTAATGAGGAAAGTGAAGATCCACTTGAGGGTGCTTTCCTGAATGCCCATTTCATGAAGCTGTCTGATCAGGATGGGATGGGAGATGGTGATGAAAGGTGATGAAAGGTCTAGCAGGATGAGGGCTGCAGTTTCCCCCCTGTGAAGCATCATCCAGGTGTGATCGGTTGTTGCAATCAGGGCATATCCATGCTTTTATTGGGTCTAAAACCTGATTGTGTAATGTTGAGAATCTGGTGATTGGCAAAGTGGTTGGTGAGGCATCTGTTGATGTCTTTTTCCAGGACCTTGACTAGGTAAGAGGGATATTGAACAGTAGTTGGACAGTTTAGTCAGTTAAGCTGAAGACTTCTTAGGAGGGCATTGACTGCTGCATGTTTCCATGACTCAGGAATGGTGGCTGTATTGATGAAGATGTTGAGGACAGGGGTGAGGGCCTTCCTGATGGTGGCCGATCATGTGTTGACGGCTATGATGGGGGCAGGGGTTTAACGTGGCCCCAGCTTGCATGGTCTTCATGATAGCTGTGGTTTCCTCTGTGCTAATAGTGTCCCATGTTGTTATTGTGTTGTCCTTGTTCATCACTGGGAGACTTCTTGCATGTTCATCACTGGGAGACTTCTTGCAAGGTTCAAGGGATCCAGTTGGTACGAAGTTACTGTATATGGTTGTGATCTTGATGCAGAAAAAATTCGAAAGAATGTCACACAGTTCTTGATATGGACTGGTGTTGCTGGCAGCTGCTGTGGGTGTGACGATTGTGAAGATTTCTTTGCTGCTAATGGATTTGGTGTGATTCATTAGGCTACCACCTTCCTTTTGGTTTCCCAGATAAGCTGGTGGTGTCTCCTCAGGGCGGCTCTGGACACGTCTTTTTCCACATCCCTCTGGCTGCTTCTTCATTTCTGTTCTAGTTGTTCGCAGTGTCGTTTGATCAGTCAGAGGTCTTTCATGTACAGTTGGCTTGTGTTCCAGTTTTTGCTGTGTGGGTTACTTAGCGGTGGGCCAGAGTGTCAGCAGAGTCATTGATCCATTTGTTGAAGTTGTTGATGTTGCATAAGTTACAACTGTGGCATAACTCTACAATGTGTGCTTTCCCATCCATGGGTGACATGGGTGAACTTGATTTAATGCACCAATGATGAATGTGAAAGACAAGTTATTGTAGCCCACAAGACACTATTCAATGTATAATTGACATAGAAGTTTTGCTGTTGGGTTACAAACAATCCCATAAAGTTACACCATAAAACCATTTCAAACTGAAGCTTACAGTGAGGAGGACTCTATTAAGGAGACATACTCACAGGAGAGGTCTAAAAGCTGTTAGGTTTGAAAATCCCATTCCTGCTATGCACTCGTATCATGCTACATTAGGTTAGCAATGTGTGGCTAAATAGATGCCATTTGTATTCACGTTATGCAACCCACTGAGTTATCCCTGCAACGTGCAAGCTTTAGTTAGCAAGTGTGACTCCATTTTGTATTTCGTAATCCCTATTAGGCTGTGTCTGAACTAGGCCTCATTATTCATATTGCCTGCCTCAGCAGAATACTGTATTTAGTTATTATTTTTCTTTCCTGTTCAAGGCTGCTTCCTGACTTACTAATGAATAGGTCATTCTGTCCTTGCATGCCTATCCGAGTGTGTAGTTCTGCTCCCACGTTAGGAGACGCTGAGACTCAGCGCGGTAACCTTGAGTTGCCGATAGCATGTACCCATCTGGCAGGTGGTAGCCCATCCTTCTGTGCCTTCTTTGTTCGGCCCAGGCCAGTAACTTTCCACTGTGGGCGTGGTTGGGGGGTTCTTGGAGGAATGATCATGCATTGCAGGCCGTTGGGGAGCCAGTCCCTCGGCAGACATCTTAGGGTGCAGGTCAGATTGGACTCCTCTGCAGAGTATTGCTAATAAATGCTTGTATGCATTCTCTACTGTCTGACCGACTCTTCATTTCTTGGGAAGGCATAGCAGGTGGTTGTAAGTAACCCGATTGGCCCCTAAGGGCCACTTCCTTCAAAGCAAAGAAAATTGAACCCACTTCCTCACAATACTATATAGTAACCACAAGTCATCATCAACTTGATGGCTTCAAACAAGAAGAAATGAAATTAATAGCCTTCCCCTTGTTACCTCTAGTTTAAGAGGAATTTAAAGTTCAGATGAATTAGGACACCTCAGCTTTTAGTTCCCTCATTTGAGGGACCCTTTATTTGGTGAGTTAATACTGCAGTATTTACTAAGAATGGTATCGACTCTCAATTTTGAAATTAACTCTGTGGAATAGGAGATAATGCATTAAAACTGTATGTTTTCCCCTTTCTAGACAGAACACTGGCCACGTTTGTGTCAATTGCTGCATAATGCCAATTGGTAAAGATAGTCTGAGTGACATAGGCAATGCTATAAGGTCCAACAAGATAGAAACAACATCACTGCTAAAGCTTTACCTTACTTGTATAGTTGCTTGAACAGGACTGCCAGAAGCTTCCCACTCTTTATGAGTGTGCAAAGGCCTATTGTCAATTCTGATGCCTCCACTGTATCGACGCTTCATACTTAGAACTGTTTCAACATCTCTAAGATGACTAATTCAACAAGACATATATACAGTCAGCAATAAACTAAATAAATGGTCCCTGAAAGGCATCGTCGTCTATAGATGTTCTTCTTGTCTGTGCGATGGCGTAGAAGAAACCGATGCCCCCCCTGCAGAATATGATGAGGGGCCCCATCTGTCTTGTTCCACAGATATTCATTGCCCTTGGGAGGATTGGAGCCCACCCTGTGTGGGTTGGAGGACCTCTGTAGGGTTGGGGTGCTTCTTTCACTGCAGGAGCCTCTATTACCCCCCTGTGGATATGGCTGCTCTTATGATTCAAATAACATTGTAATCCTCACCTCGCTCAGCCACAAAGGAGCGGTATTACTTTTTAGGCCTCACCTAGGCAGTGCTTATGCATCACTTTTAATTGGCTGCTTTGCGTATCCTTCTCAGAGACTTGCTTCTCTGTGGTCAATGTGGGTCATATGTCCCTCCTTTTTGTGTGTCGACTCCTCCCATGGAGCATGCACTTGTTTCTTGTAGGCTTGCCCTTTTTTCCATGTAGCTTTGCTCAAGCACACTATTTGCTTTGCTTGGTTTCTGCCTGTTCACCCAACAGGAGTTTGTTTGGTACTACTAATTACTTGTACAACTTTTTTGCATTTTGTTTCTGCTTTGCCATTCTTTTATTTGTTAAGGGGTTAACATATATTTAAATAAGGATTGACATGTAATTAAATAGTTTTTTTTGGTAGGCACGGGGAGAACCAATAACGAGACTCAAACCCGATTCCCAGTTCCAAAGTCGGCAGCGTTGGGTGTTACACCACATCCTCTCTTCAAAAACTGCTGCTTTTCTTTCTAAATGCCTCCTCAGGAAATTAGACTGCTTGGTTAGTGTAATGTTGAGCCTCAGGCCCACATGTTGATGAAGGACTGACACAGACAGTAAGTAGTATGGTGCAGAACTGGCCTCGGGCACGTGCGCCTGGCCCCTTTTATTGACAGGGTCACCTGACTGGTGACGCCTGTGGTGGGTGGGTGTACAGTGTGTATTATATCACAGGCAGAACACTATAACGTGTCTGGCTAGACACTACATCCCCCCCCACCTTTAATGAAAAGAAAAGAACAAAAGTCCAACCTGGAAGAAAAACAAACAAACAACGGATAGCACTAAATCAGTTTCTTCAGGCCGTCAGCCAGGCAGCGCTGGAGCCTTGGACTGCATGGTCATGATGTTTTTTGTTGGCCTTGGCGAAGTGCTTTAGACCGGCCTGGTCTCGCAGTGTTGAAGTCCATGTATGAAGGTCCAGCATCAGTGCATTGGGAGCTGCGGTGAGGTCCACTCTGGAAGATCTCTGTATGTGAAGCCGTTGCCTGGAGGCGGCGTGGTTGATGGTCTTCCTTGCTTCTGACTGCCGAGCTACTTCCGATTTGCCTCTCTCACTGGGACTCTTCTCCCGCTGGAGCCTCCTGGAGGGTCTTCCTGCTGAGCGGCCATGGGACCGTGTGGACCGTGGGTGTGCTCTACTTCGGTATGCTGCAGGTTGACAAGGGCACACAGACGGGTCCTGGGTGGCTCACCTCGTGGAACTCCGGTGATTGTTCTTCAGTTGGGCAACAGGCGGCGGTCTAATGTCTTGGGTCTTGGAGCGAGGAGGACTGGAGGGGCTTCGCAGCTTGCCTTTATCTTGCTGAGGTTGTCCGGCACTCGTGGCATCTGCGGTGAGACGCAGGGATGTCATCTGACTTAGACTGCCGATGCTTGGGACTGAACGGTCGCGCAGGGAAGCGTTTGAGAGATACTCGCTTCACACTGGTTGCGGCTTACGTTTGGTTCTTCTCCGTGGGCTGTCTCCTGGGACTTCGGTCCGGCGGGTGGCTGTCTGGTGTCTCGGGGTACGCTCATACTGTGGTGGTACGAGCCCTCTGCCCTGTCGCTCTGCTCCTTTTCTCCTGCACGCCCGTGATGGTTGTCTGCCCTGTGGCGCTGTGCCGCTGTTCCTTCTCCCTTCGTGGAGTGGCGTCATGCCACTCTCTTCTCCTCCATTCGACCAGGATCTCACTTAGAGGTGGCATCCTGCCACATGTCTCATGTTGACGTCACATGGACACCTCGCTGGTCGCATCGTCGTCCAGACGGTCTCACCTTCCCTGTGGACCTGTCTCAGGTCTGTCCTGTCAGTAGGACTTGTACTTCCTCTTGGGAACTTTCGTTGGCACCATCTCTCCGAGAAGGTCTTGCTCTTCTGGGCGCCTGCAAATGCATTCAAGCTTCTAGGTGCGTTTGTCGCGCACCTCGGACTTGGCGCTCTTTGTTCCTTCAGCATGTCTCCTTTTCTTCGAGGAGGTCTTGCTCTTCTGCCCTCTTCGGGGTCTTCTTCGATTCTGCCCTCTTTGGGGTCTTCTTCAATTCTGCCCTCTTCGGGGTCTTCTTCGATTCTGCCCTCTTTGGGGTGTCCGTGATTCTGGTGGTCTAACCAACCACTTCTTCTCCACTGGATGCGCTTGCTGCGCATTCTGTTCAGTTTTCCGTTCCTGGAACTGTAGCAGCTGGTTCTGTGCTGCTGCACACTTGCTTGGTGTTGTATTTTCCTCTTCAACAGGTACATGTGGAGTTGCCTCTCTTTTTGCAGTCTCTGCATGCCCTGGCAGTCTTTACTGTGGTCTCACTATGGTGCACAGTCTTTCCTTTAGCGCTCTCCTCCCATCACTTGGGTCGCTTTCTCTCGCACTGTGCCCGGTGGGAGCTTCATCCAGCAGGGGAAAACCACTGCAGTAAGGGCTGCCTTCTCACCTCCTACTGTCACTCAGTCCCTTTCACCTTTGCCTCAGTTGTTCTTTATACTGTAGCAGCGTGCAGACTGGCTTTGTGTGCACTCTCTTTTCGCATTGTTTTTACACACAGGCAGTCTTCGTTGTGTTCCTGTCAGTACTGCCGTGTCTTTTCTTTCGCTGGCGTCGTACTGCTAGATGGCCACTAGATGGCACTGTTTGAACTACCATTGAAAGACCTGTCTCCTCAGCAGCTTCGCCACTCTGCCGACTTTGCTCAGCTCTTTTTCTCGGAGCTTCCTCTGCCCCCCACAAGAGCTCATCCTCCCGCCTGCCTGCAACCAGGAGGTACACCCAAACTACCACTGTCCTCTTTCACCGTGTGGCTCCAACTACCGCAGCAGTTGAGTGCAGACGCATTTGCAGGTTGGATTGCGGGACGTGGTAGTTTTAATTTTCTCCTCCTGCCGGCTGTTACCTTCTCTTCGTGTCTTCCGCCCCTCGCAGCAGACCCTCTCACTTCACGGGCTGCGCGGGGCTAGCGTTGCTGACTGACCGTCTACCTCGCGCTGGCAGTCCTTTTATTTTTATTGGGGGTGGGTCTCATTTATTACAGGCACCCACCCAGCCGCGCTAGGCCTTTCTTGCGTTGCCGGACACACGCTCGCATTGTCCCCGGCCAGGGCACTATTGCCACCACATGCGGCGGCAGGCCGCACGCTGTCTCCTCTCTCTACTCCACCCCACCGCAGCAGCCTCATTCAATACATACGCTGCGCGGGGGTGAGCCAGAGCTGTTACTCGGAGACTACGGACCTTAGGGCCGAGTTCTCCTTCTTCACCGGGGTGCGAAGGAACGGGCTGCTGCTCCGCTCTCCATCCTTCTTTCAACCGGCTCTTTTCACTGCCCCCGGCTTTCCGCCCTCAGGGTCACCTTCAGCTTGATCTCTGTTCCGGCATGCCTCACCTCGTGGCAGTCCGCGGCTCGCCTCATGCTCGGTGGGTCGTCGCTGCCTATGCGGGTGGGCTCCGCTTCAGTTCGTGTTTCAGTCGGGCCTCAGCAGGCGTGTGGAAGGCACTCCACCGGTGTCTCTCGCTTTCCGCCCCGCAGGTCACACCACGGACGGCATTGCAGGTGCGGGGTGGGCTCTCGATCACCTTTCACCCCCGGGCTCTTCTCACGCCTCGCGGGCTATCGGGCGCATCTGGAGCCTCCTCGCCGGGGTTGCCCTAGACACGGGCAACACCTCTTTCCCGATCTGCTGGGCTGCTGCACGCACGGGCGCATCCCACTCTCATCGCCAGTGTAATGTTGGGCCTCAGGCCCGCATGTTGATGAAGGACTGACACAGACAGTAAGTAGTATGGTGCAGAACTGGCCTCGGGCACGTGCGCCTGGCCCCTTTTATTGACAGGGTCACCTGACTGGTGACGCCTGTGGTGGGTGGGTGTACAGTGTGTATTATATCACAGGCGGAACACTAGAACGTGTCTGGCTAGACACTACATCTAGGTATTTATCTATTTATTTGTTAAGGATCGACATGTATTTAAATAGGTTTTTTTGGTAGGCACAAGAAGAACCGATGCCGAGACTCGTTTTTTTATTTTGTTTCTGCTTGTTCACCAGATGGGAGTTCCTTTGGTACTGCTAACTACTTGTAGGGCATTTTTCATTTTGTTTCTGTTTTGTGATTGTTTTATTTGTTAAGGCTCAACATGTATTTAAATTGGGTTTTTTGGTCGGCTAGGGGAGAACCGATGCTGAGACTATAACCCGGTTCCCACCATAGCTGCTCACATTCAGTAATCAACTGATGTCATTATGTGGTCTGGAACATGTTTTGAGCGTTTTTCCAAAAGTATTGGCCTCGTTGTTTACGTGGGTCCTGAACATTGAGTACACTTCTAGATATCACAGGCAAGGGGCTGTGGGGTAAGTTGGACATGGAGAGCGTGGTTTGGTGACAGAAGAGGATTGACCACTGAAACTTTGAAGAGGAGTTGTTTGAGACAAAAAGGAGATCAAGCGTGTAAAAATTGTGTTGGGGTTTATTTGGAGAAGCTGCATGTTTCTGATTTCTCCATCCTCCTCAGCTCACCACCTTTGATGTTCCAACAGGCCCTCACATTTCCTAGACAGAAAAACATTTCTGAGCCCCTTTACTTTTTTATTCTGTTCATCAAATGTAGATCATAATGCAATCATGGGCTGAGTATATTCATTAAGAAGCGTGTTTTTATCTGGTAAATGGTGTAATGAGAGTATAAAGATGTACAATAGGAAATAGCATGCTATTCTTGTGCCACTTGGATGAACTTTTCTTAATGCACTGAAGTGGCGAAAAACCTTTGCTGCACTACGAGGAGTTCCAAGGGGCAGGCGGACCTGCTCGGCAATCCAGTTCGGGCCATGTTTTAAATCATGCAGATTGGGATTTACCATAGAATAAGTTCAAATCAAAGTTATACTGTAGTTTGAACACTAGATGGCACTCTGTAACTCCGTGCGAGCTGGATACATTTAATTTAATTGCATGAGACAAAGCTTATTCCCCATGAGACACTCCCAAACAAGCTGCCCAGGGAGTGACCACGCGACACCTCCTCATGACCTTGGGTCGCTTCTGGCAGTTACGGGCACACTTTAATAATGGCTCACTTGCACAGGGCCTCTACCGCTAGAGTCCACGGTTGCAGGTAGGGAATTTGTGATTTTTCTCCAGGATGGAATTAAGTGCCTTGACCATGCTCTGGAGGTGCACTTTATGCCTCAAAAATAAAGCATGTTGTGGCTCTGCAGGTCTTGCTTTATTTTTAACCACAGTAACATTTGTAATGTTTGCACACTGCTTTTTTGTCTCCCCCTCCTGCTGTTGTGCTCCAGGCCGCTTCACTAGCCACAAAACAACAAAAACACAAGCAGAACTGCAGGAGTCCACGTGCACACCTCTGCAGTCTGCACTAGTAGGGAAACCACTTGCACAGTAGAGGCCAGTATGTACAGTTGACATTAATTACTGCCCTGTGTCACTGATGATAGAGACCCAGTGTTTGAGTGTTCCAGGGGTAGGAGGGAAACACAACTGAGTTTATCTCCGCTTCACTACCCAAAGGATTGCTGCTGTGGGACTGCTCCTCCTCTGGGGTGCCCTCATCCTTTCTCTTTTAAGGGCTTGAGGGTGTGGACCATTGGAAGAGGGAAAGTCAAATGTACAGCATGTGAGTAGGAAAAGGCAAACCTGGTGTACAGAAGTACACTCAACTTTAAGACGTCACACTCACATCACACATCGAGGATAGACAAAAAAGTTAACACCTTTACTCCGCGAGCAGCCGGTCGCACACTTATCGCTGAGATAAACAACACAGATTTGAGCCTAAACATCACACTGGTGCAACACTGTAATTGCGGCAAACACTCTGTATATGAATTATCCCATGCCATATAAAGGTGCTGTCTGGGAGACTTTCATCAGGCTCAAGTGCAGCCTGCAATCATATATCATAGATCTTTTCTACAGCCACTCATGGCAGCTGAACACAAGCGCGTGACACACGGACTGAAAATGTAAAATAAAAAAGCAACCCTATTTGAATGGAAATAAAGGTGTATGGGATGGAATTGTTTGTACCCAGGTACCTTGCCTCAGTAACATGACGCTCCATTTCCTCCCTATGCCTCATGCCTACTTGCTCCCCACTCCTCTTTCTCCTATGCCTGCCTGTGTGTAGGTCATGGAGCTTAACAGTCTCTTTTAACTGTTGCAACCATTCCCTGCTCCCACTTTCCTTACCTGCAGGTCGGTGCACTTGTTCCTCATGAAGAATGCTCCCCGGGTAGCTTCTCACTGCCAACAGCAGCTCGGAAGTTGGTAATCATCTTCGGGGCCTGCAAGGTTATTTAAAGCCTCGGACCCAAGTACAGCTACAGTGACACACTCCAAATGAGTCAACGCTTGCCTCTGTGTACAAATAAACCAAGCTGGCTTCTATGTCAAAAGAACCCCAAAGCAAACCCATCCCACATAAAGATGACAGTCACAAAACATACTACATGCAAAAGTCCAAGCTATACGTCTCACTGATTGCAGCAGGCAGAGTACAAATGGTGGGCATTGGTAAACTCCACTTCACAATGGTGTATGGAGTGTTTGCTGAACTCCACGCTCCAAGCGAAGCACCGAGTCACAAAAGTGCCGCAAATTCTGCTGGCGGAGCGGAGTTTGCCACCCACCCCAAAAAAATGCATGTGACTTATAATAACTCTGAATCTGCAAGATGATTTTCCATGCCGCAAGCTGGCTAAGTTGTGATGTTTCAGATGTGTCATAATAAGAATTTTGAGGTTAACTGTTAGAACAAGCATTCCAGTTTGCAGCTTCCTTTCTCATGTGATGCAAACAAAACTTATGCATAACTTTCCATAAGTGCCTAATCCCGTGATGTAGACAGTGATATATATACTGTAGTGTATGCTGCATTGGTAAAGCTGTAAGCACAACTTGTTGGTATATATATTCTGAAAGGGCGCTTCCAAGACCCCCACACTTTATAGGTTCTGTTAAAGCATGAACAGCAGCATGAAGAATTGTACATTCCCCCTCACCAGGATGCTGACCTCTCTCATCGCAGCAGGATTTCTGATCTTGACATCTGCTGGCTCGAGAGGTAAGTAGCTAAAGGCTAACAGGAAGAGGCTGCATTTGTGCAGGCTATGTCTGATTCTATTTGAAATACAAGCCAGTGGATCTAAAAGAACTCTAAGAGTGGAGTGACTAATACAGAACTAATTTCTCAATTCTGGATCTGTCAGGATCCATCATCTTTCAGGCAGTGAATGTAAATAGACTGGAATCTAGAAAGTAATGTCAAACTGGAGCTGAATGGTAGAAATGGATAACAGGCTCAGCAAAGCCTGTTGTTGGAATGCGTGATGAATGTATGCATGAGTTACTTCTCACTATTGCCAGCGAGTCGTTTCTCAGCATTACAGACCATAATATTGTATTTATACAACAAGAGCAGAATATACATTATCTATTGCACACACTGTGACCTGAATCACCCCAAGGACCTTTGCCTTCATGGTGGTAATTGGACTAAGGATGCTAGAGGCTAAGGCACTCGTCAGAGGGCAAGATAATTCACATTGATCTTGTGTCCTAACATCCTGACGCTGTCTTCCCAGATGCCACAGACCTTTACACTGCCTGTATGTGTCACCTATGCTCCTCCCATTGTCCATGTTTCCCATGAGCCTCACACTTTCCCACACAATTCCCAATTTGGGGGGAAAGCATGGCTTTGCCCCCTTTCCTCACACTGAGTCCACCTGCTCCAAGAACCCCACACTTTCATTGTTTCCAAGTTGTTGAGACTGTCTAATGGCTCCCAGAGAAATGTGCTATGTGTCACTGAGCTCCCTTCCCTTCATCCTATCTGTTCTTCTTCCATACACCCCATACTCTTCACACTGTCCATTATTCTAAACCTCCTCGAACTGTCCAAGTGCTCCAGCCTAATGGTACTATTTGGCCCAACTTCTTCACACAGTCGGTCATATACTCTGTATTCTCCACACTGTCCGTGTACCCGCACTCTTCCACTGTTTATATACCCTAGACTGCTCCAGTGGTACTTGCACTGTTTGCAGGTGTGGCTCATGCTCCTCACACCATCCTCGCTATTCAAGTTCCTTACACTCTTTTCCCATACATCACTGTTTGCGACCTCTGCCTATATGGACCAGGTCTCTGCCACTGTTAGTCCACATGACTCCACCTTTTCACACAATTGGTTCAACTATAAGAAGCTTCTCACACTATCTTTACTTATTTCCCCAGTTGTTGACACTGTGAATGTGCTCTAGGATGTGCATCATGTTTCTCAGTGTTCTCATATCCTTGTCATACTGTCTGGTCTTGTGCAATAACATTGTTAAACAGATGGTTTATACACCCACATTTTTTCATAATGTTCATGTGTCGATGGCATCTCAAACTGCTTGGCAGTGTGCTGGAAGCTCCTGACATTCTCCGTTCATAAGCCCTGATCCTCTGACATTGTCCATGTATGCCATAGTCCTCACACTGCCTGTCTGTGTGCAAAGGTTCCTCACTCTCTCTAGTCAAGTGTCTCTCATCCATGGTTAAACTGAGTTAAACCATCTCAAAGTTAGAGAAAGGGAAGTCCTCAACTCAATTGCGAAAGTTAACTAAATGGCAACCTAATGTTACTTTTAACCCATAGCCCACGTCGTTAACAAGGTCAAGCTTGAAGTAAATTGCTTATTGTTGAACTTCCATGAGAACACCCCAAAGGTTTGTTTACTGCTGTTATGGAGAGGTTCCTAGTATTTTTTCTTTTTCATTGTTATTGCTTTTCATTCATCAATCAATCCCTTATTGTTATCATCCACCCGAACTCTGTTCCAGCATTATTATAAATGTGGAATCATTTATACATTATGAAATTAAGTAATTATTTTGCAAACTCTGCTTATAAAATCTCTTGCAATTTAAACATGCTGTTTCGCTAATGCTGGACACTATCATTTATATAAAGTATATTGTCCATTAAAATCACCTAGAAATTGATATAATCCAGTATTCCTGTCTACTTTAATTCGGTTTGTCTCCTTTTGATCCTGCAATATTTGCTCGGCAGTTCCCCAGTTACTACCACACAATTAATTAAATTGTCCTTACTCACTACTTTCTTACACTGGTGCATTTGCCCCACTGATAGCAAAATGTATAAATAAATATTTACCTACATGGCGCTCAGGCTGACAGTAAAAATACCTGTGGTTAGATAATCTATCTTGCACATTACTAGCCTTAGCTGTAAGCTAATACATTTTGCAGATTTCTATTTCGTATCAAACTCATTGAAGCCAATCTAATCTGAACGAATTGCTGACGAAAAAATACTCATAGTACAAGTATCAAGACTGTGTTTCCAAATGTTTTAACGAGACTGATGGATTACCCACCTGAACACAAGCTTTGGGTAATGTATCAATAGTGACACAATGATATTTGAGGCAGCACATGACACTGCAGATCAATCTCTTGTTGTGCCTCCTACTAAAATGGACAAAATACTCAGGTGACGATAAACTGAATTGGTTTACTTCATGCCTGCAGACCTAGGAACAAATGTGCGGCATGAGAGACGGTGCGAGACATAAACAGTGCAACATGCAAATCACAGTGACGAACACTGGCAGCAATGAACGCCTCTACATCAATTTGCAATCATATGGCAATCCATAACATAGACATGACAGATGGCTTCAACAGCATGTCCATGATGGAGCCTTACACCGCTCTATTATTTCTGAGAAGTTAGCCGAAAACTCAATTGCATTTGTCTGGCAGCAGAAAGAAACTGAAAAAGAATCACCACTTGACAATGAACTCTGTGACACATCAATTTGACTGGAATCAGAGGGAAGAAAAAATAAACACAAAATACTTTTGAGTTTGAACTGTTACCCACAGCTGAGAAAAAAATGTTGCTTGCAATTCATTTCCACAAAAGGAGGGAGACATTCAAACAATGGTCATTCAAATTTTCATAACAGTAGATAATTTGATAACACACAGATATAAATGGAACTATTTTCATCATCAGTTTCCATTGCTTTTGATGCATGAGCTGCAGTCAGTTTGAATTCAGAGAGGACTGCTAAGCGATGGAGAATGCAAATAAAAAGTGTGCATATTATAGTTGTATTCACAAGTGTGAACATAGATCTATGTATAGGTGTCTGCTTAACCAATGTGCGATGATTCGGCGCCACATTTGAAACAGAGGACCTTATTAAGGGCCTGATTACAAGTCTAGCAGTCCTACAGCGGTGGCGGTTCTCCACCATCTGCTGTAGGGGCGCCAAACCCGTGGTGAAACGACCCGCCAGATTAGGAGTTAAATCCTGGTCTGGTTGGCAGTGTGGCGGCGGTATGACTGCGGCAGTTGGCAAGGCTCATAGAAGAGCCTATAATGCAGACTGCCACAGTCAGACCGCCAACTGCACATTCCTATTAGGGCCCTCTTTATTGCCTTTCTGCCACCCTTTTCATGGCGGGTACACCGCCATGAAAAGGGTGACGAAAATGCAACTCGTAATATGCTAGGCGGTGCTGGCAGCGGCACCGCCAGCATATTGCAGCCGGTTGCAGACCGCCGGCTCAGCTGGATCCTTGATCCTGGCAGTGGCGGCGGTCTTGTGGCAGTCCGACCGCCCCAGTAGGAATAATGCAGGCAGTCCCCGCAGTGTTGTGGTGGTCAGACCGCCACCACAAGTTCAGTGGCACTATGGACCACCAAACTCGTAATCAGGCCCTTAGTTTTTATATGGAATATAAAATCTTCTAATTTTTGAGTAAACTCTAAATATGGAGTAGACTTTTCTGGCTGAATGTCCTCTTCCATAACAGTAGTATTTTGGCAGAAATTAAGCTGGTGGACTCAATTCAATTCAATAAAAACTTTATTCGAATCTTTGTTGGATTCATAAAAGTGCATACAGTTTAAAATTTATATTCACATTTATAAAAATATACAATAATCTTTGGTTAAGAACATCAGTCCACATCGTTAAGTAATCCCACTTGATCATGAGGTGCATTATACTCAGAGCCATCCTTCATTCTGTTTCGTAAACAAGTTGGTCTAAAAATGTTAAGGATTTCCTTCTTTGTATGGCCCGAGTTATAAAACCAACAACAGCACTACAAATTAATTCATTTTCAAGGGTACATATAAATTTCATCGCATCCTTATAAAAAAAATAATTTCTGTGAGATAAATTGGACGTAAGAATTGTTTTCTAATATCTTTGTAAAATTTACAAAACAACATATAAAAAAAAAAATTTCTGTGAGATAAATTGGACGTAAGAATTGTTTTCTAATATCTTTGTAAAATTTACAAAACAACATAAAATGCATCGTTGTTTGGTTGGCTTTTCCCTCACATGGACATTTATGCTCTATTTTTTGCCATTTGTTCAGTTTGGGGAAAGCCACCAGTTCATGGACTATACCCAGCCGCATTCGTGTCAAATAAAATCTATCCTGCATGTTAGTGACTTTTACCAAATAGTTTGGGAGGCCAAGTGACTCGTTCTTAGCCGCATATCTTAATACGCTAACCTTTCCTTCCTCTCTCCCGGCTCTTACTTGGCTTACTCTCTCCAAATACATTTTCTTCACATCATTCTTACCAAATTGTAGTATGGCTGTGGGGTTTTTTACCGATAAGTCTCTGTTAATGCTCTTTAGTAGGCTGTCCATATAAGCTAACCAAGGTATCTTGTTTGTGTTCTCTAGAGCTAGACAGTCCATGATAACATCCCTAGTAAATTTTCCAAGCACAAAGCGCTCTTACTTGAATTAGATCTGTCACATATGATGCGTCTAGTTCTTTGTGCAGGATATATGTTGACGTGGATCTTGGGGCAGCCAGCATACGGCATAGGAAATAGTTTTCACATGTTTGCAATCCATTACAGTTGGCATTACCCCATACTAAAGAGCAGTAAGTAGCTACAGGTAAACATTTGCTACCGTATACTTTTAACATGTCCCGAATGGGTTTACTGCCTTACTTGTTGAAAAATCTAAAAACCGCCTCTATAGTTCTAATCAGTTTGAGTCTGGTCTGGTCTGGTCTAGGTGGGTGGTCCAGTTGCAATTAGAGGTGAATAGAACACCCAGGTAAGAGAAATTTTTAACTTCAGTTAACTTATGCTTCCTGACATAATGGGTCTTTTTCTTAACCCTACCTTTACCACATGTCATCACAAACGTTTTGGTGAGGTTTAGTTTTAAATCCCTCTGCTCCATGCATGAATCAAACACTTCAATCAGTTTTTGCAGTCTATTTGCAGTTCTCGAAATTAGGACTGTATCATCTGCATACAGGAGCAGAGGGATTGATCTCGCACCTATTTTCGGGGCATCTGTGTTGAGGTTATGAAGGGTTTTATCGACTCCATTTATATATAATGAAAATAAAAGTGGAGCAATAACACACCCTTGACGGATTCCCCTTAGAACCTTAAAGTTTGTGGTGCATTCCCCTCCCCTTCCATATCTTACTCTAGATGTCAGCCTCGAGTATAGTTGTGAGAGGAATGATATAATATCGGCAAGGGCGCCCATCTCCGTCATGACCTCCCATAATTTGACATGATTTACACAGTCAAATGCAGAACTCAAATCTGCAAAGCATAGATGGATATTTTCTTCCTTTGCCATAGTGTATTTATTTATAATTAGATGTAAGTTTAGGCATTGCTCCACCATCCCCATATCCCCCCTGAAGCCATATTGAGTTTCCGTCAGGATGTTATTATCGTTCACCCAATTCTCCAGTCTTTCCAATACTATACGCCCCATGATCTTAACAGATGAGTCCAGAAGGGATATGGGGCGGTAGCATCTTGCATCACATCGATTCCCCTTTTTAAAGATTGGGACAATAACACTATCTGTCCAGGTCTTTGGAACGTGGCCATTAACAGCTGCGTTACAGACCTGGGTTAAAATGGGTGCCCACAGCTCTAAATATTTTTTATATGCATCAGCTGGGACCCCATCGGGTCCAGGGGCCTTTCCCTGCTTCATCCTATTTATTGCCATGGTGACCTCCTCCAATCTAATTTGTCCAAGAGGTGTCACTGCAATAGGGGAGGGCTGTGCTACATTGTAAGTAGATACATTAAAAATTCGACTAAAATGGGTGAGCCAATCCTTTGGAGCAATAACTGTTTCGACGATAGGATCTTGATCGTCTTTCCACAGAGGTGAATTTATCACCTTCCAAAATAAGGTGGAATCCCTGGTCTCTGCTGCTTTATTCAGCTTCGACCAGGCCTCCTCTTGTACCTCCCTCTTCCTATTTTTTAGCGCTTCGTGGACTCTATTCCATATGTAGAAATTGGAAATTGGAAGATTTACAGTTCCCGCCAAACTCTAGATAAGGCCTTAGCCTTTACTACTCAGATTTCAGGAACCTTATGGAGACCATGTTTATTGAATTTAGTCTAATTCTGAGTTTGATGGTGAGAGAAAATCCTCTGATTTTTGCAGGAAGTATAAAGGGGCATTTTAATCATAGGGTTGCGTCGCTTTTTCACCACGTAACGGGGTGCAAAAGTGATGCAACCCATAATTTGGATTTATCAAGCCACTTAAGGCCACCTTGTGTGGCCCTGAGTGGCTTGCTAAACTCAGAGTAACACACAAATTGCTGCATTGAATTGCTCTGCTCTGGGAAGGCATTCCATGGGTGGAGCATAAGTGTTCCCACACATCCACCCATAGATTCTGATGAGTTCTTAGATTTACCAATATTGGTAGAGCTGGGAATGCGTCAGAATGCTATGCTTTCCCAGGGGAAGCATAATGAGGAAAAATATATTTTTTTCTCCTTGTTATTTCCTCTTTCTATGTGTGTTGCATTGTGCAGCACACATAGAAAGAGGAAAATGCCTAAGGGGATTGTTTTTGTGCAGGAAGTTGTCCCTCCCTACACAAAAACAATCCTGCATACAAGCAGACACCTTTGCATCATGCTGCAAGAGTGGCTGCATTGGCGCTAGGTCGCACATTGTACGCCAGCGCTGGGAAAAGACAGGATGCACTGTATTATGTTAAATAGGGTGCATTCCTGCCCTTTCCCTGTTGCGTAGTGCAGCAAAGCAACTCGCCGCACTGCACTGCGCTGTGTGACATTTTGTTAAATATGCCCCTTAGTACAGAGGAGAACCCACCAGCAGACCTGGGGAAACACCCTGTGCCACAAAACCATTACCATGCATTACCATTACCAAGCAGTCATTACCTTTACCATGCAGGTCTATTCCACACATATGCCTTTACCATGCATGCCTTTACAACAAAAATGTAAGGGTATTGGATGGTAAGGGTATTTTTAGGGTTTGGGGGAATGGGTATTGTGTGGTGTGTTTTTAAGATTTTGGGGTGGGTAAAGGTATTGGGTGGTAAGAGTGCTTTTAGGGTTTAGGGGTGGTTAAGGGCATTGGGTAGTAAGGGGATTTTTAGGGTTTAGGGTGGGTAGGGCTATTGGATTGTAAGGTTCTTTTTTTAGGGTGTAGGGATGGGTAAGAGCATTGGGTGGTAAGGGTATATTTAGGATTTATGTGTGGTTGAGGGTAGGGGTTGATAAGGTCATACATATCTATATGCATTATATATATATTACCTACCGGCGGTCTCCAGTAGGTAGTTATAGTTAGGAGCTAGTTTTCATAGGGAGAGCGTTTTTTAATTAGCCAATGACTTTGGCAGCGTTTGACGAATCTTCACGAAGTTTACAAAACAGATACGATGCTCACTTCAGCTGCTGTCTTGAAAGTTTTGGGGTGATCTGTCAAGCATGGGCTGAGAACCAGGGGGTGCTTAAAAGTGCATTTTCCCCTAAGTTAATTCCCATAGGACCTTTAGACACGGCTACTGCCCGAACTGCTGAATGGAATTACACCAAATTTGGCAGGAAGGTAGATGTTGGTTCAGGTGCCTTTGTTATTTGGTGTAAATCTGTTCAGTAGTTTTGGAGTTATTTAAATACATTTCCAGTTGTATGTATAGGGATGCAGTGGATCCGTGACCCTCCCTGATCTCGTGCTGAGATCTCATTGGCTGCCAACACTTCAAACCAGGAAATCTTGTGATGCGGTTGAACCGAGTCACAGGAAAAAACATTAGAAAAAAAGATTAGGGGTCAGGGTAAAAACACCCTGACTCCCTAGGCCTCTTGGGGGACTCCCACAGGGAAACACAAGGAGATGATGTACGGAGCGCTGAAACTTTTCAGACACTCACCCCCAGTCACAGATCTGGGTTAAATCCATCATCATTCTTTAGCTCTCTTCGCCACCCCAGTTCAGACACAGCTATGTGCAAATCAGTCTTGACCCTGTGCCTCATGGGAACAGTCCAGACCGAACTGCCAAGCCATGTTGTTCCTGGACCGGAAACAAGCATCCTGGGACCGGTTTCAGGGTAACACCCCTCATCAGCCAGGATGCTTGAATCCAGTGGCAAAGTGAGCAAGGGACCCATGTCTGGGCATACATTGCCAACTTAGGGCGAACAAAGCAAACACAAGGAGATGATGTACGGAGCGCTGAAACTTTTCAGACACTTACCCCCAGTCACAGAGGGGGTCCCTTGCTCACTTTGCCACTGGATTCAAGCTAGCCTGGCTGATGAGGGGTGTTACCCCGAAACCGGTCCCAGGATGCTTGTTTCCGGTCCAGGGAGGACCAAGCCTGGCAGTTCGGGCTGGACTGTTCCCATGAGTCACAAGGTCAAGACTGATTTGCATATGGCTGGGTCCAAACTGGGGTGGCAAAGTGAGCTAAAGAACGATGATGGATCCAACCCAGATCTGTGACTGGGGGTGAGTGTCTGAAAAGTTTCAGCACTCCGTCCATCATCTCTTTGAGTTTGCTTTGGACTCCCACAAGGACCCAGCAAGTCCCAAAAAAGGATTTTATTAAATAAAACAAATTTGGTGGGAGTCACGCTGGATCCACGACTCCTGCTGACATTTAAAAAAAAAGTGCGGGCTCCCAGGTGGGCCTAATCCTGGGGAAATGATTTATCTAAGGAGTGGGGCACATGGGGCCCCCCTAAGGTTTTTATATACCCCATAGGATGGCCACGTCTCCGGGGTTTATTTTAGTATAGGGGGCCGCACGGGCCCCCATGTCCCAGAGACTGCCACCTCCTGGGGACAATTTGTCCGAGGGCCCTCTACCTACCGAAGCCATTTTAATTGAATTTGGGGGGCCTCATGGACCCCGTTTCCCTGGGAACCACCACATCCCTGGGGCTTAAATATTTGTATTGGGGGGCCTCATGGACACCCCCTAGGCCCTGGGGACCACACTCCCGGGCTAAAATACCAAAATGGGAGGGGGGCCTTCACGGCGCCGGGGACCACCACCTCTGCTGGGCGGTACTTCTAAGTTAAAGGAGGGGAGCGCGCAACCCCCCTCATGGAGCTAATAACGGCCATGGGGACCGCCACCCTCCCAGGGCCAGCTCCTGAAATATCCTGGGGTGTCCACCCCTAGGATATTACAGTTTGCTATGGCTTGGTGGGAGCACCATCAATATCTGCTCTGCTTCGAGTAAGCAAGTAAAATATAAAATATAAAATTCTCTTGCTTACTGGAAGCAAAGGAGAATTGCTTTTGGACACTTGGAGCTGCATATTCAGGAGCTCCCTCTGTCCAAAAGCAATGCTGGCTCCCGCACGACACAGGGAGCTGGCAGGGACCACGAGGGCCTTCAGGCTCCCCCGCGGTACCCAACAAAAATGACTGGGCACCATCAGTAGGACCAGGGCACCCAGAATTGCGGCCAGACCCCGGGGGATAGGGTCCCTGGGGCCAAAATCGGCCCTCTCCTTTAAAAAAAAATATATTTTCAGAAAAGGGGCGGGCCCCAGGGGATGAGGTACCCGGGGCCAAAATCAGCCCAGGGAAGGGGGGCCACGCGGGCCATAATCCACCTGGGGAGGGGGGCCATGCAGCCCCCTCCCCCATTCTAAAAATACCTGGCCAAAATCAGCCCAGGGAAGGGGGCTATGCAGACCCCCTTCCCTAAAACAAGAAAAGAAAAAAACACCAGGAAACTCACCAGAGTCCCCACCCCCTTTCAACACCACTCTGCAAGCGCACCTCCTGGCACACTAATAGTTGAGGGAAGAAGTCCCCTTGCATCCTGAAGGCCTAAGGACTAAAGTGGACTTCCCCCAACCAGTAGTACACCAGAAGGCGCATTTGCAGAGTGGTGGAGAAAGGGGACTTGACCTCTGATGACCTCTCAGCAATCCAGCTGTGTGTGTCTTACTGGAGGTAACAGGTGGGGTAGTTTGCCCCAAGGACCCCAAAGAGCCAAGAGGACTTCATCCCTCAACCAGTAGTGCGCCAGGATGCGCGTTTGCAGAGTCATGGAGAAAGGGGATGTGGCCACTGAAATCTTCTCAGTAAACCCACTGTGTGGGACTTACTGGAAGTAACAGGAGGGGTTATTGGCCTCCAAGGACCCTCAATAGCCAAGGGACTTCATCCCCCTACCAGTAGTGCACCAGGAGATGCGTTTGCAAAGTGGTGGACAAAGGAGGCATGGCCTCCGATAACCTCTTAGTAATCCTGCTGTGTGGGACTTACTGGAGGTAACAGGAAGGGTAGTTGGGCCCAAAGAGCATCCTCAGACACCCATACAGGTACTCAGGCAACCAATCACTCACCCATACAGCCACTCACGTACCCACTCACACACCCATACAGCCACACCAACTGATACAGACGTTCACAAAACCAGTCACTCACCCATACATTCACTGAGACACATAATCACTCACTTATTCAGTCAGTTACACACCCATTGAATCATCCATACAGGAACTCATACACACACTGATTCACTGATACACCTTGGTATATATATATATATATATAACACTCAAACATTTTAAAAACACTCACAGTCACTGGATGATATCATCAGTGATGTAATCTGATATGTCATCACTGATGTCACTTACTATGTCATGAGTGATGTAATATGTGAGGTCATGGGCAATGCATTGCGGGGGCGCGAGTTATAGTTAGGTCACTAACTAAAACTGCTGAATTTCACTTGTTTTGTACGAGTGAAATCTGAGCCTAACTATAAAGTCCCTGTAACCTTTGGTTGTTTCAGAAAAAAAAAAAATATATATATATATATATTATAGATTTTCACTTACCTGATATATATTGACATTTTCGTTGTAAAGGTATGCCTGATAAAGGCATATGCATGGTGAAGACTGGCGTAGTGAAAGCAATGAGCAGTAAAGGCATTGCGTGGTAAAGGCTGTGTGGTAATGGAATGTGTGGTAATGGCATGCATTGTTCCATCATACATCCACAGAATTGCCTCCACCCTAGGTATAGTATGCTGGAGGAGACTTAACTGCTGGTGTACTCCTCCCATAGAAATTGGATTTCCAATTACTAGTCAACGCTAAATCAGGGCCTTGTCTCATTGTGTTAGTTTACACCAGAGAGCTGCAATGTGAACCTCTCACTCTGAGTAAAAATTTATGGAAAGAAAATATTTACCTCAAAAGCCTCAGAGCGGAAGTCCACTTAGAAAACTGGCAGTTTCTGTCTGTAAAAATCCAACAGAGAATACATGCGGGGATATTCGCAAAGGTAACTTACACTTGAAAGTAATTTACAATTGTAATTTACTCTTACATCATTGAGTAACTTTACTACTTTTGGCTATTCAGAGTGTAAAGTTAATCAAAGGTGTAGACTTACATGTTTTCACCCCCTGAAAAAGAGGTTCGAGCAAAACTTTCAAGTGTTAGTTACAACTGCCAAAAATTAAATAGTAGTAAGTCCAGCATCACACATGACCAACCACTGCTACAGCAACACCTTCCAATAGAAAATAATGAAGATAGGGACTTAAAATAAAATCTATAGGAAATAATGTTAAAATACATTCATTCATTTACAGTGAAAATAAAAATAAATATAGTTTAATGGTAACAAATATATAAAAAGAGACAAATGTATTATTTTTAAAACATTTTAACAACCTTTTTCAATTTAGAAGTTAATGTAAGTGTAAGGTTTAATGACATATAAATACATTTGTTTGAGTGATTTTATAGATCATTTTAATATATACTAATGCACACATTGTTTTTCATTTTTTACTTCAGGTGGGATTCTATTTTTTAATTTAAACTTCAGAAAAATAATGCAAAAGGTTTAGTTAAAAATTACGTTACTGGGGGCCTGGCCAGGAACATGGCCGGGTACCTGCCCTCTTTGTGAGCTTCGGCGACCAGCAACTAATCCGAGACAAATCCTGCCTCACTAGGGACCATCAACGCAAGCTGTGGCAACACTTTTGATACTGCAGCTCTCCTGGACTGCTGAGGGCTGCAGAATTGTTTTGGTGTTTGATTGCATTCACTCTTTGCCACGGGCGAAGGATGCGCTGGCCCAGATGGGCCAACATGGTGGCAACCGCTTCCTGCACGGCCTGATTCCCCATGCTGACTCGAAGGTGCCCCAGCACTGTGGCGGTGAGTGCGCTCTCACCCTCCTTCGATGTGGCACCCCTGGGGCCCAAAAGATGGAACGCTCCCTTTCAGGGAGATCTTGTCCCGGGGTCTGTGAGGGGGCTTGACCTGTAGCATAGACCCAGCTGAGCGGAAGTATGGGGCAGAGGAGGTTCGTGGACGGGCCTCAAGGGTGCCTGCTGATGAAGAGGAACCTGGAGGTCTGAGTGCTCCCTGTGCCCTGGGGAGCCCCCTACGGAGCTGGTTCCTGCATTGGATGGGGGGAGGCCTCCCATTTGGGCCTAGCATGCGGCTTAGTCTGTGAACCAGAGCCTCGCTCTGCAGAGGTGTGGATGGTGGCGCTGCGGTGTGCCTTGCCCACGTTGCCTGCTGAGAGCTGCTGGGGCCGGCGTTATGAAGAGGTGTTGGTGGGCCTAGTTGGGGCCTACTATTTGACTGGAGGAGGCACGGCACTCTCCGGACTGCAAGGACGTGCCAGAGGCCACCGGGGCCTCCATTCATCTGCATGGAGAGGGGCCGTGGACCCTAGGATGAGTACTGAAACTATCGAGGTAGCACCTGGAGGGGCCTCATTTTTCTGTTTTCCAATGTGGAGGCATCACCTGGGACTCCTGTGTGCACCACCCATTACGAGGACCTCTAAAGGGGTTTCTTAGCCCCAGGCTACACTTCGTCCACCACAATTTGCTGAGTCCCAGACTTTGCTGGGCCTTCTGAATGCCGTTAACAGTGAGTGGGGGCATGCTTGGTTTCTTATGTTACGGGCGAAGTGGCCCTGGTGGAGTCTTGTGTGGACACCAGTAGGGGGGTCCTGCCCCCTACAGTGAGGAGATATCTTTTGGCATCTTATGCAACTACGCTGACTGGAGGAGTCGAGAGTGGGAGCAGGCCAGAGACCATGTCTGCATTGAGCTTTATTATCCGCCGTGTTGAAGAGTGGAGTTGACATTGCTGGTCTTTCCCATTCCACATCTCCCACTAGGGCCCCCTCCCCATGGGTGTACAGTGTGACATCCTCCCTACCCAGTAGTCGACTGGTGGGCACCCAGGGCCATTTCAAAGGACAAGGAGGCCAGACAAGGCAAAATGGACAGATATATAAGGGCCGTGGCTCCCCTGCTGGAGCAGGGGATCCATGCATCCTCCATACCCAACAGCGCGACTTTAATGATTTGATGCAAGTATCGCTGGACTGCTCCAAAATCCAGAGGGGAAGCATACAATCTACTGTACTGGCCCGACTCATGGAGATACTAGGGCTGTCTGACTTATGGAGACACCAACATCCCCATACCAGGCAATACTCTTATTTCTTCAGGGCCCACAGAGTTTACTCCCAGCTAGACTAAGTCATCATGCTGGACGGCTAGGTGGGGGAGGTGTCCCAGGCAAGGTATCTAGCACAAGGTTTGTCTGACCATTCACCACTGCATATTCAACTGGGCACAAAAGCCAGATCTCTGGGCACAGGGTGGAAATTGAATGCATGGGAGCTCAGAGTGGATAGGGGCCTCCAGGCAGAAACTGAACTCTTCTTTGCAGAAAATAATCCCTCTATAGAATCAAAAGTTATGTTATGGGAAGTTTACAAAACTGTCCTAAGAGATAGGGCACAAATCCTGGTCACCCAAAAAAAGAAGCAGGAGGTGGCAGAGCTGGAGAGCCTGGAGTGACGGATCCTTTGCCCGGAGGAGCGGTTGTTCCACTCTCCTAGCCCCCCACTTTTTAGACTATTGGAGGCCCTACGTATGGAATACCACGACCTGGCGCAAGATAAGGCTAGACAGTGAAGGTTGGCGACATTACACCATTCATATAAAGTGGGGGGCAAGGGCGGGAAACTTCTTGCCTGGCTTAGTAAAAAGGAAATGGAGGCCAGAAGGGTCAGTGGGATCCGAGACAGCAAAGGAGCTTCCCACTCCATAGACACCCAGATTGTCAAGGCATTCGCCACTTATTATGGTTCATTTTACAAGGTCCGCCCTTTAAGTGACCACATAGCCATCACTCATTATTTAGACGGCATTCCTACCCTGGTGCTGGGGCTTGAGGTGGTTGAAGCCCTGGAGAGCGATCACACTCTCAATGAGGCAGAGGCAGCGGTCTCCAAACTCAGGACGGGTAAAACTCCAGAGTCTAACAGCATTCCCACTTACTTTTTTAGACGCTATCTTGATACCATTGGACCCCACTTGTTGAATCTTTTTACAGAAACAAACGAGACTTGCTCCCAAACCTCCGGACTGCCACCAACACAGTTATCCACAAGGGGGGCAAACTACATGACTGGTGTTCCTCTTACCGCCCAATCTCACTTTTAAACATTGAGGTAAAAATCCTGGCCACCATACTGGCGATACATCTGCTCCAGGTCATCCTGACTGATCCCTCATTCACAGGGATCAGTCAGGATTCAATGCGGGTCATTCCACCAGGCAAAACCTACGCCATACCCATAATTGGTTGTTGGAGGTTAAAATCCGACCATCTCCTTATGTCTTTTTGTCTCTAGATGCAGAGAAGACATTTGACATGGTCCATTGGCCATTTCTATAAAGCACGCTGGCCAAATTTGGATTCAGGCTCAAATTTAGACACTGGGTGTCCTTTATCTATCGGGCACCAAAGGCGGCAGTCCGGGTTAACGGATTGTTGACTTAAAAGTTTCCCATTAGCCATGGGACCTGGCAGGGATGCCCCCCTCGCTCCTATCCATGGCTTTTGGGCATCCGAAGACGTAGAGAAGAATTTCCTCTATGCAGGTGCCATTCTTCTATACATCACCGAGCCCCTGACTACCATCTCCACCCTATTTCACACTATGAAAGAATATGGGAAGCATTCAGGATATAAAAACAACTGGGACAAGTCTACTATATTCTCGCCAGGACCTGTACAAGACTGGCGCCCCTGCTGGGTAACCTAAAGGTGGCCTTTGAGGGTTTTATTTACCTTGGTGTCTTTATTACACCCCATAGAGAAACCTGTTATCACCACAATCTTGGGAGGGTGGTGTACAACTTCCAGAAAGATGCGGATAGATGGAGGGACCTGCCCCTGTCGATATTGGTACGGGCAGTCCTCTTTAAGATGAATGCATTACCCCAATTACTGTGCCCCCTTCAAAACACATAATATCCACTCCCAAGGAAAATGTATACAAACTTTAATGAGTATGTGTGATCTCCTCTATGGCAGGGTCGACATCCAACGATAGCTCTTAGGACCCTGCAGCGAAACCCCTATAATGGTGGGATAGCCTTCCCCGATAATGAGGCCTACAACTGAGCAGTGCATTTGATCCCAGTTAATGACTGGATACTTATACTGCAGGACCACCCTACATACAGATTAGAAAGGGGTACCGTGGGTCCCTGGCACATTGTACCTACTTACTTACACTAGCTTTATGACAGCAGAGACGCACAAAGCATGCTCCTGGTGACTCAGGTGACTTTGGAGGTGTGGGAAAGGGCAACTAGGATAATTGGTTAGGCCCGGAAATCACAAGGACAACACCACTTTGGAAGGGGAAACAGCTAGATGAGATTGGCAAATTACAAGGCTTTGGGGCATGGGATTTAATTGGAATGTCCACTATTCGGGATATCCTGGAGAATGGAGAGTTTAATCCCTGCCAACTTTTCATTCCGAGAATAACTTGCATAGGTCTTAGTTTTTTAAATGCACAGTTGAGACATGCCCGGATCACTGAGGGCCTCCTCGACATCGAGATCACGGTAATACACTCCTCTGGAGGGGAGACTGTTGCAATAGGAACTCACTAAAGGGGGCATTTCTATTACTTAGCAAATATTGAACAATAATATGCCCTATAATCTAAGCAAGCTTAGGGACCGCTGGGTGAGAGATGTGGTTGCACTGGAGGACATTGACCGGAAGGAGGTGCTCAGGCATCCCAGGGAAGTCGTTATCAGGTCGCAGTTGCGCCTAATTCAATACAAAATTCTGCATATGTGTACTATGACAGGGTTAAACTACACACAATGGGTAGAGAGACATCGCAGGCATGCCTGCAGTGTAATGATGATAGATTTCATGCACACATTATTTAACCGCCCCCTTATCCAGGAGTACTGGAATGCAATCCTGGTGGAACTTGGCAAGGTCCTGGAGGTTGTGCTTCCCGCTAAACCCACATATGTCATATTGGGTATCCCAAACGATATAGATATTCCAAGACCCCACCTTCTCGTCAGCACTCTGAGCCTTGCAGTTGCAAAACACAATGTGGTACAGAGGTGGGGTGTGGCAGAAGTTCCGACCATTCAAGAATGGAGGAGAGGTATGGACCTTTTCATGGCGGCGGAGAAAGTAACATATGCCAGTAGGGGCTGCCCCCAAAAGTTCTGTAAAAATATGGGGCCTGTGAATCAGCTATTATGGGCTTGATCTTGAGGATGCTAGTTGGAACAGCACACCAGACCCTTGAATGCATGAGACTCATGAAGGACCCGGGTCTTGGTGGCCAGTACACAAGTCTGTGACATTTGAGGGGAGAGTGGGAGATTATACCTGTCTGCATTGTACCAAAATGACTCCGATGTACTGCCTACTGCATGCAAACTTACTGTACTATGATTTACTGCGATCTATGTATGTGTCCTATAAACCACTGTTTTTAATGTTGGTTTTTCAAAATGGTTAAACTGAAAATGGCAAATAAAAAGATATGTATAAGAAAGAAATACGTTACTAGTGCTGTAGCATATTTTACTTCTACATTTAAACATTTGGACTAACTTTTCCTGAGTTTAATAATTTTTTTAAATTTTCCCAATACTTTACCATAGGGAGAGGCCACAACAACTGCAATACTACACCCGGAGTAACATTATCTGTGGGGTTTGGATTCTCCACTCAAGATCTTACCACATTTTTGCGTGTATTGCCTGTCACAATGGGAGATAACATATTAATTCTGCATGTTTTCCCCTATCCATAGTGCAAAAACGCAGACGGATGAGTTTTATCAGGTGTAAATGTGCAGGCAAACAGCTAAGGATGTGATAATTACAGCAAAACTCAGAATCTTGATTCAAAGATCCTTTTGAATCAGAATCCCAGCAGGAGATATCATGAGGGCCTCAGTGGTATAATGTTGTTTACCTCTTTTGTGCTCATTTTAAGACAACATGCATTTTGTGTTAGTTAGCATTCTCACAATAGATGATGGACATATGCAAGATTGCTTACTAAGGTTTCCTTATGGTTTCTATAGATATTCATAGGATATAAAAGGAATATTATGTTACACCTAAAAGTAGTCCAAGTCATATGTATTGTGGGTGCAGTACCTAAAATTAACAGCTGTTTGTTAACAAATGCTGTTAAGTTATCAGAATTATATTATTTTTATACATAAACAGTCAAGGAGTTAATCATTCATGGTTGCTTTTTCATTCTAGCCATAAGAAATGATTATTCACTTGTTTCATCACCGATGTGAGAATTCACTTCTAGTCAAAACACTAACATCAGAACTTTAATTAAGCATACTAAATACATCACAATTTGTCAACTTTTGTTTGTCTTTTGCAAATGTTACTGCAGTCTTAAGCAACCTACATATCCTTCTGCAGTCTCAAAACAGTAAGCAATAGAATCAAAAACTGAACTGAACATGAATGTAAGGCAGGCTATAAAAGGTGTTTATGCTATATTCACTGTTAATTCCAAAAGAATATTAAAACCCGGGTACAATTTAAAATCCAGACATCTTTCTGCACCCGGATTCACAGATAAATTTGGAAGCTGAATCAACAATTTCACTACCTTGCGTGGGAGCAGATTTCTAAATTCTAGGAATTCACAAAGGTTTTCTAGAGTATTCCTGAAAAAGATTGTGAAATTCTACCTTAGAAGAAGCAACGCTGTCACAGGCCTGCCAAATGTTTCCTTTCTGATTCCTGAAGAACTCATATAATTTTCCTTGTTGGGAATGCATATGGTGTTCTCCATAGAGGAAAACTCTACACAGTGGGAATGGATTCCCCTCTGAAAATATTTTTCCCATTGAGAGCACCCTTCCCTTCTTCCCACATGAAATTTGTGGGTTATCTAATTCACTGTGTACCCTCTAAAGCAGAATTCTTCAATCTATTGTACGCACCCCGACACCATCTCAGGGGGTCGCATACTTCACCCTAAAATCTCACCTTTCATTGTTTCCCACTGTCCCATGTCGCAAGTGCATTTGCTTCCTGTATTTCTACCCCCATTTCAAATGGGGCTTTTGGATTGGAGAACTCATGCCCAGCAGCCAATCAGCACATAGCAACATCACCACTATAGTTCCGCTAATGAAGAGGACAGCATCATAGATGGCAGGAAGTGCTGCAAAATGTGCATGTGCAAACCTCCTGCATACTACTACTTTTTGGGTAGTGTGGTGCTTCTTCACTCTTTCAGGAAAGCAGACGCCCTGGAAAGAAGGACTGTCAGTTTGCTTTCGGTTTCACAGAACAGGAGACTCTCTGCCTTTCACTGCAGCTGTAGCATTTCAGGTCTCGGAATTAACCGTCCCGGGAAGGTTAGCTTTTCACAGAAAGTAGGCAAAGTTTCTCTTTAAATTACAAAAGTATGGGCACGTCATGCCCCATCACGTTTTTTTTTCCAAATTACAAAAGTGCACATTCACATGCACTGCAATGCTGCCAGTTCACTGTGCACCTGGACCCAGATTATTTTGATCACCACAAAGTCTGTCAGACAACTTTGCTTCAAAGTAAAATATGCAACATCATTTAGTTTTTATTAGTTCTATTTTTTTAAATATAAGCCTGACATGCGTCCTAAACCCCCATTGCTTGAGGCAAGCAACTTATCGTACCACTAAGGAATTGTCAATGAGGTGTTCGTTCATCGCCCTCTCTGTGGACTTTCAACTTTGTCTTCAGATCCATAACTGGTTGGTGGGCAATTATCCCATTATAATGCTGCCTAGAAAGTTTGTTAATGATTTCTAAAGAAGATTTGTTCCTCGTGTACCAGATTTTGAGCACCTTCACTTCAACATGACTCTGCAGATGCTTAAATAACCCCAAGGAAAACAACCCTTTTGAGAGTTGAATATTAATCTCGACTGAACAGTTGCTGGGTCATACGCAATTACATATAAAATTGATTAAAGTGTTTTTCCTTTTAAACCTGGGCCTGAACTTTTGTGCAAATATGTTTCTGTTTGTTAATATTAATCACGCCTGACACATAATTTCTTAAAATCATTATGTAACTTTGTAAGTGCCAAAAGGTATATAGAACAGTTTTTTTCCAGTTTTTGCGACTTCTAGTGCCAGATTGGCAACTGCATCACCTGCTTTTGCAGCTGTACTCTCCTACGCACTGTGATCCCCTGGTCCCCATATTTTGTGGTTTCTGTTATCAATGAGCAGGTATTTTAGGTAGCACATGTGTTAACGTATCCCTGGGCCTGACTTTGGGGTCGTGGGCTTTTTTGGGAAAAAGACCAAAGATCACTGACATAACATCGACAGTCATAATATTGACCTACCAAATTATCGACACACAAATATCAATAACATAAATATCGATATTGTATACTTATTTAAAAAATACACAAATATCAACAATAAAATATTGTCAAACATTAACATCGATATCACTAATATCGACACATAAAATATCGTTATAACTAATATCAAAAACATTAAACAAGCATACAAAATGACACAAATATCGATAACAAAAATATAGACAACACAATTATCGCCAAAAATAAAATATCGACACCTTAAAACAGAAAACTTCAAAATATTAACTTGCAAATAAAGTAAGTATAAATCACAATTAAACTAATATAACTACTTAAAATCCCAAATAAAAGCACAAGCTAAGCACAACCCCACCCCCAACTGAAAACACAGTTAAACAAATTAATTAAAATTACTCTTTTTTTTCTGCAGCAAATATAAGAACACTAAAGACAAGTATCAAAAGAAAAGCATCAGCGTGCAAAAAATTCAACAAAATCAACCTTGTAAGTATAATTTTGTACATGTAAATGTGTTTAACAATAAAACAAAATAGAAATACATTTAATATTTTTTATACACATTTCTCTTAGCATTTGAAACATCACCACGACTGAAGGAGCTCAATTCATTGCTTCCCAGAAAGGAAAATTTGTATTATGTTATATGGGATATGTTTACACCCAAGAAAAACAAACAGGCGCCAAAGTTAACCAGAAATGTAGCAAATATTATTCAAACAAACGTTATGGGAGGACTACAACAAAAGAAACAACTGTATTATATGTTAGAGAAAATAACCACCCCACTAACATAGCTGAAATAGAAGTTTGAGATGCATTAGAAACTCTAAAAGAAGCTAGCACTAGCTCTCAAAAGCCTACCACTGAAACACTAAAAGACATACTCCCCAGAGTCCCACAACATGTAACTGGCAAAATGCCCTCAATCTCATCATTAAAAAGGATGATAGCTAGAACAAAAAAATCAACTGCTACCACTCCACCTGCCCCCAAAACTTTCAGTGAAATAGAAATGCCACCTGAACTCACTATAACTCATAATGAAGAACAATTTCTTCTTTATGACAATAAATCAAACAAAAAAAGAATAATAATATTTGGAACTCCCTCAAACTTACTTAAACTACAGAACTGTGAAACATGGTTGATGGATGGAACCTTTAAAATATGTCCTAAACCAATTTACCAGTTATATACAATTCATGGACTGTATCAAAATACAAACATCCCTTTTATATATGCCCTGTTACCAAACAAACAAACCACCCCTATATAGAATCTTAACCAAAGTAAAACAAGAAACTAATAATTACTATCCTCAAAAAATGATCATTGACTTTGAACAGTCAATGATACAAGCCGTACTAAAAAAACTACCCTCACACAGCAATACAAGGTTGCTACTACCACTTTAACCAATGCATATGGAGACACCTCCCAAAATCTACACTAAGGGCTCGATTACGATGCGGTTAGGAAATCTTCCAGAATGAATCGGTTTGGAAATGGTTTCCGACCGACTCGGATCGGGAGAGTCCGACCGACCGAGTATGATGCACCTGGGTGCTTCCAGATACGATTTGCTTGGACTCCCGTTGACTTCTATGGGAGCCTATGTTCCTAACCGCATTGTAATCTGCCCCTCGGTCGGGAAGGCACGTTCCAGATCCAATTCGAAAGGAGCAAATGCCGTTAGGAGGCCTTCCTAACCGCATCGTAATCGGGCCCCAAGTGTAGAAAATGCAACAAATAGCAATTTTGCATATGAAATTAAAAAGCTAATAGCACTAGCATATGTCCCAATCACTGATGTAGCAGAACACTACAATTTATTAATAGAAAGCCCCTACTACCAAACAAATGAACAAAAACTAAGTCCCCTACTCGACTATTTCGAGGATACCTGGGTGGGAAGGCTACACAGATCTGGACACAGGAGACAGCCCAAATACACCATTCCATGGTGGAATGTATATAACAGTACCCTAAACAAAGAAGCAAAAACTAATAATGCTGTGGAAGGATGGCATAACGCTTTCCAAGCCACAACAGGCTGAACCCAACCAACCCTACATAAATTATTACAATCAATACAAAAAGAACAAAGCTACCAACAACTAAGAATGGAACAGTCTGTAACCCAGCTAGGCCCAAAACTAACCAAACAAACAAAGCAAATGTTCAAGTACTTACAATACAAAGTAAGACTCTACCCAAACACTAAAGGGCTAGAATATCTAGAAACAATAGCTAAAACCCTACTTTAAAAAAATAAAACAGAAACACAGAAAAATCTTAATTCATAAATAATTAGTCACATTTTTTTTTATCAAACATCAAAAATATAATGTTTTGTCGATTAATTTAAAATATCTTAAAAAAATTAATTGACATAATAATTATATTTTATATAATAAACAATAGCAATAACAATTTCAAAAATTACATTTCCCTCCCATTATAAATAATTAAAAATTACTTACAATTTTGTAGCTGAAGAAATGTAGTCCAAACTGACATAAATAAATGCAAATGTAGAAAGTTCCCAGAACTTAGGGGTCTATTACGATGGCGGGTGGACTGTGTCCGCCCGCCACCGCAACGGCAAACGGGACCGCCCGCAAGAGGTGCGGCAGTCCCGCACTGGCAATAAGGATGCCACCGCCATGGTGGCAGTGGCATCCCGCATATATTGAATTGCGGCGGGCGGTGCTGTAAGCAGCACCCACCACAATGCAATATATGCATGTTGTGCATTGGCATGCACAACGTGACAGGCACCACGCGGTGCCTGCCACCTTGTCCATGCCAATGTTGGGGGGTACCATAGGTACCCCCCAAGTGCAGCCCCCCACCCCCCCACGGGCCCGCAACGGGCCCCCGATGCGAAAACCGCATGCCTTTCCATGGCGGAGTCTCCACCATGGAAAGGCATAACACCGCCCACATCATAATATGCCTTGCAGGCACTGCCACCATATTATAGGCCTTTTCCGCCCGGTAGGCAATCGTGACGATTGCCTACCGGTGGAAAAGCGGCGGACGGTCTTTCCGTCCGCCGCGGTACCCCCGCCATGCTAATGTGGCGGGGGGTAAAAGGCCGTCCAGCGGGGTGTTTTGGCGGGCGGATCCTTAGTTACAAATCCCCCCAAAAAATGAAAAAATACAACTGTATTAAAAATAATCCACCAGCAATAGCTCCATAGACTTAAAACCATAAAAAACCATAAAAATCCCGAAAAATGTATTTAAAAAAAGAAACACCCTGGGAATACCCGAAAAATAAAGGAACTGTAAAATAATTATTAGTTTACTAGAAACTAACACACAGTTACTTAAAAAAAAAACAATACTTCTCCCAACGGCAACTTCCAATCGATGAAAAACTGTTGAAAAAACAAAACAATCCCTCCCGCACAAATATACCGTAACATCACTTCAAAATACACACAAACATTCCACTAAAACCATACTCTAAACATAAATGAACATATATATCAAACTCTAACACCGACCGATGAACAAACTAACCACCTTTCGCAAATGCAAATCTAAAATCTAAAACCTAAACCTCACAAAAAACACAAAAACCAAACACTACATACTCTATATACTACTTAACTACCTTCAAACTACTCCTAAATTAAAGATTAAATAAAGAAAATTAAACTTACCTTAACTGATCCACGCAGCTTACAACCGTGAGCTTCTCCCCTCAGAAATGACCTAAAACAACACTAGAACTTAGTTTAAAAAATGGCTGCCTTAATTAAAAAGGATTATACTTTGCTTTATTAAACTCAATGTACATTACAAATATGTTACAAAAAATTTAAAAATAGTAATTAATAATAGTGATCTATAAAAAATTGTTTAAGATATGTTCTCTAATGTTAAATTATCATAATAAATAATATAAAACAAATAGGATTTATTATTATAATTAAATAAATATATATTAAATTACCGATGTATAATAAAAAAATGTACTGTTTGCAAATAAAGTGAAAAAATGTATAAATGTTAAAAATATATTTTTTGGGGCAAAATGCTTTATTTACTTAACAACATTATTTATATTTACAATATAAATATTATTGCACAAAATATAACATTATGGGCCCGATTCCGATCTTGCTCGGAAGGCCCTCCGTGAGCCGTCTGTAGCGTTACATTCCCACTGACTCGTTCCGGGAGCCAGTCCATCCAAATGACGAAGTACGATGCGCAAATGTCTCCAATTCCCGAACGACTCGTAGGCTCCGAATCCAGCGCCATTTTCCGTACGAACAGGCTCCGTAAACGCTGAATGGAGTCGTCCGGAGGCATTTCCAAAGCAGTTTCCGGCCGGCAAAGTACGATGCGTACTTCCTACGCGCCGAACAGGTCGCCACCTCCAGCACTTCAGAGCATCCAGAAGAGCCGTATTTCATCTCCGATCCGTGCTACAACATGATCACTGTGTACGAGACGAAGCAGCCATGTATCCAATCGCGCATGTCATCCCTATACTGTACGCCTATGGTCGATTCAACAACCGCAACCGACGCGTTCATCACAGACGGTAAGTCAGACACCTATCACACACAAAAACGTCACGACCCCACGAAAGGCAACAGAATACATAGCTTGTGACAAACCACAGTCAATATTGGGGTGGTGGGAATTCTTGCAGCAATGTAGAGGCAAGGGGGGTGGTGGATGACAAAAACTCCTAGCATTGTCCACCCCATAGGGGGGTGGATGCCTATCACTCCCACCATTGTCCACCCCATAGGGGGGTGGATGTCTATCACTCCCACCATTGTCCACCCCCCTCCCACCATTGTCCACCCCATAGGGGGGTGGATGTTTAACACTCCCAACACTGTCCACCCCATAGGGGGTGGATGTTCAACACTACCAGCATTCTCTACCTATAGGGGTGTGGCTGGCTAACACTACCAGCATTCTCTACCTATAGGGGTGTGGATGTTTAACACTACCAGCATTCTCTACCTATAGGGAGGTGGATGTTTAACACTACCAGCTTTCTCTACCTATAGGGTAGTGGATGTTTAACACTACCAGCATTCTCTACCTATAGGGGGGTGGATGTTTAACACTACCAGCATTCTCTACCTATAGGGGGGTTGATGTCTATCACTCCCACCATTGCCCACCCCATAGGGGGGTGGATGTTTAACACTCCCACTATTGTCCACCCCATAGGGGGGTGGATGTCTATCACTCCCACCATGGTCCACCCCATAGGGTGGTGGATACCTAACACTCCTCCAGTGTTGTCATGCCAATATTTTGTTTTGTGTGCAAACTGCCTGCAAAATTGACACATAAAGTGATATGCTTGACAAACCCCCCATCTCTGTAGTGACAAAAAGGTGAATGTGGGGTTCAAGCCCCCATCATTTTCAAGCATATAGGGGTTTTGGGGTATAACCCCACCATCACTGTAATGACAAAAAGGTAAACGTGGGGTTCAAACCCCCATCATTTTCAAGCATATAGAGGTTTTGGGGTATAACCCCACCATCACTGTAGTGACAAAAAGGTGAATGTGGGGTTCGAGCCCCCAGCATTTTCAAGCATATAGGGGTTTTGGGTTATAACCCCACCATCACTGTAGTGACAAAAAGGTGAATGTAGGTCTCACACCCCCAGCATGGTCAAGCAATTATGTATTTTGGGGGCCAAAACCCACAAGCAATGTAGTGATAAAGTAGTGGTTGTTTGCCAAACAACAACATAAATGTTGAGGCAAACATTGTTGTTTGTGTTACATACCCTCAGCCATGTGCAGCCAATCTGTGCTTTAGGGGGCTAACACTGCCAGCAATGTTCAATTGGACAATGTGACATGTGACCATCCAAAATGCATAAACACACATTTCTGTCACGAGCAGACACAAATACAAAGGATTCAATCTTAAGCTACAGTTTTGATGAGATCCAGTTCCACACTGTGGCAGCAATGTTAAATGCTAAACCTAAGGAATGTGCAGAGTGAAGATGTAGGAGTCCCAGGGCCAGAAGATAAAGAAACAAAACAAAACATCCACTCAATGCCCTTCAAAGACAGTTGAAATACATGGGTGAAGATGCACAAAGACAACCAACCAGCCACACACTGCAGAACAAACACAACATGTGTGTGAGTGTGGAAGTCTTTCTAGCCTGGGCCAACACACACGATGGGGGGCTGAACTCCACTGAGACATATGCGTGTTGAGTACAATCAGGAAGTATTCCATATAGAGTTTGGATAGTGAATGTGGGCAATCAGGCAATGTTTGATGAGCAGGTTCATCGGAGTCACATGCGGAACAAGTTTGGTGGAACACCAACAAATACATCAAGAGACTGACTCTCTTATGCAGTACCATCAAGGCCACAGCACTGTGGTGACAGTATCCTGTCTGCTGAGCCTCTGTGATTTTAAATGAGGATGGGGGCCATACTTTTGAGCACACTTACTCTTGCGCACTGTGTCACGTGCCTTGCAAGAACCACTGTCATCTCACATACCCAAATATTACTAGTAGGGCATGGCCGGTAATGTGAGGCCACATTGTGGGTAGGGGCCTTGCCAGGAGCCAAGTCACATTTGGCCAGTCTAATCACCAGCCACATTGATCAGCAGCACTGTGCCTATTGAAACCTCCCTTGACAGGTGACATTGCACAGGCACCCATGACAGTGTGGACCACTGGCTGTATGAAGAGGAATCCATTATTGACCACACATCATTGTGATCACAATACAAACATGGGTCCATGTACTGTTGTGTATGACCAATGTGGCAATCTCTGTATCAGGAAGGTACACCCAGCATGCCACATACTAGGACACACACATTTGATGGTTGAACAAGAGGTACCAGACACACATATGTATGGGACACAAATTCACAGCATCTGTCCAACACAACACATACTCAAACCCTGCAGGGCAACAGGAGTACACACACTCACAGAAGGATGACATTGTGATGAGTTGGTGTACAATGAAGCACAGAGGAGACCGCCCACGACACCACACTAGTCCACAGACACACAACATAGAATCATGAGCCTCCCACTACAACAAACATGAAGTGGTTGTGTCACAGCTGTCAGAGCTACATGTGGAGACCACATTCCTACTTGCTGTGTAGAAAAGCATGGACCAACACCAATGTATGAGACAGTCACCATGTGTGGCCTTTGTGCATTGCAAACAACTCAAGATCAGACCATTTACACTGTCAACTTGTTTGCATGTCTATCACACCAACTATGCATCTGGCTACTAAAGCTGCATTATGTGCAGCTCATCACTAATGTCAAATTGCCAATGCTGAGTGTGTACTGCAGATGACTTGGAAGACACATGGCTCACCAGATAGAGGATACAACTGTGTTAGTAGGCTCCAATGCACAGGCAAATGTGTAAGCTAATATTCCTGCACTGTTGACAACACCAGGGGTGGTGGTGGGATCTGTGTCTCACAATCACAATACACCTAGCTAGACATAACACATGGGAAATGTGTACATCCGTTTAGGATGGAGTGCATCATGGAATATGCATTGGACACATTTGGCACTTTAACACTGTCTCAGAATCCTGAAATCCATCAAGGAGACCCACAAATAAGACATGCTGCGATCAGGCTACAGGGCAGGGTAGAATGTGCTGATTGTGAGCAGTCATTCACACATACAAGTGCCACACTTGCAAAACAAGATGACAGATTCTAAACACGCTGATGATGCTAACACAAATGGAACTTGGTGAATTTATAATGTGTCATGTGAGTTTGCTCACAGTGCAGGCTCTTGTCTCAACACAACCAGGGATGTCATCATAATGACTCCACTCTACTGGTGCACCCACACCTTGACCACTCAAAGTCAAATAGTTCGAGAAAGCACTGGACTAGTCAGCCCACAGAAAGCTTCTCAAACAGGAACACCTGCAGGGACTAAGGTCTTGGTAGGAAAGGGGGTTTGAAGACAGAGATTCCTGCTCTCCTCACACACACCATGGGCTCAGGATATGTCACAGATTAACACACTGCCATGAGGTGATTTCCTTACAGTGGAAGGTCAGCTGTGGCAAGCTTGTTCTTGTCAGGGGTCTACCAGGTCATAATGAGACTCAGACATGGCTCCAACACTTACAAGTCACACAATACTTTGTTTCCATCAGCCTGTGTACATGGGTGTGTCCAAAGTCATCTGCACGTAGTCAAATTTCATGTGTACCCAGTTGTAATGATGAGACAAATGACTTTTTGCTCATCACAGAGCTATTCTGCATGTCCATCCTAGACGGTTGCACTTTGAAAGACTTGTACAATGTGTACAAATGTCAGCACGACCTATGTGCAAAAGTGTAAGTAAAAGATGGTAGGTTGTTAAAAGCATGTCACCCTCATGGTCCAAAATGTTGTGGATCATGACAACCTTCAAATGTAGACAATGAGGACTCGGAAACATACTGTAATAGGACACATATGCCATGGACCACATGCAGGCCATCACTATATCATTGTATTCCCACAACAAGATTTGCACATCAATGACAGTTGACTCATTAACAATATTTGTTACACAAAAAGCAAATGTACAAATAACCAAAACTGCTTTATTCAGTATTTGTGAAGAAATGGAAAAAATAAATAAGAACAATAAGGCCAATGGCCAGTCCATTTTAGAGAGTCTTTGAGGGGGTCATGCATATTAATCCTCCCTCGCTTGTCTGCACTGCAAACACAAGGGGACATCTCCCCTTGGAGGGGCATCTTTAGGGGCATGCCAGGCACCGCAGGGACAGGACTAGGGGGTACAGGTTTGGGTTTTGGGAGGGATGGGATCTAGTGTTGTGTCGGGCTCCACTACAGTGGACTGGTCAGATTGAGGGGGAGGGTGCTCCACTGCAGTGGACTGGTCAGATTGAGGGGGTGGGGTCTCCACTGCAGTGGACTGGTCAGATTGAGGGGGTGGGGGCTCCACTGCAGTGTCAGGAACAGACTGAAGGGGGGTGCTGTTGGAGGGGAAGTGCGTGTGGTAGGGGGGAGAGCCTGACCTTCTTGGGGATGGTGTAACGGTGTGTGTGTGTGAAACTGGGATGGGGTCTGAGGTGTGATCTTTGGGAGGGGGGCCTGGGACCGTGAGAAAGTGGATTTTGGTGGGGAAGTGTGGGATGGTGGTGGGGTTTTGGACTTCTTTGATCTGGGGGATGTACGTGTGGGGGGCTTTGTGTTCTTACTCTTAGGGGAGGGTGTGCGTACAGGGGTGGATCTCCTCTCTGTGCCGGGGGGGATTCTTCTTCCCCTTGCTAGTGTGGTCTGATGGATCAGTGGGGAAGAGGCCAAGGTCACAGAGGAAGACCCGCTGGGAAGAGGGGGTTGCAGGAGAGTCAAGGGCAGGGGTTTTGGAGGGAGAGGTAGCTGAGGAATGCGGAGTGGTTGCGTGATTTTTTTGGCCCTCTCCCCTGTGTGTGTGATGTCAGCCCCCTGAGTGTGTGTGCGTGTGTGTTTTGATTTTGTTTTGGGTGATTGTGTGCTGCTTGTGTCTGTTTGTGTGTGTGTGCATGTGCCTGTGTGAGCGTGCTTGGGTCAGGTAGGGTAGTGTGGACTGGGGATGGGGCAGAGGAAGGAAGGGTGAGGGACTGCTGCAGGAGGGACACTGCTTCCATCAGTGAGGAGGCCATGGCCTGATTTGTTCGCTGTAGGGCAGACATGTCTGATGAGATGCCCTCCATGTATGACACCAATTGTGTCAAAAGACTGGTATGTGCATGGAGGACACTCAGCATGGATGTCTGCCCCACATGGATCTGTTTTAGCAAATCCACGGCCTCCACACTCAGGGCAGCAGGGGTGACGGATGCAGGGGGTGCGGTGCCTGGCCCGAAGGAGACATGGTCCCTAACACGGGAGGGTCCACGGACACTTGGAATGGGAGCAGCTGTGAGGGTGGAGATGGTGGTGGTGATGGGGGCAGACTCTGATGTTGTGGGCTCTGAAATGGGAACACCCACCACCACAAGGGAGTCATCACTGGAGCTTTATTGGTCCTCGGCAGATGTAGATGTTTCCGACCTGCCCTCAGTGTGGCTCCCCTCACCCTCCGTGCCACTGGGTCCCTCCTCCTCCTCCACAGTGGACCCAGTCTGGCTAGCCGCTTCCTCTTGGTCCGTGGAACTGTCTCCTCCAGTAGCCGTAGATGATGCTGTGAACAAGGATGAGAAAGAGATTCACATCAGTCATCTGCATAGTCTTGACACATGAGTATCATCACAACACATCACAGAGCAAGCCTATGCATCATTTTCACGGCAGGTTTAAACTCATTACACATATGTGAACATGGCACTTGTCAGTCTGCCAGTAAACTATGGTTCTCAGACACATGATGGCATGTGAAACATTGGCTAGATGTATGTCAAATACCACAAAAACCAAGTCAACTACGACACTATTTGGCAGCTGGTCTGATATGTAATGCTCCTGAGGGTCATGTGTCATTACATACATGTCTCATCTCCTGCAAGGGAGTCTGGAACTGACACAGCAAATGGTATGCACACATTTGAAATTTTTAACTGTTAAACATACTTCCATTCCCAGTCATCATGATGGGCACCTATGTCTTGAACGTCAATGCTCTAATGGTCTGCATGCAGTATAACTGCCAAGTATAAATACTGCATCCTCTCAAAAATTCATGTTGCACACTATGCCTCTACCACTAACCTTGCTAAAATGGCCAACTTCTACCCTACTCTAAGAAAAGCGGTTAACGGCAACGCCACTGACCCCTTTTCCACCAACGCAACTACGCGGGACTTAACCATTACTCTCCCCACAACAGCTGTGAATACCCCTCTCTCCCTTAACCTCACACCTCCTCTTGTTGATCCCACAGCTACCTTGTCCTCAGTCAGACTACGTCAACTCACTAGAGTACCCTCTCAACTGGGCGACAGATTGATGGGATCAACCCCCTCACCGACTATCAGTCAGATTCAGGATGACCTCCGAGCTGAGAGGCTACATCAAGTCATACAGTCCTCCCCCTTAACTGATGTTGTCCCCCTTCCTATCCCTATAACTCTACCACATACTAGACTAGAGTCTGGGCATCGATACCCCACACAGGCTCCAACAGGCCCACATCGAGGCCCCCCGTCCCCTATCGTTTTTTCCCCACTCCATCCTCCCCTCGACCAACAATCTGATTTGGCTGCGCGTCTTGATGGTATATCTCTTCAGTTACAACTTCTCACCTCTGAGCTACATGAACTTAAAGCCCTCTCAAATGATCTTTTCCCTATGATCAGCTCTCTCCTCACCTCTGCGAACTGGCCTATTGCGTCCACCAGGCCTTGTGATCACATTGAGCAGCCTGTAGCTCCCTCCACCCCAAAACCCACTCCACTACCCAACACCCCCACCATCCATAGAGAATCCCACCCAACGACCAATGACTTATAGGATTTTCACACATGTAACTCTACCTTGTCCAAATCTTACACCCACCCCGAGTCAAATACTCACCATCCTTTCTAACCCGAACCGAGAACCTCCTTGTAACCTCAGATATAGCAATACTGACAACCTCACCCGCGTGAATCTCACCCAGACTCCTTCCCCCCTAACCCACCTCGTCTCAAATGTGTACTACTTAATTGTAGATCAGCCAGTAAACACGCTTCTGATATCTTCGACCTCATCCAACACAATGATTTAGACATTATCATCCTCACTGAAACTTGGCTAAATCAGACTTCCACTCCTATCTTAGACCTCCTAGTACCTCCCACCCATGACATAATTAGGTTAGACAGAGCTCTGAAATTGGGTGGTGGCTTAGCTTGTATTCACAGGAATACACTCTCGATTTCACAATTGGATTCCTCAACGATCCTCCTGTGAATACCTCTGTCTCAGCATATCAAGTCTGAACCTACCGGTCTGCAAACTTCACACTTTTTACCACCCCCGGGAGAAAATCTCCCATTCATTGAACAACTAATGGAAATTATCTCTGGCAATGTCGATTCTGCAGTATCCCAAATCTTCCTTGGTGATTTCAACCTTTATTGGTCTAACCCTAATGACCCCGCTGTTGCCTGCATTAAATTCTTTTTAAATGATCAAGAACTGACTCAGCACTGTGACTTACCAGCACATATTAAAGGAGAAACACTAGACCTAATCATCTCTAAAGAGCAGACTATCACCATAGATTCCATTACCCCGTGTGACTGGTCCGACCACCACAGCATCCTCTTTTATATTAACAGGGAAGTGCAGATGAGGAAGACACAACCATTGAAACCAAAGATATGGAAAAGGGACCTAAGAGCAATAAACTCTGTAGATCTTGCTGCCCACTGTCTATCTGCCCTCTCCTCTCCAGTTGATACGGATGAGGTGCAATCACTCACCGACAACTACAATTCAACCATCTCTAACATCATGGATAATATTGCTCCTCTCCAATTTAAAAATGCTTCAACAAAAATATACAAACCATGGTATGACGAAAGCTTAAACACTGAAAGACGTAACCTTAGGGCAGTGGAACGTTCCTGGCGAGCTAATCCCTCCTCTGACCAACTAAAACTACTCAGAGATGCCAGGAGCCTCTACAACAAACAAATCAAGAGTGCTAAGGCGACCTATTTCAGAGACCAATTGGACCAAGCAGCAAACCGCCCCAAGAAACTTTTCGAGCTGGTCAAACAACAAACAGTAGCAGGTCCTAATCACTCTGACCCCACTGGTAATCCTCCCTCTTGCGATGAACTTGCCGCATTCTTCACTGAAAAATCAAGACTCATCTCCATTGACCTCACCTCTAAGAAGGCTCTTTTACCCCCTAACAGTGTGGCCTCACCCATTGACCCGCCTAAAATGTGCAATTCGACCTCCACAAATCTCAAGAACAATGCATCATGGAGCATCTTCACCCCTTTTAGTGAAACTGACATCTTCAAGAGTCTTCAGAACATCAACTCTTCCAACCATTTCAGCAACCGGTTGCCGCCATCCATCTTCAAAGAAATCAAGAATGCACTCATTCCCACCTGGACAAGGATTGTAAATGCTTCTCTTTCACAAGGCAGGATCCCTGACTGTCTAAAAGCAGCCCAGGTAACCCCATACTGAAAAAACCTAACGCTGATAAATCCGATCTCAATAATTTCCGCCCCATTTCCAACATCCCCATGTTAGCGAAACTCCTTGAAAAATGTGTGCAATCCCAACTTTGTGCTCACATAGAGAATTACCAACTCCTAGACCAGCATCAATCTGGCTTCAGGAAGGGGCACAGCACCGAATCGGCTCTCATGCATATTATGGATGACATTCTTAAAATGCTGGACCAAAACGAATCCTGCCTCCTGATCCTTCTTGACCTTTCCTCCGCTTTTGACACGGTAAATCACGACAAGCTTTTATCCATCCTGCAAAACAGAATGGGTTTTTCCGATCAGGTGCTTCAATGGTTTTCCTCCTTCCTACATCACAGATCACAAAAAGTTATGGCAAACCACTCTCTATCTCAGCCCTCTCCTGTACTCATGGGGGTTGCACAAGGGTCCGCATTATCTCCTATCCTCTTCAACCTCTTCCTGGAACCTCTTGCAAACTCTCTAAATTCCATGGACATTCTCTTCCACATGTATGCGGACGACACGCAACTATATCTGAAAATCACATCCCTGGAAAACATCATCTCACTCAACTCTACCCTTTTGTTTACTCAAAATTGGTTAACGGAGAACCATCTTCTGCTTAACACTTCCAAAACGGAATTCTTGCTCATCTCCCCCCAAACCACATCCCCAATTTAGACTCCTGGTTGAGTCACCTCACTGCTTTCAACTGTGATCCTCTCATCGTAGACTCAGCCAAGTCTCTGGGAATCACCAAGGACAAACACCTGAACATGAAAAATCATATCAGCACTGTATGCAAAGGAGCAAACTACTTGTTGAGGTCACTCAGAAATATCAAACCTTTCCTACCCATAAATGATTTCAAGCAGGTGGTACAAGCGCTTGTCCTGCCGAGGCTGGATTACGGCAGTGCTACCCTTTGTGGCCTTCCGAAATACGCCCTGGCGCCACTAAGGGCATCCTTGAATGCAGCGGCTAGACTGGTTACAGACTCTAAACGAAACGAACATATATCTCCAATCCTAAAATCACTCAAATGGCTTCCCTACGAAGCTCAAATTCACTTAAAGATTGCTGTTCTTATGCACAAAGCCCTTCACTTAAACACTCCTACTTACCTGGGGCAAAAACGTAAACTCTCCTGCGGGGCAAGAGACTCAAGAAGCACATCTACCTTCCTCCTGAAACCGCTCATCCTTAACAAAAAGAGAAGTTGTCACCGAGCCTTCTCCGGCGCTGCCCCTAAGATATGGACCTCCCTTCCACCAGAAGTACGCAGAATCTCCTCATCGACGAAGTTCAAAGCCGAAGCCAAAAGATTCCTAATGAACAAATTCCTGCTCTAACAGGGATGGACTCTCATGTCCTGTGGATATATATCCTTATACCATTGCTCTTTCATTCTGTCATGGCTCCCCGTTACTGCATTCTGTGTCTTCCCTATTGGCCCGCCTCCTCACTATCTTGGTTGAGACTGTACTGTAATATGTGATTTTTTTTTTTTTTAAATTTTGTTTCTCCCCCTCCCCCGCTCTTATTTGCTATGATTATTGCTTTTGTCTGTCCGCCCTTCTTATTGTAAAGCGCTCTGTTATCCCTCTGGATCTTGTTCGCGCTATATAAAACTTTATAAATAAAATAAATAAAAAATAATTTTAAAAAATGCCACGGGCCTGTCTGGCTGATCACTCTGTACGGACTCTTGGTACAGGACCGGTACATCTCAAGTTTACTGTCAGCACCGTGTCACAATCCTGTATTTACTGCTTGAGGTAACATCTGTATGTGTCAAGTATAGATGTCCACTACGTGCTCGACACAATTTTAACCCTTTTACAAGCTCACGTTGTTCTACTTAGCCATCGGAGTATGTGAATAAAAATATCTGGCTACATGAACATTTTACAGCTCTCAAGAAGAAAGCAATGCAGCATACACATAGATGTTCAGCCACCAGTATGCCCAGTCAAGGGATGATACACACATGTCTTATCTTGTGTATCTGAGCCAAAAGCCATACATTAGATTACAAATTTGTGTCTTAATACATTAGATGTATGTCCAGGTTTTCTATATTGACCACCTGTGTCTTTCAAAGATTGGCACATGTACTCACTGTCACCAAGTCTGACCCATGGATTTTCACATTACAATGGTGAAAGTGTTGCCTGACACAAAAATCTGATGTGTCAGTGTCTCAGATGGCCTGAGTTGGCATACCTGTCCTTGGTCCATGTGATACATGTGATTACAAAGAGCACTATGTATGGGACAATTCATTTTGACCACTTATCAATATGATTTGTCTGAGGCATCCACATTGGTCTCACCTGCTGCACGGATGTATGGCATTCTTTATGCACACCTGTGTGCACCAATAGCAACATTTTGAACATATATGTATGTTCCACACTAAGTACAGGTCATACATTAGTCAATGTGCTGACACATGTCAGACAATTGCATCACTCATGATGGTCAACTCCATGCACATGTTGTATATAGTGCTGAGCACATGAACATTGGACTACAGCCAATACACAGGACCTAAGTGACACACATGTCGCAGACGGAAAGGGACACACCTGCCCATCATATGTTAATGGGGCATAGTTACATTTTGGCCACAGAAGTGTTGTCTTAGCAGACAGACGACCTGTGAGAAGGGTATCAGGCTGAGGGAGTGCAACATGCATGTTAAACATAGTTCTGCAACATGGTACATACTCACCCCCTCCTTGCTGCTGTCTGGCCTTCAACTGTCCATCCAGGACAGGGAAGACCACCATCAGTATCCGGAGCATGTGGGAGGTCAGGGTCCGTCGTCCACCCCTTTTGTGAGGAGGTGACAGCTTCAGCTGGACCCTTGCAATCCTCCGTGTTCACCCACGGAGGTCCTGCTACCTAGTTTGGCTGTGGCGGACATGGCGTCTGAATACCCCCACGGATCTTACTGCCCGGATGATGGTCTGCCAAATATCAGCCTTCTGATGGGCGTCGACCTGTGAGGATGACATGGTGACACACCATTGCTCCATATGCTACATGTTTATGCATCACACACATGAACATATAGGTCATGGCCAGAATGGCAGATAATGTGTAAGGGGTAGCCAAGTATCATCATGGGCAGTTGTCCTGTGTGCAAATCTCCCTCCAAAACATGAGAACAGTGCAGAAAAGTCAAACCCACTACACACACTTCTACATCACTGTACATGTCCAGAACCTAAATCTACACACTGTAAGACTTACATTAACCATGTTTGCATGCTTGCCCTTGGGGATCCCAATGCTAGTAGTGCATGTTTTTACACATGGCCAATAAAAAAGGCAGTGTAATCAACACTCACCTGCTCTCCTGGTTTGCCATACAGCTTGCTGTACTGTGGAAGGAGGCTGTCCAGCATGGCCTGGTTCTCCTCCTCTGTGAAAGCAGGTGCCCTCTCCACAGTACGTGCCATTGTAGCTCCCAGAGGATGCAGAGACAGCAGCAGAGAGATGCTGAAATGCAGTAAAGTTGCATATAGTGGAGGCAAGTGAAGTTTCTTGGGAACAGACAGACTTATATCTGTGCAGCAGAGGCGGACTCTGTACCATGCCTCCAAAGCGATAGGTCCGAGGCGTTCGCATTATCCGAATTTGTCCAATCCATAACATTGCACTCATCGGACACGCCTACTGCGACGTTCAAAATATACGCATCCTAACACTATTGAGTTTGAAACATTGGTGTTGTGAGCTAACCGATTCGGATTGCACGCCATACGTACACGAAGCGAAACGCCCATCTGTCACCATGACGACCAACAGCCAATGTGTGCATCCGGCTCGGTTCGGATGCGGATAACGCGTTCTTTGAATACTCACCCGCGTCTGTCACCATTACAGTAAACAGCCAAAGGATGCGTATGGCTCGGTTAGGATGCGGCTCACGCATCCATTTAATACTCACCCGCGTCGTTCACCATTACAGTAAACAGGCAAAGGATGCGAGCCACACGTTTCAGGTGAGGCTCAGGCGCCCTACACTAATCAGTCAGCAGGGCAGACAGTATAGCAAATCTTGATGTTCTGCTGCATTACATGTGTGTGTACAGTGATTAACATGTCATATTGGACATTCTACTTGATAGCTCACACTCCCATGATGAGCCAAGTTTGATGGGCACACAAAACATTGTTGGTGAGGAACATCACAACTGTGAGTGAACACTTCACAGATCACCCCCCTAGGCTTGGACACAGTCCCAAGGGATCATTGTGTTAACACACGTTATGTCCACACACAATCACTGCTTTGTTGGACTGTGTGTTAGAAAGTGCATTTTGTTAAGTTATTGTGAGTAAATCCACAGTATCTGAGTCTTGTACAACACAGACACTTCATTGTTGATTTTTTAAATGATATTTATCTGACACATCAGCTTGTATTTGCCATGTGAGTTGCTGTTGTGTCTTTGTGTCACAGGCATACATGGATGCTTGTCAAATATAAATGTGCCCCACATTCTAAAATTTTGGGGTATGTGATAGTACATGTATGTCAGACATGACATAATGACAGTGTCCACACTGTGAGAGTGGTGTGCATGGTGACACGCTGTCTGTATCTAGTGTCCCCCCTAGGTGGCATTACATGATCCAGGTCTGTGTACCTTTCAACTATGTGATAGTTGTGACAAACCTCTGTCTTTGATACTTTTTTAGGTGTGTGTTGAGTATGTGATGTTTGATCACATGGACAGTGAGTAGTCACAGTACAGAACTGTAATTGGTGCACAACCATATTATTGTGACATGTCTGAGAAGGGTCACATAGCTGTACTCTGTGTCTAGGCTCAACCTTATGCATCTGACTTCATTGTGTCTTTATTTAATGTTGTATGTGTGTAATTGCATGTTCCTCACTGCATTGGAAAGTGTCCTAAAATATGTTTTCACCTGTAACATAGGTACCGCAGGGGACCAGCTGTCCACAGACCCTTCCCCGACCTCCAGACCATGGAAGAACGGGATAGCATCAGACGATACCGCTTCACCAGACCACTCATTGTGTAGATGGCAGACCAGTTGCCTCCACATTTGCAACCTGGACGCCCATATCCCTTTGCGCTGACCCCCAAGGGGAAGGTGATGGCGGCCCTACATTTCTTTGCAACAGGATCCTTCCAGGATACTTTTATTTTATTTGTTTATTTTATTGATTTGAAGAGTTTTATATAGCGCTGGCTAGAAACGGAGGTATCAGAGCGCTTTACATGAGAAAACAGTTGTACATAATTACATCAGGTACCAGAGCATAAATAACACAAAAACAAGTCCCATGGGGCATAGAGGGTGTGTGGGGGAGGGGAATTGGGTCCAGAAGCTGGAAAACGGACCAAGTCAGGCAAACCGGCAAAGGAAGATAGGACATCAGGTGACCCTCAAAGTCATATTCCACGAGCCCACAAGTCTGGTTAGGGTCACAGAAACACATAAATCGGGGCCAGACTCTCTCTCGCTGCGCTGGAGCACCAAAGGTCGAAAGGGGTGTCTCGCAGTAGCCATACTTATCAGAAGGGAGTGTATGCGTCCCGAAGGGGGGGGGGGTCAACTTGAAGCACTAGATAAGCTGGCGACACCAAGACATAGACCGGTGGCCCAGAGCGATCGTAGAACCCGGTCGAAAGCCATCAAGATGGTGGACCCAGGTCTCAGGACCCATATACCTCCAGCACAAAATGGAGGGACAGCAGATCAACAAAAGCCCAATCCAAAATCAATGAGGAAACCCACCTCAGGCAGCTGAACTGGGTGGAGGAGGCAGCCACGTGATTGGTAGGGCGGCGGACCGGTAATCGCCGATCTCGCTCAGGTCATCGCGAAAAACACTCAGGGACATAAAGGCAGCAGCATCTCAGCTGTAACTTGCTGCTTTGTCAGGGACATCGACTCGGGCGCCCAGGTGGCAGCCCCGGATGGGGGAGGCAGCCACGGGGACGGGAGAGCGGAAGACAGGGAAACTGCTGCACTCACCCAGAGATCGTGAAGGATAAAAACTCAGGGACACAGGTCAGCAGCGTCGCGGCAGTCGCCTTGCAGAATTGTCAGGGGAGTGCGACTCATGTGTCCAGGCAGCAGTCCCAGAAGGCGAAGCGGGATGCCGAGCAACCGAGACCATGCCCGGAAGTTAGGTGACGGCCGGGGGGGTGATCCTCCGACCCATCTCCTCTCAGCTACGTAGGTAGCTTAACCGAGCAACGGCCATGTTGCTTGGGATCCTCCAGTGTCCGTCCACCCCAGACACTCGGCGGGAGTGTGTAAGATCATCATCGTGTGTTGAATGCTCCACAACCTGGCAGTGAGGAATGAACTACCTCTCATCCAAGATGACGGAGACCAGCAGCCTCCAGCAGGGGAGGATCCAGGCCTGGGACATGTTGCCAGTGATGAGGAGGAGGAGGAGGATGTTCGGAGACAGCTCATCAGCACCTTTTTCTCATGATTGTAAGTATGCAATGATGAGTTGACAAAGCACTTTCTTTGCATGATATGTGTCTGTTGTTCAATATCTTTGTATACGTGTGGGTGTATGCTACTTAACATGATCCTTGGAGTTGTTTGGTGTCCATTAATTTAGTATGGTCACCAGTACAGTGGTGACATGACTCCTAGCTAGTGTTCACATTTTCAAAATTTGAAGTATGAAATGTCTCTTGGAGATGGATGCAAATAATTTGGTATTTCAAGACTGTTCTATGTCTCTCCTTCACAGGGTCCTTTTGCTGTTGTATGGAGACATGTGACCTCCCAGACACACAATGCAGTTACAGATTGCAACTTTTCTTGGGATCAGGAATCTGTGCCACACACTCACTTCTGAAATTTTTCAAAAGTCTTGGTTAATTTGTGCTTATTGTCACAGTGTGATTTGATTGCATTTGTTGTGAAGGCAACATGTTGTGCCTGTGTAATAAACCTGTGCTCCACATTGAGGTGTGCCTTTTCAGTTTCCACACATCCAACATTCATTTACATACTGTATATGTGCCCTGATGTTCAGTTTATCTGACAATGATTAGTGTTTGTGCATATAAATGTTGTTTCATTTTACATTAGTGTAGGCAATGAGGATCTATGCCATGTACTATGTGTGTTGTGATCACCTTGTTGTGTGTATCTCTCATATGTGTCAGGTTACATTTACTCACAAGACAGTTGGTAAATTAACTTTTCTGTTTTTCAGCCAATGTCATTGTCATTCCATTCCATTCCTTGTTTTTTTGATCATCATTTCTATCTGAAAACAGTGTTTCATTCACAACAGAAGCAAGTATTGTGAATATTAATTTATTACAGTGCATGTGTGAAATTTTACAAGAAAGGTATAGTGCTGTACAAAAGTTTGAAGTCCAAAGTTCACAGAGGAGTTGGTAGTGTCAGTAGATTACATTTTCAGAGCCAAGTCCACAGTCATTTGAGTCATTGGTCCAACTTAGACCCTCCATCCCATGTGGGAGAGTTCAGTGACAGTCAACAAAGGGAAGGCTTCTCACACAATGGATGATATCAGGAGCAGGTTGTCACTTCCTGTCTCTTCGGACGACCCCATTACGTTTTTCTGGGGGACCCTCAGGTGCAGGTTGCCGTGGTGCAGGGAACCCTGCGCCAGAGTCCTCATCCCTCCCTGTGGCAGTTGCAGATGTAGAAGCAACAGATGTGGTGGGCACACAGGGAGGTGGGATCATGCTGGTAGCAATCTGGCGGAGGCAGGTGAGAATGTCCCTGTGCACCGCAGCCAGGTCATCAATTTTAGACATGTTTGACTCCTTTCTTGCCATGTGTTGGTCCATTTTGGCATAATGGCCAGCCTGCTATTGTTGCATGTCCCTAAGGATCCCAACTACCTGGCCAAAGTCTCCGGTGCATTCTTGATATGCATTGAGAATGCATGCCATCTGTGGGTCAGCTTGATCAGCAGCACCAGCTGCCTGACGGGACCGCTCCCTATGCCCCTTCTCTCCACCCCTACCCAAATGAGCAGGACCTGTTGAGCAGGCAAAGACAACACTGAGCCTCCTTCATTGTTGACAGTGGTGTTGTTGTCGGCCAACTCCTGAGTGCCCTGTGATGCTGTCCTCTTGCTGTTTTGTTGCCTTGATGTGTCCGTGTGGGTAGTGGTCATCTGGGGGTTGACAGATGTTACAGGAGTGGTCGCAGGGGGTGCTGGTGTTACAGCTGCTGGTGCTGCATGCTGACCCGCACCGGAGGGGCCAGGTAGTTCATGGTCAACCGATGAGGGCTGAGAGACATCCCCACCAGAGAGCTCAGGGTCAGCCAGAGTCTGGGACTGGGATTCCTGTTCTGTTCCTGCAGTGTCCCCAGCAGGCCCTCTGGGTAGATGAGAGACACAATGTTTGTGGTGTTTTTACACAGGTCTTCGTATCATACACATTACATTTGCTATTGTACATTATAATGAGTGTATGTACATTAGATAGTCCTCTATCATCACAGACCCAGGCCTATTTTTTAAGAGAACATTGTGATGTTAACAAGAAGTGTTTTGCTGAGCATGTCCTGCTCTGTGCATAAATGTGCATGTTTTGTTTATTTGACTGTTCATAAACATTGACTGTCAAGTGACACCCTGTGCATGACACAAGTGTGTTGGTATTTCCCACATCTGTGCTTTTCCAATGATATATGTACTCTTCCTCTTACGATATGTTTCCAGATTTGTGCATGTGTGCTGGCGTTTGTGCATGTTGTTTGCAGTCACATTGGTGTGGCTACCTACACACTCACAGTCCGAAATGTATGTGAGCATTTTGTTTATGGTATTTTGATGAATGTGTTCCTAGTTCTCATCTCATTGCACACATGTGAATAGCTGTCAGTAGCAAATAGTGTTACTGCTTTGCTTTGTGCCTGATCACATCATGTATATTGTCCTTGTCCTCCATGGACAGATGAGTTAACAAGGCTGCTTTCCTGCTTTTTCAGGCTCAGAGCTGTGAGGAACAGAGGTTTGCATGCTTGTGTTATGCTGCTGGAACTTGTACCCCTCCTCCCACCCAGACCAGCTTACTTCTCGTGGACAAAGTATGAATCACAGTGAGGGGAGTGTAGTGGCAAGGATGCTGACAACGCTGCATGATGTAGGAAGTGAATGCAACTCCCAACAATGCCTTGTGCACATGACACCATGCAACAGTGTCAGCCATCTTGCTGTGGCCCTTCCATTCACTGTCAGGTATCCATTGTCTCTGATGAACAGGTTGCTTTGTGTGTGGGTAGTGATGTGTGCTATGACTGCAACTCACACCATGTCCTGTCCTCCACACACCTTCCCAGCCAGCCCAGGGACCACACCTGGGACTATGCATTCCCAGACAGTGAGTGGAAATGTACTGTGAAGATGGCTGAGAGTGGGGACTGGTGTGAGAAGTCCAAGGCCTGGATGTGACTTGTGGCCAATTCATACATAAGGCCCCTGTGTCAGCCATCTTGCCAGTACATTTCCTTTCACTCTCAGGGACTGCCTAGTCACAAGAGTGCTATTTGTTCTGGCTGAGAAGGTGTATGTAGGGCAGGGCATGATGGTATTTGCAGTCACTGCTGATAATTCTCCTCCCACATAGCCCAACTACACCACCTGGTACTATACTTTCCTCACAGTGAATGGAAATGTACTGTCAAGATGTCTGACAGTGGTTCATGGTGTTTGTTGGACCACTACTCCTATCAGGGCCTTGTGCTCCCCACATCAGAGCCCAGTGTCAAACATCTTGATAGTACTTTTCCACTCCCTGTGAGATCAGCACAGTTCAGCTGGGCCGGTTGGGCCGTGTGTGAGTATGATTATTTTCACTGACTTCAACTCCCATCCGGCCCTGTCCCACACACACTCATCCCACCCAGCACATAAAGCACACCTGTGAGTATGCTGTCCCTGAGAGTGATTGGAAATGTACTGGCCAAGATGTCTGACAGTGGTGCCTGGTGTTTGTTTGACCACTACTCCCATCAGGGCCTTTTGCTCCCCACACCAGAGCCCAGTGTCAGCCATCTTGCCAGTACATTTTCATTCACTCTCAGGGACAGCATGGTCCCAGGTGTGCTGTTTGGTGTTGGTGGGAGGGGTGTGTGGGACAGGGCTTTCTGATAGATATAGTCAGGGCTACCACTACTCCTCCCACCCATAGCAAGTTGACCACCATGAACCATGCTTCCATGACAGTGAGTACAACGTTACATTCAAGATGTCTGACAGTGGTGCCTGGTGTTTGTTTGAACACTACTCCCATCAGGGCCTTGTGCTCCCCACACCAGAGCCCAGTGTCAGCCATCTTGCCAGTACATTTTCATTCACTCTCAGGGACAGCATGGTCCCAGGTGTGCTGTTTGGTGTTGGTGGGAGGGGTGTGTGGGACAGGGCTTTCTGATAGATATAGTCAGGGCTACCACTACTCCTCCCACCCATAGCAAGTTGACCACCATGAACCATGCTTCCATGACAGTGAGTACAACTTTACATTCAAGATGTCTGACAGTGGTGCCTGGTGTTTGTTTGAACACTACTCCCATCAGGGCTTTGTGCTCCCCACACCAGAGCCCAGTGTCAGCCATCTTGGAAGTACTTTTCCATTGACTGTGAGGTAAGCACAGGTTCTGGTGGTGTTGTTGGGCTATGTGGGAGGAGGAGTGTTAGCTGTGACTACGACTCCCATCATGCCTTTAGCCACACCCACCTTCCCAGCAATCCCAACCTTCCTTCCTGTGACTCAGCTTCCCTGTGAGTGAGTGAAACAGTGCTGGCACGATGGCTGACAGTCGTGGCTGCTGTTTTGAGCACCAAGCCTTGCTGTGTTTTCTAGTAAGTTGGTACATGTCATGAAATAGTTACATGTTACTCTGAGATTGCATGTATTGTATTTGTCAAACTGGCATACACATCACATGCTCATTTGCTTCATATTGTTATGGCTTTGCTAACAGTGATTTGTATCACTGTCCCCTTGACAATGATGTCTGTGGGTGTGTATTTGCGGACCATATTGGCTATTTGAGTATGTACTCACCAGGCTCTGGTACTCCTGATATTCCATAGACGCCCTCTGGTGGAAGGATGGCACGCACCTTCTCCTCCCAGGAAGTGAAGTGCACAGGTGTTGCAGGAGGGCCACCGCCAGTCCGCTGGCTCAGGACATGGTCTTTGCCAATCAGCTTCTTGACCCTCCTTCGCACTTCATAGTACCTGTTCCTGATATCGTCCATTGTGTGCAGGCAAGGTGCTTGAGCGTTCACCTTGTTGACAATCCTCTCCCACATCTTGTTTCTCTGTGACAGGGGGGTCTGTTGGACTAAGTTCCCAAATAACTGTGGCTCTACTCTGAGAATTTCATTTCCTATGATTTCCAACTCCTTCTCTGTGAACTTTGGATTCTTCTTTGGGGGCATGGTGATGGGTGGTGGTGTAGATGGATGTGTGGGGGATTGTGAAGGTGAGGGTGAGTGTGTATGAGTAAATGTGTGTGTGTGTTTGTGAGTGTAGTAGTTAACCGGTGCTAGTAGTGTACAGGTTGTGTGGTGGATGAGTTGTGAGTGTATGTATCAGTTCAGTGTAATAGTGGTATGTGCTGGCAGTTCTGTTGAAGTAGCAAAGGATCATGGTAAGGATTTTGGCCCTTTATATAGGTAGAGTTGTGGGTGTGGCTTATTTTAAATCTTCATTTTTTTTTTTCATTGACAATGCTTGTTTGGACTTATTCTGTCTGTTTCTATTGTATTTTGTTGAGCATAACAGAAACGTTCCGTTGACCGCACCGGATGCTTGTTCAAGTATTGGCGGGGTGGTCCGAGTCTGTCCCATTCACGCTGCGCTATGTTGCAGTGTTTGCGTACGAGTCGGTCGCATCGGGCTCTTTTCCGTAGGATTTGCTCGCACGGATTCATTTCCATATGGGTCGGTCGTCCGTATTGTGCTCCGTGCGAGTCGTTTGTATTTAACACGCATTGCATCGTACTACGTCGGTCGGACTGCGCGCATACGTGTCGTTCGGAAGTCATTCCCGATCCGTGTCGTTGGGAAGGCTTTGCGAGCGAGATCAGAATCGTGCCCCATGTGTTGAAACATACAATTAATTGTAAAAAGTTATACAATGAAAAAATTGTTAAAAAATATGCGTTATTAAAAATGTACACTATGGGGCCGATTCCGATCTCGGTCGGAGGCGCACCCAATACTATTCGGTCGGGAAAAAAGCCATGCGAAAGCCAGTTTCCCGACCGATCCGTACAGCACACCGAACGAGCAAGTACGATGCGCACAACAGCAAAAATTCCGGCCGAGCCGTACTCACCCAAACCAGGTCCTGTTCTCCGACCGAGGCGAATCCGGAAACGCCGAATCGAGTCGCACGGAAGGAAAATGCAGCTCCGTCCGGCCGAACGAGTACGATGCGCTTTCCGTACGCGCCGAACCCGTCGCTACGCACGGCACGTCAAAGCATCCGGGAGAGGCGCACATAAGCTCCGAATCGCGCCACAACACGATCCACGGCTACGAGACGAACACGGCACCGACGAGGACGACGCGAGCGACGAGGACGAAGCGAAGCGACGAGGACGAAGCCAAGCGACGAGGACGACGCGAAGCAACGAGAAGGACGAACGACACGAACCAACCATGAATCCCTTCGTCCCGATCATACCAATATTCTACATCTACTACCGGAACAGGCACGGACGCATACGGCGCAGAAGGTAAGTCAGACACCAACCACAAAACACATACAACACGTACACCGACACATCACACACATACACTGGGAATCTGAATATACTTACACCAGCAACAGCAGCACCATAGGGGCGGGATGCCCATCACCAATGCCACATATGCACACAGGGGCCTGAATGCGCGCCACCACCCCAACCCAGGGGGGCTGGATGCCTACCACTACTACCACCCTTAGCCAGGGGGCAGGATGCCTACCACTACTACCACCCTTAGCCAGGGTGGCAGGATGCCTACCACTACTACCACCCTTAGCCAGGGGGCAGGATGCCCACCACTACTACCACCCTTAGCCAGGGGGCAGGAAGCCTACCACTACCACCACCCTCACCCACGGGGGGCAGGATGCCTACCACTACTACCACCCTTAGCCAGGGGGCAGGATGCCTACCACTACTACCACCCTTAGCCAGGGTGGCAGGATGCCTACCACTACTACCACCCTTAGCCAGGGGGCAGGATGCCCACCACTACTACCACCCTCACCCAGGGGGGCAGGATGCCCACCACTACTACCACCCGTAGCCAGGGGGCAGGATGCCTACCACTACTACCACCCTTAGCCAGGGGGGCAGGATGCCCACCACTACTACCACCCTTAGCCAGGGGGCAGGATGCCCACCACTACTACCACCCTCACCCAGGGGGCAGGATGCCCACCACTACTACCACCCTCACCCAGGGGGGCAGGATGCCTACCACTACTACCACCCTTAGCCAGGGGGCAGGATGCCCACCACTACTACCACCCTTAGCCAGGGGGCAGGAAGCCTACCACTACTACCACCCTCACCCACGGGGGCAGGATGCCTACCACTACTACCACCCTTAGCCAGGGGGCAGGATGCCTACCACTACTACCACCCTTAGCCAGGGTGGCAGGATGCCTACCACTACTACCACCCTTAGCCAGGGGGCAGGATGCCCACCACTACTACCACCCTCACCCAGGGGGGCAGGATGCCCACCACTACTACCACCCGTAGCCAGGGGGCAGGATGCCTATCACTACTACCACCCTTAGCCAGGGGGCAGGATGCCCACCACTACTACCACCCTTAGCCAGGGGGCAGGATGCCCACCACTACTACCACCCTCACCCAGGGGGGCAGGATGCCCACCACTACTACCACCCTCACCCAGGGGGGCAGGATGCCTACCACTACTACCACCCTTAGCCAGGGGGCAGGATGCCCACCACTACCACCACCCTTAGCCAGGGGGCAGGAAGCCTACCACTACTACCACCCTCACCCACGGGGGGCAGGATGCCTACCACTACTACCACCCTTAGCCAGGGGGCAGGATGCCCACCACTACTACCACCCTTAGCCAGGGTGGCAGGATGCCTACCACTACTACCACCCTTAGCCAGGGTGGCAGGATGCCTACCACTACTACCACCCTTAGCCAGGGGGCAGGATGCCCACCACTACTACCACCCTTAGCCAGGGTGGCAGGATGCCCACCACTACTACCACCCTTAGCCAGGGTGGCAGGATGCCTACCACTACTACCACCCTTAGCCAGGGGGCAGGATGCCCACCACTACTACCACCCTTAGCCAGGGGGCAGGAAGCCCACCACTACTACCACCCTCACCCACGGGGGCAGGATGCCTACCACTACTACCACCCTTAGCCAGGGGGCAGGATGCCTACCACTACTACCACCCTTAGCCAGGGTGGCAGGATGCCTACCACTACTACCACCCTTAGCCAGGGGGCAGGATGCCCACCACTACTACCACCCTCACCCAGGGGGCAGGATGCCCACCACTACTACCACCCGTAGCCAGGGGGCAGGATGCCTACCACTACTACCACCCTTAGCCAGGGGGGCAGGATGCCCACCACTACTACCACCCTCACCCAGGGGGCAGGATGCCTACCACTACTACCACCCTTACCCAGGGGGCAGGATGCCCACCACTACTACCACCCTTAGCCAGGGGGCAGGATGCCTACCACTACTACCACCCTTAGCCAGGGGGCAGGATGCCCACCACTACTACCACCCTTAGCCAGGGGGCAGGATGCCCACCACTACTACCACCCTTAGCCAGGGGGCTGGATGCCTACCACTACTACCACCCCCACTCATAGGATGGACAATGCATGACACAACAAGCACACCACAACCTAGGGAATGCAAGATTAAGACATCCCCCACCACCATGACAAGCGTGTGAGCAGGCTGTGTCAAATGCCTACAACACCGAACATGACTTTGAACATACAATGTGACCCCCTAGCACATGTGCCACACATATATGTGTGTGGCACCCACAATGCAAGCAGCCCATGACCATTGTGGCAATGGGGCCTAAACCCCCATCATCACAGTGACCACAAGGTAAGTGTGGGGTCCATAGCTGAAGCACATTTTGACCATTGTGGCAATGGGGTCTAAACCCCCATCATCACAGTGACCAAAAGGCAAGTGTGGGGTCCATAGCTGAAGCACATTTTGACCATTGTGGCAATGGGGACTAAACCCCCATCATCACAGTGACCAAAAGGCAAGTGTGGGGTCCATAGCTGAAGCACATTTTGACCATTGTGGCAATGGGGTCTACACCCTCATCATCACAGTGACCAAAAGGTAATTGTTGACAAAGAAAGAGCTGCAACTGCCAAACTGCATGGATCATTCCTGGTCACAGAACCAAAAACTCATCTGTGGCAAAGTAGTGTATGTGTCCCATTGCAACATAAATTGGGGGAGCCAAATACTGCAGTGCAAATGAAACATTCCTTTGGCCATGTGCAGACAAACAACACCCATGGGGGCTGAGACCGTCAACAGTCATCAATGACACAATGACAGAAGTGACCATCAGAATGCAGAACCACATATTTGCACCAATGGGCACACAAATGCAGATACCCTGTGGAGACAGCAGATGTGAGGTGAACAGATACCATACCATGGCAGCAATGGGACACACAAACCATGATCACTGTGCTGACCGATGACCTAGGAGTCCCAGGGACAGCAGGGGAAACACACCAAACAACATACAGCCAATGGCACACCCAAGATATGCCAATGCAGTGGTGCAGATGCACAAACACAAACAGGCAGACCAACACTGTCATCATACACAGCAGGTGAGGGGTGGGGGTGCCAGTGTCCCCAGGCAACAACACAACACATGAGGAGAGCTGAATACCAATCATACAGATGTGCATACACTGCCACACTAAGGTAACTCATGGATCCAAATCCCCTATGTGGGCAAGCAGGCATTGACAGGTGAGAGGGAGCACAAAACACACATGTCACACAGGCACGTAGGAACAACAACTGACACAGCAAGTCACAGACACACCACAGCACCACCCCCAGGGCCCCCACAATGTGGTGACCCTGGGCTGAATAAAAATACCACTGTGATGACAAAGCTAAATGTCGTTCACACTGTGAACCACAGTCAGGTGTCCTGAGCAACAAACTACCATCACACCTACACAAGCACAAATCAATCAGCATGGCCAGTAAGCCAAGGCCAACATGGAGGCAGGGGCCTAGCCGGGCAACAACTCTCATCTGCACACACTCAAGACCACACCCCTCGACCTCCAACAATGTGCAGCAGTGAAGTACACATGCACTGGTGACATTGCACATGCACCCATGACTATTCCAGGGTGGTGGGTGGGAACCAAGGTGTAGAAACACATCACACATGGACACTCAACAAGACTCCTGAATGTCTGACACACTGCACACTACGCTGTACATGGACATGACGGCAATACCACACCGACCAATGGGATCCCAGCCACAGTCACACACCAATGAAGAAGCCAAGGTCACCCACAAAGAACACACATAGACAACAACCAACATTGCAGCCCGGACCCTAAGGAGTGCCAGCAGTCACACACACAACGTGTCACAATCACTGAAAGATAACACAAACTGGAAATCACATGACAGGGGCAAACAACAAGTGCCAAAGGGAAACCTGACTGTGACCCATCTGCGTCTGCACACAAACTCTGCCCTGACAGCAAACACACCTATGGGTGACACCCTGATGACCAGTAATGTGCCATGCACCCACATCACAGAGAACACAGGGAGAAGACTTTGGGGGAACATAGCTCAAGTCAGCAAGCATCACAAACAGGTACAACACTAGAGATCACAGCATGCGCAGATGAATGGAAGTGAACACACAGACATGCACATACAACACACACCTTGGGCGCAGGCAATGTCACACGTGTACACACTGCCATGAGGGGACTCCACTCCTGTGTGAGGAAAGCTGTGCCATATGTTGCCTCAGTAGGGCCCCATCATGTCAGCTGAGCACTTGGTCACACAATCAACAATTAGCACCAAATGAGGGCTCCCATCACATCAGCCTGGTCATGGATGTGCCAACGGAATCATCAGCACAGATCCAACACACTTGTATAGCAATGTTGCACTGACTACACGGATGAGTCCCTCCCCATTGATGCCCAAACCTGCATGTCCACTGGAGATGGCAACACGGTCAGGGAAGTAGACAAATGCAACGATGGCAGGCACAACAGATGTGCAGGGGTGGAAGCCACAGATATGAAATTGCCAATGTAAGTAGGAAACCCATTGCCAAATACTGAACACATGACACCCTCAGATGCTGCTATTGATGACATGGATACACCACATGATAGGACACATTCCCCCTGGACCACATGGGTTCCTGCACAGTAACACTTCATAATCATGAGACCAGATATCACCATCACTGCAGCAAGGGCATGGTTAGCTGCACCAACAACATGTACATCTGAAGCATGAGCACTAGAGAAAAGAAAGTTGCTTTATTCAGCATATGTGTTGTTTGATAACGACGTCCAGAAGAAATTAGAGCAAAGGCCAATGGCCAGTCCATTGTCAAAGTTCAAACAGGGTGACACTGGCAGATGTCACCCTACGCATGCCTGCACAATACCAGGGACAATCCACTAGGAGGGGCAACCGGGGGCAGGCCAGGCACCGCAGGGACAGGATCAGGGCTCACCAGGGGAGTCAGGGAAGGGGTGGTGGGTGCTGGAGAGCCACTGACAACTGCAGTGGAGGTGTCTGACATGGTGTGTGCCGGCACAACTGGGGGCATGACACAGATGTCGTGGGTGCCGGCACAACTGCAGTGGACCCTGCAGATGGGGTGGACAGGTCCGCCACTGCAGTGCCCAAGTCAGACAGGGCGGTAGTGGACTCCACTGCAGTGCCTACCTCCAGGGGAGGAGAATGGGGAACAGGCAAGGTGGGTTGGACAGAGGGGGAGGACACCCTCACCACATCAGTGGCACAGACAAGCGCAGCGGGGGTGTGGTGCTGGGAGAGCAAGTGGCAGGGGGAGAAGGCCGGAGCATCTTGGGGATGGTATATCTGTGGGTGGGGGAACCTGGGGCAGGGTGTGGTGGGGGCACCTGTGCAGTGGGGGCCTGAGGGATGGAGGACGGAGACCTTGTGCCTGAGCTGCAGGGCGGTGGCGGGGTCTTGCTCTTAGCACTCCGGGGGACTTGCGGGTGGGGGCCTCAGTCCGTCTGCGCCTGGGGGAGGGTGTCCGGGGCGAGGGGCACTCTGCTCCGTGTGGGTGGGCTTCCTCTTCCCCGGGATGCTGGAGCAGCTTCATCGGTGGGGAAGAGGCCGAGGTCACAGAGGAAGAGCTGCTGTGACTTTGGGGTTGCAGGTGAGGCAAGGGAGGGTGCTTTGGAGGGAGAGGGAACTGAGGACTGCGCAGTGCATGTGGATGCGTGTGTGTGTTCCAGGGCCCCATCCCCTGTGAGTCTGGCTTCAGTCCCCTGAATGTGCGTGCGTGTGCGTTTTGTCATTGGCGTGTGTGTCAGTGTGCTGGATGTGTGTGTGCTGGTGTGTGCCTGTGCCAGTGTGTGTGTGCCTGGGATGGGTAAGGTGCTGGGGAGTGTGGATGGAGCAGAGGCAGGAGGGGTGAGGGACCGTTTGAGGAGGGACACTGCTGCCGTCAGGGAGGAGTCCATGGACCTATTGCCCCTCTGTAGGTCAGACATGCCCGATGAGATGCCCTCCATGAACGACACCAGCTGAGTCAACAGCGCGGTGTGCGCATGGAGGACACTCAGCATGGCTGTCTGCCCTACATGGAGCTGGCGAAGGAGGTACACAGACTCCTCACTCAGGGCAGCAGGGGACACAGGGGCAGGGGTGCGGTGCCTGGCCCAAAGGAGACACGCTCCCGGACATGGGAGCCTCCACGGACCTGGGGAATGGGAGCCGATGGGAGGGCGGTGGTGGTGCTGGTGGTGGCGGGGACAGCAACACTAGCTGGGGTGTGGTGGCTGCTGACACCCGCCTCCACAAGGGAGTCATCCTCCGAGTTGCTCTGGTCCTCAGCTGAGGTGGATGCTGCTGAGGACTCCTCGGTGTGGCTCCCCTCGCCCTCCGTGCCACTGGGTCCCTCCGACCACTCCTCGGCTGCTGACCCAGTCTGGCTCTCCGGCTACTCCTGGTCCATGGAGCTGTCCCCTTCCGTGGCCGTGGATGTATCTGCAAACAATGGGGAAACAGACAGACATCAGTCACCTGCACATAACGCACACACCACTGTGAGCACAGCACATCACAGAGCAAGCCCTGGCATCATTAGTTGTACATTGCTAAAAGTGCACTAATTGAACAGGAGAAGTCAATTGTCAGTCTGATGCCAAGCATGGCACTCACATCCCACATGGCCTTGCACCCATCTGTCTGGTGTCTGTTGGATTGCAACACCCCAGTGTTGACACATGCACCAAGTACACAGTAGTTGGACAGTGCAGAGGACACGGTGTGGACACATCACAGCTCTTGCCACTGAGTCAGTACAGGTTTACGGATGTAAGGGATGCCCAGAGTCAAATAGGAAATGCATGTGATGCATACCAGCGACAGACACCATGATGCACCCATGTCCTGATAGCCAGCGCCACTATGGTGTGCATGTAGCACATGTCACTCCCCTGCAGGATCACCAATCAGTAGACACATGCCATGGCGGAGGCATGACTGCAAAGTCATACATCACTGTCTCAGTGATGTATGACTTTGCAGCCAGACAACAACACTCTGCACTGTGTCACAATAGTAGGTCATGGGGAATGCAAGTCCTGGAGCTGCACAAGTGCACATGTACATCCCCCCCACAACACATCCTCTTAACCCTCATCTGTCCAGGTCATACCTATTGGACATATGGGAGACCTGTGACACTACCCTCTGAACCTGAGCCCCTCACACTCTGCTGTGCATGGGGAACAGCTGCCTGAACTTCACATTTACATGCCCCATTCTGCATGGGCAGCTGATCAGACACCTATGTGTCACACAAGTATCGTCTCCTATGGTCACATCTCCAGTGGCATGCTGAGCCCCTACCAAGAAACTCCACAGCAGTCCTGGCGACTAATCCACAGCACACTGACACAGAGGCAGACACCTGAGGGGTCAAATCACTGTGCACAATGTGTCCGCTGATACACGGGAGTGGGAGTACAGAGTGTATTGTATGGCCTGGAGTAGGCATGACTGTCCAGCCCCACATGAATGAGGGATGAGCCCTGGACTGTAGGCAGCTGGCTAAGTATGTGTGACACACGTCATATACATACTCCTGGGGCCCAAACATTGTTCCCACCCGCAGCATGGGTGTGTGCCAGGTACCCCAGCCACATGTGGTGGATCAGCTCAGCAATTGGACCACAGATCAAAGTAACACGCTGAATACATGTCAGAATACAGGCATTGTGTAAGCAATGGACCCACCCATGATGCCCACCACAGAGTCAGGGAAACAGATGCTGTCTCCCACCTTGAGTCAAGCAAACTGCAAGGACACAGTCCTAAGTGACAGAATTCCCTGCATGTAAGGGCCACACCTGGGTATCAGATGAGGAGTGGGCAGTGCACAATAGAGGACATGGCTCCTGGACAACATGACTGCTGTACTGTGGCAGTTCAACCTGGCCCGAGGAGGGCACATAGCATGTTAGACAGAGTACACAGTGCAGTCTTTGACTCACCCCTCCTTGCTGCTCTCTGGCCTTCAGCTGCCCATCCAGGTCTGGAAAGACCACCGCCAGGATCCTGAGCATGTGGGGGTCAGGGTCCGTGTTCCGCCCCTCCTGCGAGGAGGCGACAGCTTCAGCTGGACCCGTGCAATCCTCCGGGTCCAGCCCCGAAGGTCCTGCCACCTCTTTTGGCAGTTGCGGATCCGGCGCTTGTAGACCCCCACGGACCGGACAGCCCGGACGATGTCCTTCCATATCTCATGCTTCCGATGGGCAGAAGCCTGTCAGGATGACAAAGTGATAAGGCCATTACTACACATGCAACATATCCGTGCATGACACAGTTGCATATACATGTCGCAATCACAGGGGCACATGGTGTACCCAGGCAGTGCACGGCTGCCCATGGACAGTTTTCCAGAAGTCACTACATGGTATCATTGCATGGGGAGTAAAACCCTGTTCAGAAGCACTGTCACTGCACCATACCTGTCCAGTGCAAGTCACTACACACTATGGGGGTGACAACTACTCAGTGAGCCTGCTAGCCAGTGGTGTGCTGACTCTCAGCCTTGCTAGTCAGACAAAATGCACATTCAGAAAGGCAGTGCACAGAACACTCACCTGCTCCCCTGGTGTCCCATACAGCTTGCTGTACTGTGGAAGTAGGCTGTCCAGCAGGGCCTGGTTCTCCTCAAGGCTGAAGGCTGGGGCTCTCTCCACAGTACGTGCCATTGCAGGGTCCAGAGGGGCAGAGACAGCAGCAGTGCAGTGGCAGATGTCGTCCTGGAGCATGTAGTGCAGGCAAGTGGGCTCTCAGGGGAACAGGCAGCAATATATATGTGCTGGAGAGGCAGATACTGTCCCTTGTGTCCAAAGTGAAAGGTCCAAGTCGTTTGCATCTTCTGAATCTGGCCAATCCATGGAATAGCAGCACCAAAACACGCCCACAGCATCCTTCAAAATTTCAACTTCATGACATACATGATTTTGCAACATTGTTGTGGGTGACCAACTGATTTTCCAGCAACCGACTCGTTCGAAATTCGAAAACGCGTCCGTTGCCAGGCAAGCCCATTGTCAATGGGTGCGCACCGATCGGTCCATTGAGGTACAACGCGCACAGGGGTACAACGCGTACCCGCACACATTGAAAGCAATGGGCCGGCCGGAGGCACCGATCGGTCCATTGCTGTTCAACGCGCACAGGGGTACAACGCGTACCCGCACACATTGAAAGCAATGGGCCGGCCGGAGGCACCGATCGGTCCATTGCTGTTCAACGCGCACAGGGGTACAACGCGTACCCGCACACATTGAATGCAATGGGCCGGCCGGAGGCACCGATCGGTCCATTGCTGTTCAACGCGCACAGGGGTACAACGCGTACCCGCACACATTGAAAGCAATGGGCCGGCCGGAGGCACCGATCGGTCCATTGCTGTTCAACGCGCACAAGGGTACAACGCGTACCCGCACACATTGAATGCAATGGGCCGGCCGGAGGCACCGATCGGTCCATTGCTGTTCAAAGCGCACAGGGGTACAACGCGTACCCGCACACATTGAATGCAATGGGCCGGCCGGAGGCACCGATCGGTCCATTGCTGTTCAACGCGCACAGGGGTACAACGCTGTACCCGCACACATTGAAAGCAATGGGCCGGCCGGAGGCACCGATCGGTCCATTGCTGTTCAACGCGCACAGGGGTACAACGCGTACCCGCACACATTGAAAGCAATGGGCCGGCCGGAGGCACCGATCGGTCCATTGCTGTTCAACGCGCACAGGGGTACAACGCGTACCCGCACACATTGAATGCAATGGGCCTGCCGGAGGCACCGATCGGTCCATTGCTGTTCAACGCGCACAGGGGTACAACGCGTACCCGCACACATTGAATGCAATGGGCCGGCCGGAGGCACCGATCGGTCCATTGCTGTTCAACGCGCACAGGGGTACAACGCGTACCCGCACACATTGAAAGCAATGGGCCGGCCGGAGGCACCGATCGGTCCATTGCTGTTCAACGCGCAAAGGGGTACAACGCGTACCCGCACACATTGAATGCAATGGGCCGGCCGGAGGCACCGATCGGTCCATTGCAGTTCAACGCGCACAGGGGTACAACGCGTACCCGCACACATTGAATGCAATGGGCCGGCCGGAGGCACCGATCGGTCCATTGCTGTTCAACGCATCACTGTATATGTGACTGGCATAGGTCAGCATGCCTGTCTCAGATGGACATGTGCCAGCCACAGATAGCTCCCAGGGAGTGAGGGGCACACCTACATCACGACAGCCTGTCCAAACCTTATCATAAGGCATGTAAGGCTGCATTTCCTATTGTGTGTATGTTGGTGTACATGTTGTCCTGTGGGTGTCACCTGTGGGCAGCCACCCCCAGGCTGTGCACGTGTTAATGGGGACAGGATCCTGGGTGTTACGTGTACGTGACCACTGTGATGTGCAACTGTTCATATCTGTGCATGTGTCATGGTCACATTTCACAGTGGTGTTTGTGTATGTCATGTCACATACCCCGTGAGTCCCATGTGGGACGGTATGTTTGAGCCAGGGTGTCCCAGTGGCACAATAGTGATGGCCCTCCACAGTCTTTGTGCATGTAGTGTTTACAATGTCTCTGATTTCATGTGCACAATGGGAGACAGTCTCCACATCCACGTTGTGTGTGCATGGACTCTGATGTTGTGCGTGTGTGTCACAGACGTCCATGGCTCTCCTGCCATGGCAAGTGTGGCCACTACCTGTGGGGGTCATGTTTGTTTTGTTGTGGTGTACACATGATACTCCAGGTGATGCCAGTGTCCATGTGGCATTACAGGGTCCCTGGGAATGTGCCTGTCGTTGAGCTGTGGTGCCTGGGGCACATCTGTCCTCACATGTCACTGGGGGGTGACTGTGACACAACATCATGATATCCAATGGGCCAACCTGGGACAAATTGATGCCACCTGTAGGACCGTGTTGACAGATGTTGGCCATGTATGTACCATACATGTCGTTCCGGTACTGCACACTTCATGTAGTTGTGCCTCATGATGATGTATGTTGGGATCTTGAGTGTGTTCAATGCCGCATATGTGGGGTGACTGACGATCTTGCTTACTTCTCCTCTGCACTGCAGGGCTCCTGCTGTCCATCGGCCATTCCCAGACCTGGCAACGATGGTGGAACGGGACAGCATCCGACGGTACCGCTTCACCAGGCAGCTGATTGAGGATTTTGCAGTGCAGTTGTCCCCACATTTGCAGCCTGGCCGGCCGTATCCTACAGCGCTGACCCCCAAGGTGAAGGTGATGGCAGCCCTACACTTCTTTGCCACCGGTACCTTCCAACATACTGTGGCGTCTGCTGGTGGGATGTCACAGACCATGTTCAGCCGTGTGCTCCGCGATTTCTTGGCGGCAATGTTGCTCTTCCTGAACCGGTACATCTATTTCCCTAGACTGCGACGACTCACTGACGTGAAGAGTGACTTTTATGCCCTGGGGAGGATGCCGCATGTCATTGGCTCCATTGATGGGACACATGTGGCTTTGGTACCACCACAGGCCCAGGAGCAGGCCTACAGGAACCGCAAGCACTACCACTCGGTCAATGCACTGGTGGTGTGTCTTGCAGACATGACCATCACACACGTGTGTGCCCGTTTCCCTGGTTCAGCACACGATGCCTTTGTGATGAGGAGTAGTCGCATCCCCAGGTTGATGGCACAGATGCAGAACCAGCGTGCCTGGCTTGTCGGTGTGTACTGACTTTGTGCCATTGTGTGTGATCTGATCTGTAGTATTCCGCCCACTTTTCCAAGTCAGCTGATGTGCACTTGTCTGTCCGTAGGTGACTCGGGATACCCCAACATGCCGTGGTTGCTGACACCCCTCAGGAACCCTGTGACACCTGCCCAGATGCGCTACAATGAGGCACATGGTCGGACCAGGAGAGTGATTGAGCGGACCTTTGGTCTCCTGAAGAGCCGCTTCCGCTGCCTGGACAAGACCGGAGGGTCCCTCCCATATGCCCCTGCGAAAGTGTGCAAGATTATCATCGTCTGCTGCATGCTCCACAACCTGGCAGTGCGGAAGGAGTTGCCTCTCATCCAGGATGACGATGACCAACATCCGCCACCTGTGGAGGATCCTGGCCTGGACCACGATGCCAGTGACGATGATGATGATGATGGTGATGGTGATGTCCGCACACAGCTCATCACCAACTTCTTTAGCTGAATGTGAGTATCCTGAGGTGTCATGTGAATGATGTGAGTTGGCATGATGTGTGGGTGGTGCTCTGGTGCTGTTGGAGTGTGTCCATGGGCTACTTGACAGGATGTGTGTTGCGATGTGTGGTGACAGGTGGGCTGTACTCCCCAACAGTGTTGACATGCTAACTTGGTTCTGGGTGGGTATCTTGTAACATGTATTGTGCATGAGTTTTGCTGTTCTGTCCTGTACTGCATTGCTTTTGACTGTGTGTCATTTCTGTCCTTCACAGGGTACTTTCAGATTCGTTTGGTCAACTGTGTCCACCGACGACGTGATTGCACATCCAGGCTGGTAGCTGTTGTGTCCCTACAGGTGATGTGCGCCACACCCATGGACTTCCTTCTGTCTACAGTTGTTGACTGTGTGCCCGCTACCAGGTGGGGTTACCTTGCATCTGTAGTGGTTACGGCATGTTGCTACTGTGTAATAAACATGTGCTTCACTTAGTGATGTGCGTTGTCTGTGGTCACACATTTGACTGCCATTTGCTTACTGCACCTGTGGGCTACTTGACTACAACTGGGAATGGGTGTGGTGTCTGTGCATTGCACCGTCTTCCCTGGCAACATCAGTGTAGGCAATGAGTCAGATGGCCTAGGTGTGTATGTGTTGTGTAGCCCTGGTGGTGTGTCTCCCTCATATGTGTCACGTTGCCTGTACTCACATGCCTGTGTTGTCCTTGCTGTTGCAGTTCGCATACACAGTGTAATTTTGCAGTTCATCATCCCCATAACAGCACCCACGTTGGAATCACGACAGAGGCAAGTATGGTGTATTAGTGTGTTTATTGTGATACATCTGTGATAATAGTGCATAGGATGGATTGTGCTGTACATGAATCTTGCAATCCCAAGTTCCTAGATGAATAGAAAGTCCAGGTAGACAGGATCCCCAGTATCGGGGCCACAGTTGTCTGACACATTGTTCCAACTTGTACTCCCCATGCAATGTGTGGGAGTAGTGTTGCCATCAACAGGGTGAACAGTCTGTGCACAAAGGCGAAAATCCAGAACAGGTTCAGGCTTCCTGGGAGTTGCGCTTGGCCATCAGCCTTTCACTTTCCCCTCCTCGGACGACCCCTCTTCTTGGGGGGGGCCCTCAAGTGCAGGCTGCTGCGGTGCAGGGGACTCTCCGCCAGAGTCCTCCTCCCTCCCTGTGGCAGTTGCAGTTTGTTCGGTACCAGATGTTGTTGGCACACAGGGAGGTGTGGACTGGTTGCTGTTCATCTGGCGGAGGCATTGTAAAATGTCCCTGTGCACCGCCGTGATCTCATGTAGTACATCCCACTTGGACTCCACGCGGGACATTTGGGAGTCCACACGTGACATGTGTGACTCCACGTGGGACATGTGGGAGTCCAAGCGGGCATGATGGGCAGCCTGCTGCTGTTTGATGTCTCTGAGGAGCCCCACTACCTGGCTGAGCTCTCCGGTGCTGGACTGGTACGCATCAGCTATGCGTACCAGTTGTGGGTCTTCATGCACACCAGCAACGTCTGCAAGCAGCGACCTCTGTCTCCCACCCCTCCCACCACCCCTGCTGACATGTGCAGTGTGTGCAGTTGCACGCACAGATAACCCTGGTCCACCTTGGGGGTGGTGGTGGTGGTGGTGTCCATGGCCCCAGGTTGGTCCAGGGTCACTGCGCTGGTGTTGTTCCTTATTCTGTCCATGTCGGCAGGGATGGTATTCGTGGTGACAGTCGTTGGAGGGGTGGGTGCAGGGGTGCAGCTGGTGGACCTGCTGGTGCTGCAGCTGGTGGTCCTGCTGGTGCAGCATGTTGACTTGCACCGGATGTGCCAGGTTGTTCATCGTCCGAGGAGGACAGAGGCTGTACGACGCCAGTGAGCTCGGCATCCTCTTGAGCCTGGGACTGGGACTCCTCAGCGTCTGCTGCTGTGTCCCTATCATCACCTGTTTTTGGGAGACACAAACAATGTATGTCATGTTTCTGCAGGCATCAGTGGTTGACACACCTGACAGTTGTGACTGTGCCTCGGGATGCGGGCCTGTACATTGTATTGTCCTAAGTCGTCACAGTCAGGGGTTGATATTGGTGTGGCACATTGTCCTGCATTATTTGGGCATTTCTATGTATTCTCTGGGGTGTGAACATGGTCTGCATTGATTGTGTTTGGTTGACAGCCAGACCTCCTTCCCACCCACCCACCCACCCAGTCAGTTATCCCACCATGGAACGTGCTTGCATTGCAGGGAGTGTAAGTTGTCTCTCAGGATGTCAGTCAGTGGTGTCCTGCTGTTTGTTGGTGCACAGTTGGCAGCAGGGCCTTGTGCTCCCCACAGCAGTAGCCAGTGTCAGCCATCTTGTGAGTCCTTCTCCACTCCCTGTGATGTGAGCATGGTTCAGGGTGGTGTTGATGGGCCAGTTGTGAGGCTGAGCAATGTCTGTGACTACGACTCCCATCATGCTATTGCCTCCACCCCCCTTCCCAGCATGCCCATGCTTCCTTCCTTTTGACTCTGCTTCCCTGTGGGGTGGGCTGGCTGTGCTGACAGGATGGCTGGGAGTGTTGTCCTGGCAGTTGTTTGGCTAAGAGTCCCAAGAGTGTCCCTGTGCTTCACACAACATAACCCAGGGTGGTGGTGCTTTGTGGGATCTTGTGTTAGGATGGAGGGCATTGCATTCTACCAGGTGGGTACTGTGGAGTTTGTGTTGGGGGGTGTGAGGGGAGGTGCTGGTGACTATGGTCAGTGCTGCAAGTCCCCCTTCCCACCCAGCCAGCCAGATATCCCACCATGGAACGTGCTTGCATTGCAGGGAGTGTAAGTTGTCTCTCAGGATGTCAGTCAGTGGTGTCCTGCTGTTTGTTGGTGCACAGTTGGCAGCAGGGCCTTGTGCTCCCCACAGCAGTAGCCAGTGTCAGCCATCTTGTGAGTCCTTCTCCACTCCCTGTGATGTGAGCATGGTTCAGGGTGGTGTTGATGGGCCAGTTGTGAGGCTGAGCAATGTCTGTGACTACGACTCCCATCATGCTATTGCCTCCACCCCCTTCCCAGCATGCCCATGCTTCCTTCCTTTTGACTCTGCTTCCCTGTGGGGTGGGCTGGCTGTGCTGACAGGATGGCTGGGAGTGTTGTCCTGGCAGTTGTTTGGCTAAGAGTCCCAAGAGTGTCCCTGTGCTTCACACAACATAACCCAGGGTGGTGGTGCTTTGTGGGATCTTGTGTTAGGATGGAGGGCATTGCATTCTACCAGGTGGGTACTGTGGAGTTTGTGTTGGGGGGTGTGAGGGGAGGTGCTGGTGACTATGGTCAGTGCTGCAAGTCCCCCTTCCCACCCAGCCAGCCAGATATCCCACCATGGAACGTGCTTGCATTGCAGGGAGTGTAAGTTGTCTCTCAGGATGTCAGTCAGTGGTGTCCTGCTGTTTGTTGGTGCACAGTTGCCAGAAGGGCCTTGTGCTCCCCACAGCAGTAGCCAGTGTCAGCCATCTTGTGAGTCCTTCTCCACTCCCTGTGATGTGAGCATGGTTCAGGGTGGTGTTGATGGGCCAGTTGTGAGGCTGAGCAATGTCTGTGACTACGACTCCCATCATGCTATTGCCTCCACCCCCTTCCCAGCATGCCCATGCTTCCTTCCTTTTGACTCTGCTTCCCTGTGGGGTGGGCTGGCTGTGCTGACAGGATGGCTGGGAGTGTTGTCCTGGCAGTTGTTTGGCTAAGAGTCCCAAGAGTGTCCCTGTGCTTCACACAACATAACCCAGGGTGGTGGTGCTTTGTGGGATCTTGTGTTAGGATGGAGGGCATTGCATTCTACCAGGTGGGTACTGTGGAGTTTGTGTTGGGGGGTGTGAGGGGAGGTGCTGGTGACTATGGTCAGTGCTGCAAGTCCCCCTTCCCACCCAGCCAGCCAGATATCCCACCATGGAACGTGCTTGCATTGCAGGGAGTGTAAGTTGTCTCTCAGGATGTCAGTCAGTGGTGTCCTGCTGTTTGTTGGTGCACAGTTGCCAGCAGGGCCTTGTGCTCCCCACAGCAGTAGCCAGTGTCAGCCATCTTGTGAGTCCTTCTCCACTCCCTGTGATGTGAGCATGGTTCAGGGTGGTGTTGATGGGACAGTTGTGGGGGTGACCAATATCAGTGACTACGACTCCCATCATGCTATTGCCTCCACCCCTCTTCCCAGCATGCCCATGCTTCCTTCCTTTTGACTCTGCTTCCCTGTGGGGTGGGCTGGCTGTGCTGAAAGGATGGCTGGGAGTGTTGTCCTGGCAGTTGTTTGGCTAAGAGTCCCAAGAGTGTCCCTGTGCTTCACACAACATAACCCAGGGTGGTGGTGCTTTGTGGGATCTTGTGTTAGGATGGAGGGCATTGCATTCTACCAGGTGGGTACTGTGGAGTTTGTGTGGGGGGGGTGTGAGGGGAGGTGCTGGTGACTATAGTCAGTGCTGCAAGTCCCCCTTCCCACCCAGCCAGCCAGATAGCCCACCATGGAACGTGCTTGCATTGCAGGGAGTGTAAGTTGTCTCTCAGGATGTCAGTCAGTGGTGTCCTGCTGTTTGTTGGTGCACAGTTGGCAGCAGGGCCTTGTGCTCCCCACAGCAGTAGCCAGTGTCAGCCATCTTGTGAGTCCTTCTCCACTCCCTGTGATGTGAGCATGGTTCAGGGTGGTGTTGATGGGCCAGTTGTGAGGCTGAGCAATGTCTGTGACTACGACTCCCATCATGCTATTGCCTCCACCCCCTTCCCAGCATGCCCATGCTTCCTTCCTTTTGACTCTGCTTCCCTGTTGGGTGGGCTGGCTGTGCTGACAGGATGGCTGGGAGTGTTGTCCTGGCAGTTGTTTGGCTAAGAGTCCCAAGAGTGTCCCTGTGCTTCACACAACATAACCCAGGGTGGTGGTGCTTTGTGGGATCTTGTGTTAGGATGGAGGGCATTGCATTCTACCAGGTGGGTACTGTGGAGTTTGTGTGGGGGGGTGTGAGGGGAGGTGCTGGTGACTATAGTCAGTGCTGCAAGTCCCCCTTCCCACCCAGCCAGCCAGATATCCCACCATGGAACGTGCTTGCATTGCAGGGAGTGTAAGTTGTCTCTCAGGATGTCAGTCAGTGGTGTCCTGCTGTTTGTTGGTGCACAGTTGGCAGCAGGGCCTTGTGCTCCCCACAGCAGTAGCCAGTGTCAGCCATCTTGTGAGTCCTTCTCCACTCCCTGTGATGTGAGCATGGTTCAGGGTGGTGTTGATGGGACAGTTGTGGGGGTGACCAATATCAGTGACTACGACTCCCATCATGCTATTGCCTCCACCCCTCTTCCCAGCATGCCCATGCTTCCTTCCTTTTGACTCTGCTTCCCTGTGGGGTGGGCTGGCTGTGCTGACAGGATGGCTGGGAGTGTTGTCCTGGCAGTTGTTTGGCTAAGAGTCCCAAGAGTGTCCCTGTGCTTCACACAACATAACCCAGGGTGGTGGTGCTTTGTGGGATCTTGTGTTAGGATGGAGGGCATTGCATTCTACCAGGTGGGTACTGTGGAGTTTGTGTGGGGGGGGGGTGTGAGGGGAGGTGCTGGTGACTATAGTCAGTGCTGCAAGTCCCCCTTCCCACCCAGCCAGCCAGATAGCCCACCATGGAACGTGCTTGCATAGCAGGGAGTGTAAGTTGTCTCTCAGGATGTCAGTCAGTGGTGTCCTGCTGTTTGTTGGTGCACAGTTGGCAGCAGGGCCTTGTGCTCCCCACAGCAGTAGCCAGTGTCAGCCATCTTGTGAGTCCTTCTCCACTCCCTGTGATGTGAGCATGGTTCAGGGTGGTGTTGATGGGCCAGTTGTGAGGCTGAGCAATGTCTGTGACTACGACTCCCATCATGCTATTGCCTCCACCCCCTTCCCAGCATGCCCATGCTTCCTTCCTTTTGACTCTGCTTCCCTGTGGGGTGGGCTGGCTGTGCTGACAGGATGGCTGGGAGTGTTGTCCTGGCAGTTGTTTGGCTAAGAGTCCCAAGAGTGTCCCTGTGCTTCACACAACATAACCCAGGGTGGTGGTGCTTTGTGGGATCTTGTGTTAGGATGGAGGGCATTGCATTCTACCAGGTGGGTACTGTGGAGTTTGTGTGGGGGGGTGTGAGGGGAGGTGCTGGTGACTATAGTCAGTGCTGCAAGTCCCCCTTCCCACCCAGCCAGCCAGATATCCCACCATGGAACGTGCTTGCATTGCAGGGAGTGTAAGTTGTCTCTCAGGATGTCAGTCAGTGGTGTCCTGCTGTTTGTTGGTGCACAGTTGGCAGCAGGGCCTTGTGCTCCCCACAGCAGTAGCCAGTGTCAGCCATCTTGTGAGTCCTTCTCCACTCCCTGTGATGTGAGCATGGTTCAGGGTGGTGTTGATGGGACAGTTGTGGGGGGCAATATGTGTGACTGCGACTCCCATGATGCTATTGGCTACACTGACTTGGCCAGCATACACAGAATTCCTTCCTTTGAGTGGTCTTCACTGTGTGTTGGTGTTGTTGTGGTGGCTACATGTGTGGATGTGTGTGTTAGTTCTATTTGTGCCACTGCCTAGCTGTAGTTGTGGTTGTGTTTGTACATGTGTTGGCACAGTTGGATGTGACTTTTTTGATGGCATGTGTTGTGTTTATCTGACTGACATACACATTTTGGGATGATTCTGTTCTAGTTGCTGTGTAATTGCTATGTGTGCATGGTTTGACTCTCCCTTGACAGTGATGTGTGTGTTTTGTGGCAGTTTATTGTGTACATTTGTTGTGTACTCACCAGGCTCTGGGATGTTCTCTAGTCCATATACGCTCACTGGCGGAAGGATGGCCCGCACCTTCTCCTCCCAGGGCCTGAGGTATATTGGCTTGGCAGGAGGGCCACTGCCGGTATGTTGGCTGTTGATGTAGTCTATCTTCAGCAGGTCCCGTACCCTCCTGCGCACGTCATACCACCTGTTCTGGATGTCCGTCTTTGTGCGCCGACATGGTGATTGGGCGTTCACCCTGTTGATGATCCTCTCCCACATCTTGGTTTTCTGCGACATGGGGGTCTGTTGGACCAGAGTGCCAAACAGCTGTGGCTCCACCCTGAGGATCTCGTCTACCAGGACTTCCAATTCACAATCTAGGAACTTGGGATTCTTCTTGGGGGCATGGTGATGGGTGGTGATGGTGAGTGATGTGTGTGTTGGTGTGCAGGTGAGGGTGTGTGAGTGTGTGTTTTGCTGGGTGTATGTGAGGTAGGTATTTGTTGGTGTGCTGATGGTGTGTGGCTTGTGTGAGGGGTGAGCTGTGGGTGTGTGGTTGCTTTCTCTTGGGTGCTGGCAGTGGAATGGCATTTGCAAAGGCTCATGGTAGTGATTTGTGTCCTTTATATAGGTGGAGTTGTGGGTGTGTCTTTGTTCTCTGTCCCCACCCCCCAGTATTTATTGGCTTGGTAATTGCTTGTTTGGCCTTTTTTTGGGTGATTTTTCCTTTGTGCTGTTTGTGTATGTTGGAAACGTTCTTGTGACCGAGTCGGACCCTGCATTGGTCTCGTACGGTGTTCTCCGTTTCGTTCACGCTGTGTTTGTGCAGTTTTGTATGCTGCGTACGCGTCGGTCGCGGTGTATTGTGTTGCTTCGGCTCGGTTTTGTATGCGTGTCGGTCGTACGGCTTGTCCTCCGTCCGACTCGGTCGGGTTTTTCGCGCCTTGCATCGTACTTTGCGGGTTGGAGTTGGCGGGTACGATTCGGTCGAATTTGTTCCGGGTGCGTGTCGGTCGGTTGGATTCGCGTGTTTTTCCGGCCGGATTGCTATTTTCCGAGCGGCTCGGTCGGTCGGCTTGGTTTCCTGACGTGTCGGTCGGATTTATCGCGGCTTGCATCGTACTTGGCGTGTCGGGCGCCACTGGTACGTGTCGGTCGGTAATTTTTCCGGCTCCGAGTCGGTCGGTGCTTTTTCCGGCCCGAATCGGAATCGACCCCTATATGTAATAATATCATGCATACTTACATTATAAATAAATAATCTATAACTGTTATCACAAAAATGCTGGCGCGCCTAAGGCAAGCCCGTCTGCGCCCGTCCGCGCCTGGACCGCGCCCAGTGCCAGAACCCCTGGACCGTGCGCCCTCCGCTCCAGCCTCGAGGACCAACGCCGATACGATGCCACCACACTCCACGCTCTCAACCCCGGACGGACACACAACTGCTTCAAGGCCGCCCCGAAACGCCCCCATGGTCCCTTCACCTGCCGGAACTGCAGCTACACCAGCCTCAGAGCCACCAAAGCGCCCGCCAAGAAGGACCGCAACCACCTCCGATGCATCCTACTGAACACCCGCTCCGCACGCAAACAAGCCGTCGAGCTCTGGGACCTGCTCGACACATCAGCACCAGACGTCGCCTTCCTGACAGAGACCTGGATGAACGACTCCTCCGCACCCGACATCGCCATAGCCATCCCAGACGGCTATAAGATCACCCGCAGAGACCGTATCAATGGAGTAGGAGGAGGAATCGCCATCGTCCACAAGAACTCCATCAGGGTCTCGACCAGCTCCGACGACTTTCTCTGCACCGCCGAACACATGCACTTCCAGATCCACACGGACCCCAACACCACCCTTAGAGGCACCCTTGTCTACAGACCCCCTGGGCCCCGTCCCCAGTTCAGCGACTCCATCGCTGACTTCATCAGCACGCACGCCCTGACCTCTACCGACTACATCCTCCTCGGAGATCTGAACTTTCACCTGGAGAACAACAACGACAGCAACTCCACCACCCTGATCGACAACCTCGCCAACCTCGGACTGAGACAGCTCGTCACAACACCGACCCATTCCGCCGGCCACACGCTCCAGCCTCGAGGACCGACGCCGATACGATGCCACCACACTCCACGCTCTCAACCCCGGACGGACACACAACTGCTTCAAGGCCGCCCCGAAACGCACCCATGGTCCCTTCACCTGCCGGAACTGCAGCTACACCAGCCTCAGAGCCACCAAAGCGCCCGCCAAGAAGGACCGCAACCACCTCCGATGCATCCTACTGAACACCCGCTCCGCACGCAAACACGCCGTCGAGCTCTGGGACCTGCTCGACACATCAGCACCAGACGTCACCTTCCTGACAGAGACCTGGATGAACGACTCCTCCGCACCCGACATCGCCATAGCCATCCCAGACGGCTATAAGATCACCCGCAGAGACCGCATCAATGGAGTAGGAGGAGGAATCGCCATCGTCCACAAGAACTCCATCAGGGTCTCGACCAGCTCCGACGACTTTCTCTGCACCGCCAAAAACTTGCACTTCCAGATCCACACGGAACCCAACACCACCCTTAGAGGCACCCTTGTCTACAGACCCCCTGGGCCCCGTCCCCAGTTCAGCGACTCCATCGCCGACTTCATCAGCACGCACGCCCTGACCTCTACCGACTACATCCTCCTCGGAGATCTGAACTTTCACCTGGAGAACAACAACGACAGCAACTCCACCACCCTGATCGACAACCTCGCCAACCTCGGACTGAGACAGCTCGTCACAACACCGACCCATTCCGCCGGCCACATGCTCGACCCCGTCTTCTCCTCAAGCTCCCATGTCTCCTTCAGCCACACCACGGAACTCCTCTGGACCGACCACCGCTGCATCCACTTCACCTTCCAGAAACCCACCACACACCACCGCACCCAACAGATCCCACGCCGCTGCTGGAGCAAAGTCACCGAAAACCAACTACGGGCAAACCTCGCTCTCAGCCCTCCCTCCGACCCATCCAACACCGACGACGCTGCCTGCAACCTCAGACGATGGATAGTCGACTGTGCCAACACCCTCGCCCCGCTGAAAAAATTCACCCACAGTGACACCACCAAAAGAGCCAGCTGTTTCACCCTGGAACTCCTAGCATCCAAGCGTACCTGCCGGAAACTAGAGAAGAAATGGCACAGTGATAAGACACCGGACAGCCACGCAGCCCACAAAGACGCCATCCGCAACCACCACCACCTCATCAGGTCCGCCAAGAGAATCTCCTTCAAAGACCGCCTCGACAACAGCGCACACAACAGCAAGGAGCTCTTCAACATCGTGAAGGAACTCTCCAACCCCAGCTCCAACACCAACGACATCCCACCGTCGCAAGCCCTGTGCGATTCCCTCGCCACCTTCTTCCACCGCAAGATCGCCGACATCCACGACAGCTTCAACACCCAGACAGCCCCAACTAAGATCGATGCACCAGACCCGCCGCACACCATCGACCACGACCCCTTGCCAGCCTGGGCCAGCGTGAACATCGATGACACCATCAAGACCATGAGCACAATACACTCCGGCTCCCCGTCAGACCCTTTTCCGCACCACATCTTCAACAAAGCAAGCAGCTCCATCGCACCCCACCTGTGCAATGTTATCAATCTCTCCTTCGAGACCGCGACCTTCCCAGAGAGCTGGAAACACGCAGAGATCAACGCCATACTCAAAAAACCCAAGGCGGACCCGAGAGACCTCAAGAACTTCCGGCCCATCTCCCTGCTTCCGTTCCCAGCCAAGGTCATCGAGAAGATTGTCAAAAAACAGCTAACCCGATACCTCGAAGAAAACAGCATCCTGGACCCATCCTAATCAGGGTTCCGCAGCAACCACAGCACGGAGACTGCCCTCATCGCCGCCACCGACGACATCAGGACCCTGCTGGACAACGGTGAGACCGCAGCCCTCATCCTGCTGGACCTCTCCGCCGCCTTCGACACTGTCTGCCACCGCACTCCACGCGCACGCCTCCACGACGCAGGGATCCGAGACAAGGCCCTGGAATGGGCCACCTCCTTCCTCACCGGCAGAACCCAGAGAGTCCGCCTCCCACCATTCCGATCCGAAGCCTCCGAGATCATCTGCGGCGTACCCCAGGGATCATCCCTCAGCCCAACACTGTTCAACATCTACATGGCCCCGCTCGCACGCATCGCCAGACAGCACGACCTCAACATAATCTCCTACGCCGACGACACTCAACTGACCCTCTCCCTCACCAAGGACCCCTCGCCGCCAAATCCAACCTCCATGAAGGAATGAAGGCCGTCGCCGATTGGATGAAGATCAGCCGACTAAAGCTGAACACGGACAAGACAGAGGTCCTCATCCTCTGCTCCAACCTCTCAGCCTGGGACGACTCCTGGTGGCCTACGACACTGGGAGCAGCCCCGACACCCACCGACCACGCACGCAACCTGGGAGTCATCCTCGACTCAACGCTCTCCATGGCCAAGCAAGTCAACGCAGTCTCCTCCTCCTGCTTCAACACCCTCTGCATGCTTCGCAAGATCTACAGGTGGATCCCGACAGACACAAGAAGAACAGTCACCCATGCCCTCGTCAGTAGCAGACTTGACTATGGGAACGCCCTCTACGCGGGAGCCCCGGCCAAGCTCATCAAGCGACTGCAATGCATACAAAACGCCTCCGCACGCCTGATCCTCGACGTACCACGCCACAGCCACATCACCCCCCACCTGAGGAACCTGCACTGGCTCCCCATCGACAGGAGAATCTCCTTCAAACTCCTCATCCACGCACACAAGGCACTCCACAAGACTGGCCCAGCCTACCTCAACAGACGACTCTTCTTCTACGTCCCCAACCGCCAGCTCTGCTCCGCCGACCTCTCCCTCGCCACCGTCCCTCGCATTCGAAGAACAACCACCGGCGGCAGATCCTTCTCACACCTCGCCGCCAAGACCTGGAACACCCTTCCACTAAGCCTACGACAGACCCAAGACCTGCTGACCTTCAGGAGGCTACTCAAGACCTGGCTGTTCGACCAGTAGCAGCAACCCCCCCTCTCCCCAGCGCCTTGAGACCCTCGCGGGTAAGTAGTGCGCTCTACAAATTCTGTGATTGATTGATTGATTGATAATTTACTATTCCCACTCCAAACCATATTAACTCAGGGAAGGTGCTGGACACTAAACATATATAATATACTATTCCTACTCCAATTAAAAATAAATCAGGGAAAGTTCTGGACACTAAACATATATAATTTACTATTCCCACTCCAATCCATATTAACTCAGGGTAGGTGCTGGGCACTAAACATATATAATTTACTATTCCCACTCCAATAAAAAATAAATCAGGGAAGGTGCTGGACACTAAACATATATAACTTACTGTTGAAGTTGAAGTAATGAGGCGGGCAGGTAAGTCGAAACACAGTAAGTTTATTACGCTTTTCGGCTGAACGGGGATCCCAGCCTGCTGCCTCCCCTCCGAGAATGCCGTGCCTCCGTGAAACTCCTAGAGAGAATTCTACAAACGCTACAACATCCCCACGAGACGCAGCGAAGAGGACAAGTACGCTTTACAACATATCCCCTTTCGTTATAAACAGAACAGAATAAAAACTGATGTGTAAACAAGCTAGAATACAATACTGAAAACACAAAGGGGCCGATTCCGATTCAGGCCGGAAATCACTCCGACCGAGCCGGACCCGGAGAGATTTCCGACCGAATCGGACCCTGGCAGTCCGACCGAACGAGTACGATGCGCACGCATGCAATCGGACTCGAGTCGGTCGGACGCCCATTAAAGTCAATGGGAGCCGGACGTACAATGCGTACGCGGGCTCCCATTGTCTCAATGGGTGCGAGGCGAACAAGGGCGCCCCCTACAGCAGGTATGCCTCGATGCGACTCGCGGCGTACATGCACAGGCCTGTGTGCGAGTCGCGCGGCTACACCTACAGGGGGGTCCGACACGGACCCCCAAAGTCCGGCTCCGACAGCTCTTTCGAGCCAGACGGCGCGAGTCGGTCGGACTGCTCGCGGCGTGCATCGTACTTGCCCGGCCGGGGAACTTCTCCATTGCGCTGTGCGAGTCGTGTCCGTGTGAGTCGGTCGGGGCGGTTCAGACCCGCGTACGAGTCGGTCGGCGATTTCGCGTGCGCTCGCAACGTACTCGCTCGGCCGGACGCACGTACGAATCGGTCGGGAATGAGGGCTTCGAATCGGATCCGGTTAAGCCAAATCCGATTCGGTGCCCTACCGGCCGAGATCGGAATCGGCCCCAAAGTGTAAAAACAGGGAAAACGGTAAAAACAACAGGAGAAAACAAGTGTTGAAAAACCATGACTAGCGAAAAAGTAAACATTCACCTAGCTTGACGAAACAAATTAAGGGGTCGATTCCGATCTCGGTCGGTAGGGCTCCGAATCGGATTCGGCTTTACCGGATCCAAGTCGGAGGCTTTGTTTCCGACTGAGTCGTACAGAGGTCCGGACGCCCAAGTACGATGCGATTGAACGCGAAATCGCCGACCGACTCGTTTCCGGGTCCGAACCGCTCCGTCCGACTCGTTCGCACTCGATTCGTACCGCGCAATGGAGACGTTTTACGACCAAGCCAGTACGATGCACGATCCGGACAGCCGGATCGAGTCGGAGCCTCCGACACATGAAAGCTCTCGGAAGCAGACTTCGGGGGTCCGTGCCGGACCCCCTTCACCCGTAGCCTTACGAGTCGGACACAGGGGGGACCCATGGGTCCCCCCTATACTTGCATGTACGGTGCGAATGGCACCAACGCGTACCCACTACAGGGGGCACCCTTTTGCGCAATGTACCCATTGAGTCAATGGGAGCTCATGTACGCGTCGTACGACCGGCCTACATTGACTTCAATGGGAGTCCGGCCGAACCGAGTCCGGCAGCATACGGCCACATCGTACTCGCTCGGTCAGACTGCAGGGGTCCGGCTCGGTCGGAAAACAATCCGGATCCGGATCGGTCGGAGAGCTTTCCGACCCAGATCGGAATCGGCCCCTTAGTCATTACAAAATCTTTAAATCTCTCAGGGACATGACGTAGCCGTGGTTGTTTTTGAACACAAGTAGACCCACCCCTCTCCTCAGAAAAGGCCTGTGAGAGTTGCTTGTGAGTTAAATTTCCACAAGTGGCATCATCATTCATTTTTTTTATACAAAGCTATTCTCCTCAAGTTTCATTTTTGTCCATTCGCTAGTACTACATGCCACTTGTGTACTTCCTTCACCAGCATGGGGTCAGAGAACTTGTTCAGTCCATGCTCTCTTCTACCCAACTTCACTTTGACGAAATCACCAACTTCTACCTTGCCAGAATGCTCAATACCAACAGAATTACCAACGCACTCATGCGTCCACTGAGGGGTAAGCTTAGTTTTAGGTATCCTTCCCCTCATTTTTGTAAATGGCACCTCATTAGTGACTCCATGTACAGTTGTGTTGTGAGCCCAAACCCTGTCTTCTACACACTTCTGAACATCTTGACCCCCTTGCATGGCCATTTGTATAGCGCCCTTGACAACCCTATTCATGCGGTCCACCATGCCGTTTCCTTGGGGGTTGTACAAAGAAGTACACATGTGTTTTATGCCATTACTCATGAGAAAACTCCGCATGGCATGGGAAGTCAATTGGGTACCATTGTCAGTTAACAAGACGTGCGGAAAACCTTCTCTCATGAAAATTGAGCACAAACTCTTAATGGCTGTAGTGGTGGTAATGTTTCTTAGGAATTCCAAAACAAGCCATCTAGAAGAAACATCCACCAAAACCATGGCAAAGCGTTTATCACCAGGAAGAAACTCCATAGGACCAATAAAGTCCAGACACACTTTTTCCCATGGAAAACCACCCTGATTACCAGAAATGAAAACACAGAAACAAAGTTTTCCATCCTTTTTCTTTGTAACGACCACTGGAGAAAGCCACTCTGTGACCTCCACAGGTTCAATAATGTCTTGTTTCTGCATGTCGTCCAACATCTCCCTAACCTCATCACGAACAGAGATGGGTATCTTCCTTAGGGGATGTCTGACAGGATGGGCATCATCTTTGAGCTTAATTTCATGCATGTACCCCACAAGTTTTCCTAAATTCATACGAAAAACATCATTGTATTTTGACAAGACAGAGTCAATGGTAGGATAGTCCTCCACCACTAGCACATGTTCAGGAGACCTGGGGTCAATGATGACATGCAAGTCATGCTGTTGTATCCATCCTAGAATGGCAGGACCATCATTTGAGACATACACCTTGCCCATAGCACTTCTACCCTTAAATTCAAACTTTGTTTCCATGACCCCTTTGATAATAATGGATTCACCACTATACCCTTTGGGAGAAATGTCACTGTTAGTGAGTGTAACATTAGGCCAACATTCATCAAAAATGCGAAAAGGAATAATAGTGAACATAGAACCAGGGTCAACCATTAAAGATTATGAGACCCCATTCAAACTAAAAGTAGCTTTGGGTCTCTGTAGAGTACTTGTATAGTCATCTTCCACACACAGGGAAATATCGGGTGGAACCCAATCATCGTCGATAAAGGCAACTCTGTTTCTAGAAGGATTTTTACAGACTTTGCTCAAATGTCCTTTCTTCCCACACTTCCTACATATCTTATCTCTAGCAAAACAACCAGCATAGTCTGCAGCATGACCCATGCTGCCGCATCTATAACACCCGTAGAATCTGCCTTTACTGTCACCAGATAATCTGACTTTGGGTTTGGAAGAGCTTGTAGTGTATTGCTTGTTTTTATGATCAATGTCCGAAGAGGTGTCTTTTTTTGTCACCACATTTACTGTGTCTTCTTTTTTTAACTCTAGAGTATGCATTTCTTGCAGGCATTTGTCGGACTCCTCGACCCCCTTAGCAATAGTAATGGCTTCAAGTAGGGTTGGGTTTCTAGCAGCCCAAAGTTTCTCTTGCATCCTTTTATTTTCTGCACTGTATAATAGGTTGATCTCTGATTAATTGATCCGTCATGGCGCCAAAGTCACATTTAATTGCGAGTTCTCGTAGATGAGTAACCATTTGATCAACTGTCTCTTTTTCTTTCTGAGGTAAAGAATAAAATTTGTGACGCAGCATGACGATGTTGATTTGTTTTCCGTAATACTTGGCAAGTCTCTGTCTAGCCTCAATACAAGGATTGTCAATAGGTTCACCATCAGCACCAATAATCTCCGGAAGGAATTTGAAAACATGTTGACTTGCTTTCCCTAATGAGTTTAATAAAAGTGCTTTCTTTCTGGATGCTTGAAACCTGAGACCATCAATAGCTTCTAAATAATTTTCAAAAATGCCAATCCATTCCTCCCATTCTATAGCTGGCATTTCACCTTCAAGTAAAAACACAGGCGGTGGAGAAATCATTTGACTTGCAGCCATACTGTGTGAGAGAAATATAGTTTATAATACACAAGAAACTAGTTTGACTAGCACATGCAAGGTGTGCAATTAGCAAAAGAAAGAAAAATAAATAAATAAATAAATAACTATAACTAGAAACAACCAGCAAAAGCGATGAGGTGTGCAGATCACCGTGTAGATCTGCAATGTATTTTGTAATACAAAATGAAACAATTAGCAATTGAATATGAAATTTACAAAACAATCAGCAAAAACAACGAAGAGGTGTGCAGATCACCGTGTAGATCTGCATTGTATTTTGTAATACAGAATTGAGTAGATTGTACTTAGAAATTGAATATGTAAATGCATTAAATAATATTTAATACAGGCTTTGAACACAGACAGTGAAAAGCCAATAGCAATGTAAATCCATCCACAAATAGAAAATAAGGTGTGCAGATCACCGTGTAGATCTGCCAGATATTAAAATTGTGCACCGTAGATAGCACGTGATGCAGGGTAGAAACTTGACAGAAACAAATTGAAATGTATCACAGTGTCGATAACGACAGGAAACACGGCCAATCCGACAGAAAGTCACTGCAAAATGGCCGCACGTTACGTTTTGACGTCGGCAAAGGCAATGTGGAATGACCCGATCCAAGATGCTGTCACGTCAGCGTGTACGTGCTGACGCCACTGCTGGCAAAGCGAAGGCAAGGAAGATGACATTGACGTTGCTAAGCAACGTGCTGAGAAATAGGAGGCGTGCGCGAGCACGAAGCAGCTCGTGAGCGGAGATAACTAAACCGCTGGATTAAATTAGGAAAACAGTACCTCAATAATGGAAAGTAATGGGGATGGAGCTGTGCCTCACCAACAGGACCTCACTGGAACGGGAGCATGAAGCTGTCTCGAACACTGGAAACTGCAAAGAAGACGCATGGATTCACTCCCCACAGGCGAAGAGCTGTAGCAGGCAATCGTCGCCTAAATGTTGAAGTTGAAGAAATGAGGCGGACAGGTAAGTTGAAACACGGTAAGTTTATTATGCTCTTCAGCTGAACGGGGATCCCAGCCTGCTGCCACCTTTAACCGCCTCTCCGAGAATGCCGTGCCTCCGTGGAACTCCTAGAGAGAATTCCACAAACGCTACGACATCCCCACGAGACGCAGCGAAGAGAACAAGTACGCTTTACAACACTTACTATTCCCACTCCATTCTAAAATAAATCAGGGAAGGTGCTGGACACTAAACATATATAATTTACTATTCCCATCCCAAACCATATTAACTCAGGGAAGGTGCTGGACACTAAACATATATAATTTACTATTCCCACTCCAACCAAAAAGAAATCAGGGAAAGTGCTGGACACTAAACATATATAATTTACTATTACCACCTCAAACCATATTAACTCAGGGAAGGTGCTGGACACAAAATTTATTTTATTTATTTATTTAAACAACTTATAAAGCGCGCAAATACCCATAGGTATCTTGGCGCTATGTGCTGCTGAAGGTAAGGCTTAGAATGGAAAATAACCTGTTACTTGAAAAGCCATGTTTTTATTTGTTTCCTGAATGACAGCAGAGTAGGGCTAACCTTAATCTGCAAGGGCAGAGAGTTCCACAGTTTAGCAGTGGCAACTGCTAAACTTCTGTCGCCCCAATTGGTTCTCTTGGTTCTAGGGATGACAAGAAGATTGGCACCTGCTGATTGAAGATATCTGATGGGAGTGTATACCTGAAATGACTTCTTCAAAAATTCCGGCCCTGTATTTTGAATGACCTTATAGGCAATACAGAGAGCTTTAAATTTTGCACCACATTAGAGATGAACTTGAATTTTGGAGTACCCGACAGTAACCTAGCGGCCGCATTCTGCACCAACTGCAGCTTACTAAGAACCATTTCCTGAGCATTAATTAGAAGTCTATTGCAGTAACCAACTTTGAACATAACCAAAGCGGAGATTAGCACTCTCCGGGCCCCAACCGGGATAAACAGCAGCAATTTCTTTACCATTCTTAAGACATAAAAGGATGAGGCGACCACTGCATTGGTATGATGTCTAAAAGACAATTTATCGTCAAGAATGACACCCAAGTTCCAAGCTTTAGTGACCGGAATTGGGGTGATCACAATTTATCCGGCCACCAGCCTGCCGACCACCCAGGGGATAGGTTTCCAAAGACCATTACTTCTGTCTTGGATGAGTTTAATTTAAGGCAATGCCTTGACATCCAAGTACTGATGGCCAGCATGCCATCGTGAAAGCTATCCGATACTGCGTCCCCGTTTTTATGAACGGCAAGCACCAATTGGGTGTCATCTGCATATGACGTGAGAGCTAGTGCAAACAATTTGATTACTCGTGCTAAGTCGGTGACGTAAATATTGAACAGTGTCGGACTTAACGAGGACCCCTGCGGGACACCACATGGGAGTGAAAAGACTGGGGAATTGAAATCACCCAGACTAACTAGCTGAGTACGATTAGATAGAAATGATGACAGAAGGGCTTTTGCCTTGTTCCCAATGCCTAGAGCAGAGACACGATTGATCAGCGTGGTGTGATCAACCGTGTCAAAAGCTGCTGATAGATCCAATAGCACAAGTACCACAGCACCTCCTTTGTCGAACACAAACCTGATTTCGTCAGTAGCTTTGATGAGTGCGATTTCTGTGCTATGGCCTTTCCTAAAGATAAACATATATAAGTTACTATTCCCACTCCAATCAAAAAGAAATCAGGGAAGGGACTGTACACTAAGCATATATAATTTACTATTCCAAATCCAACCTATATAAACTCAATGAAAGTTCAAAACAACATACCCATAAAATTAAAATACCCAAAAATGAAATATCATAAACGCATATAAAATAATACATTTAAAAATATATATATATTAACCTATTCACAATTCAACAAAAATGTAAACATTTTTTTTACAAATTTTTATATTTACATAAATTAAAATTATTACAATATTTTTCATTATTTATAATTAATTATCAAATAATTATAAAAATAATAATCTAAAAAATGTTGTTAATTTACATTTTTAAAACATTATTAATAGCAAACCAAAACATTAAACCTGTTAAAAATTAATGATGTAAAAATTAATCTAAACACTATTTAAAATTTTAAATTATTATTACACATTTGGATTAACTAAAATATATATATACCATATCTACTCAAAACACCTCTACATTAAACACATTTCTTAATTTTTCATATTTTAGTCTTCACTACTATATTATCAATTGATAACAACAAATCATAATTTAATATTTAAAATATTTATTTATTATTTTCACAATGTTTTTTTTTTTTTTAAATGTTTCAATATAATTCCATAAATTAAATTCAATACACACAATGTTTCCCTACAATTAATTCATTTATCTCAATATAGATAAAAGATTTGAAAAAAATAATTTTAGATTATAGTTTATATATTTTTTAAAATACACCCCTCATCCCCTAAAAACATCACACTGATGAAAATAAATGTTAAAATTATTAAAAATAAATTCCGAACTTAAAACATTTATCTCCTTTTTAACGAAAATTGCACTCATAAATTTGAATATGAATTACTTAAATATTATAAATTTTATTTTATAAACTTTTTATACATTTTCTTAAAAACAATCCACAACATTATGCCCTATAACCCCAAAATCCCTCTCATAACAAATACATTTTTAATTTCATAAAAATTAATTTAAAATTAAATTTTAAAACACTCCCCACCCTTATCCTCTATAAACCCAACATCCCGCTCCTAAATAAAATAACACAATTTCGTTAATATTAATTATAAAAAAATTAAAAAAAAAAATTTTTTAAAACACTCCCTACCCTTATCCCCTATAAACCCAACATCCTGCTCCTAAAAAAAATATTACAATTTCATTATTATTAATTTTTATATTTTAAATTATACATTTTAAAAACACTCCCCACCCTTATCCCCTATAAACCAACATCCCGATCCTGAAACAAAATTTCAAAAATAAATATCACATTTATTAACAATTATTATAACATTTACAAACATATACTATAATACAAAAAACAACATTTACCAAAACGATATTTTTTAATAACGATATTTTGGTAATCGATATTTTTGACAACGATATTTTAAACAACACAGTAAATCGATCTTATTAACACCGATATTTTAAACAATGATATTTTTGACTATTGACATTTAAAACTCGATATTATGACACAACGATATTTAAAAATCTATATTATGGCTACTTACCAAAGACAAATTGGGGATTATACCTGAGGAATATTTTGGCAGTAAAACCATTATCTTTAATTATGTATTAAGTTTTCTAGAAAGTTATGTTGTACAATGCATCATTTAAACTAATTTTTTTATAAACTAATCACACTTTTTAGTTTGCACTCGTTCACTGTGCTCATTCTCATGCTGTACTTGGATTGATACTTTCTGCCCCATCACATTTACCACAAGTTTGTTAGGCAGTTTCACAGGTGGGAGAAGGGTACCTGAACCCATGTAAATAAATACTAGGGGCCCGATTCCGATCTCGCTAGGAAAGCCCTCCGTACGACTCGGATCCGGAGGGCTTTCCGAGCGAGACGTGCTCCGGGAGTTTGAACGAGCGAGTACGATGCTGCCGTATGCTTACGGACTCGCTTCGCTCGGATTCCCATTGAACTCAATGGGAGCCCATGTACAGACGCGTACACAGGCTCCCATAGCAGAAAAGGGGTGGGTGGGGAAAAGCATACACCCTGTGGCGGACACCCCATGGTGCCCGCCACACTGTGCATGCCTAGATCGGGGGAACCCATGGGCACACCCCGTGACAGATTCGGAGGGCCCCGGGTAAAGGGGGGCCTGGTACGGCCCCCCAAAGTACACTTCCGACAGCCGTTTCGTCTCGCTGAGACCGAGGCGAAGCGGCTGTCCGAATCGTGCATCGTACTCGCTCGGTCGGAAATCGGCTCCATTGCGCGGTACGATTGGTCTACAAACAAGACGTACGGAGCGGTTCGGGTTTGGAAACGATTCAATCGACGCTTACGCGATCTTCGCATCGTACTTGGTCGTTCGGACTTTTGTACGATTCGGTCGTAAACAAGGGCTAAGAATTGGGTCAGGTAAAGCTAAATCCGATTCGGAGTCCTTCCGAACGACATCGGAATCAGGCCCTAGGTCGTTACATTTCCAATTGTATTTGTTAGGCTTGCTTAAAATACACCAGTGCTGCTGACTTATAACTGGGGAACTAGGTTCCAGTCTCGGTGTTGGCTCAACATCCTGTCATTCTGAGCAAATAACTTAATCGCCCTGTGCATAAAATATATAAATAAATGAGTCCTTGTGTAATGTAAGTAAAGTGCTCCAATATCTCTGGGTCATGTTTGCGGAAAAAAAAAATAGAATACATGAAAATATAGGGAGTATCTCTCCAAGCTACCTGAAAATGTTGAGAGGCAGCCATTTCTTAAAATACCAATCCATGGGCTATAACGGTGCCTCCGACTGTGCCAAATGTTACTGTTACTGCATGCTTTTTGCAAACCTTAAAACTGAGGATGAAGTTCAGTTTGCTGGAAGGAGTGACAGGCTATTGCCCACCTGATTGTGACTAAACGCCACATGGAGAAAAAAGGGGTGGGGGTACTGCTATTGTTGCAGTGGCACCAGGGACCAAAACCCTGAGGGCCCCATTTAGCTTTCATAATTGCTCTATTGCACTACCCGAAAAGCAGCCAAAATGGCCATTTTCCTTGCTTGCACATTCATTGCTATGCTTTAGGGTACTGCCCTCCCTTCGAGGACTCAGAGAAAAAGTAAGCAGTTAGCAGGAGCAGACATTCTGCACAGATCACCTCTGTAAGACAGTCCAGCAACAAATCTCCATTTACTGCCTGCTTGACTCCTTCCTGAGAGTAGCAATATTGGACTACATTTGGGCTATGTTTTGGTTAGCTCTGGGCTAGAGAGTGCTCTAAAAATCTACAACACTGTCTCCCTTACTGACACTCACACTTTTACATGGGTACACATTCTGCCACACATAAGCACATACTAGTGCATGTGTGTGCACACGCGCAGCTATCACTAGCTGCCTTGAAAACGCTACAGAAGTTACAGAGATTCAAAGCGTCATACACACATCATTGCACTTTGCATGATTCCACTTTGAAGAATGATTGGTCTGAAAAAAACATACTTAAAATTGACATTTCTGGCATTTTTAGACTTTATTTACATAAGAATGCTAACTCTTCATAGCTACCTGGGTGTGTAGGATGTTGGATGTCTGTAAAATCGGTCCCAGGAGGCTTGTTTCCGGTTCAGGGAAGACCTGGCTTGGCAGTTTGGGCTGGACTGTTCCCATGAGGCACAGGGTCAAGACTGATTTACATATGGCTGGTTCTGAACTGGGGTGGCGAAGTGAGCTAAAGAATGATGATGGATTCAACCCAGATCTGTGACTGGGGGTGAGTGTCTGAAAAGTTTCAGCTCTCCGTCCATCATCTCTTTGTGTTAGCTGACTTCCAAACAGATATTTCCACAAATAGAATGGATGTTTGGCATTAGCCATCATGTTAACAGTGCAATGTCAATTTTTGCAATGACCACTTCTATTCAGCTTAGTAATTTACATACCTAACAATTTTTGTGTCAACACATTTTGATTAGTGAAACTGATGACAATTCAATTGTTTGAAAAGTGCAGCACAACATTCAGAAAATAACACAAACCATTTTCAGAAGAGAACATTGAAAAGGCATTGATCACTAAAATCTGTTAGACAAGAGATAATGAGTAATATGAGATAGCAGCACTCTTTTGAGAAACAGAAACAGGGCATCATGGTAGTTGTAGTCATTTCAAAGACAATTTACCAACACTTGCAAAATGGTCAGTGGAACGTACCAGTGGAAAATATGAAGTGGAAATGGGGCAGACACTTACAATATGACACACATATGGATAAGGGGTTATTTGTTGTTGTAACACTTACAGTCACCATATCGTACCATTATGTGTCATTTAATGGATACTGGCACAATCTATAGTATGTGATACTGACAGTTTGAGGTTTCTATGTAATGCAAATATGTGCAGAACACAGTGACAACAGTCGAGTTGAGACCAAATGGGACATTGAGGTTTATTGAGCCTTAGCAATTTGTAACTTACCAGACTCTCCTCCCCCAGGTATTCCTGTCATGCCTTCAATATGTAGGATCTGCAAGACCTTCTACTCCCAGGGTATGAATGGTATTGGAGGCCTGGGAAACCACCAGCAGTCCTGTTGGCCTCCATGTGATGCTTAGAGGCCAGTGAACGGACCCTCCTCCACAGGTCATTCCACCTCTTTCCTGTGTGCACAGGTTGTTTGCTATGGCCTTCACTCTGTCGACTTTTCTGGACCACATTTGCCTTTTCTGGGAGAGGGGTGTATTTTGGACCTGGGCTCCAAACAATTATGGCTCTTCTCCTAGGATTTCATCCACCATGACTGACAATACTCCTTCAGTAACATGTGAATTTTTGGGGCATGGCATTGTGTAAAACAAAAGTTGTGGTGGAGCTGGAATGGCAAAGGATCATGGTCTGAAATGGGCTGTGTTTTATAGTGTGGCATGCAAGTGTTTCCATTTGGCCAATGGACATCAGGTGTGTTCTACTAGTATCCATCTGATGGCCACCCTGATGGTACGTTGTAGAGGACATTCCGCAACAGACTCACTCCGTCTCAGAACCACTGCTAGTAGACTGCCAGCACAACTGTGAAATCTAAATCTGCTCAGTGGGAACGTGGTGGGCAACACTCTGCGGACCTGCACGCATCTAAAAATGGCAAGCGAAACACTGTTTACTTGGCGGAGAACTAGGGACCACCACTGTGGCTGGATGGCGGTAAGACTGACAAGATCTAAATCAGGCCCTAACTGCCTTATGATTTGTACCTCCTGACAGTGAAGATGAGTTCTACACATCAATTTCTGAATCAGACGATTTTATCCAAAATGAAGATAAATTGCCCCCCCCCACTAAATTATTTTGAAGATACATGGATTTGCCATTCAAGCAGGTCAGGTCACAGGAGGAAGCCAAGTTTTCCCATTGAATGGTGGAACTGTTGCACGGCCTACTTAGAGGCAGGTCCAAAGATTAGCAATGTCATTGAGGGATGGCACAATTCCTTCAATAAATCAATTGGCAAACATCACCTGGACCTATATTATTTTTTGGACATTTTGAAGAAGGAACCAAGTTTTCAAGAAATGAGACTTGCACAGTCACTGTCAGGTAGCCTGAACCTACGTGTTTCTCACAAAATTAAAGAAATGTCAGAGAGACTACTGGCTCAAATTCAACAAATTTCGTTGATGATGGCTTCAGACTACCTGGACAGTATTGCAAGTATGTTATATTATTAACCCTAACTAATAATTCCCTAGATTACTTGCCTGTTTTAACAACTGTATACAATTCAATTGGTATTTTTGAATTTGTTTTTACTAAAGTAAAGCAATTTTGGGGGTAGTTTCGGGGTTCCTACCGACAACTCTTCTTTTTTTAACTCTCTGGGAATTTTTCAAACAACCTGTCACCAAGAGTCAACAGTACTTCAATAGTCAACAGTACTTCAATAATCCATATAGGCAAATTCACAGAAAAGGTCAGCTCCCAAAAACACTTGGTTTCAAATTTAAAGCTATCACCTAAAAAAGGGAACAAGAGCCACTGGATAGTGACTCTCATGGTTGTAAAGGTACTTTGTGGTTTAGACCGCATTGTAAATGCTGTTTCCCCAGTAAAAGCAGGTGACAATCCTGTCAAAGGTCTTGTCCTACCCCAAATGACCTGCAGGAGGTACATCATTAGCCAGCTCCAGTAGGAAGGCCCTATAGTACTGGGGGACCACCAACACATGGGTTGCACCAGGCTCAGGAAGCTTAAGCTCACTATACAAGAGATTATTCTCTCAGTAAATCAGGAGACCACCAGATGTGTCACTGACTGCCTGGGCCTCAGCCTACTACCATAGGCCCACAAGAGTAGGGCATTCCCTCTGTGCTTTACAGAGCTCCTCCCTGGTGGGTCTCCCTTCCTTCTGCCAGTTGGCCAACTCAGGTAGGTTTCCCAGGGTGGCAACATCCTCCCCTGTAGGCTCCTGGGTGTTGAGCAGGTTTCCCACACCCATTCCTTTTTTTGGCTAGCACCTTGGCCATTCTTCCAGCCTCCAGGCCCTCTTGACTACCCTCTTGGGATGCCATGGACCATGTTGTCAGGCAAACCCACTCAGGAAACCCTAACAGCTCCAAGGGGGACCTGAGCTCTACCTCCCTCTAGGAGGAGGGCTCCAGGTGATTACCGAGCAGAAATCAACATGCATGAACGGACACACAGCTACCCTCAAGGAATCTGAGTGCCCTCACTCAAAGGGAACAAGAGCCACTGGATAGTGACTCTCATGGTTGTCAGCTGCAACACCTTGGTTGAATATATTAGGGACTACCTGCTCTGAGGTCACCAGGTGACATCTGACAGTTGTCATGCTGGCTCCAGTGTCTTTCAGAGCCTCCACCCTCTGCCCATTATTGGTGACCCACTGCCTGTACTTCCTAGTATTACTAGGCATGTGCATTCCCTGCACCATCTCTCTGTCACCCAGGGATACTAGGCTAACTTGTACTCTGCCCCCCACACTATCTGGGACAATATCCCCCCAAGTGCTACACTAGCCAGTCCCAGTGACTGCCCACCGGTGGGAGGCTGTGCCAGCTTGGGATACTTGGTATCCCCCATGAAGTGTACTTCCTGCTGGCCCTCATAGCACTTGGGGGTGCCTTCCCTGAACACTTACTGTCAGGGAACCAATATTTCTTCTTCTCAGTTGAGGGATGTGAGTCCTGACCCATGAAACAAGTTCGAGGCCCTTTAGAGAACTTCTTGTTTTTACGTTTGTCCCATTTCCTTCTTCTAATGGGGACACTGACCATCCTTGTAGTGATCCCCCTCAAATACCTTCTTATGGACCCTGGTGCTTATCCAGTGGTCCACCTCTTTACAAGCTCCATGGGGTCAGAGAGCTTACTGTCAGTCACGTGTTGGCACAGATCTGCAAAACAAACACTGAACATGTGCTCTTATGCAATCAAATTGTGCACCCCTGACAATCATTTACTTCACTGCCCTTCACCCAACAATCCAAAGGTTTGCAAAAGGAATCAACACCATCCATCCAGGTCTGTTGGGCCAGTTTCTGATTGTCCCAAAACTTCTGTACTTCTCTGGGCTCAGACTATACTTCACGACAAGGGCTTCTTTCATGGGTGGATACCTTTTTCTGTCTCTCTTCTCTAGGCCCAATAGGATACGCCTTGCTTCACTAGGCATCTACCTCCACAGACATTGCACCCCAATCCTCCTCCGGGATCTTGTGCATCTGTAAGGCAATCTCATAAGCATCAAACAAATTATCAATATCGTCCCCCACAACAAAGTCAGGCAAAAGACCTTTAGTAATATGAACCCTCTAGTCTCCAGAGGGCACTGGAGAAATGCTGCCACCATTATTGCTGGACTCTGCCTGTTTGGCCTTGATGTCCAGCTCCTTAAGACTCAATATATGAGTCAGTATCAACTTTCTCTCCTCTATGACCAATTTTGTCTGTTCTGCCTCCAGGTGTAACTTGGCAAGCTCTAGCTTAAACGTCCTTTCCTACCTTCTGTCATCCAACTCCTCTGGGGTCAGGTCCTTAGAAGACACACTTCTCCCTGCACGGAGAGAGAGATTTTCAGTCCTGGGTATAGGTTAACCCCACCTCAACAGACTGCATTCCAAGCTCCTCCTGTTGGTCCTTTCTCATCCTGCTCCCCGCCACTTCATCTGTTTCTGTTGCTGTCGCCGGCAATTGGTGGACTTCCTCCCACGCACTCAGTGCCTTTTGCAGCTCTACCTTCCTGGTGATGCTCTTTGAAAGAAGCCCCCTCTCTTTATAGAACTGCTTGAGCTGGGCCACAGTGTAAGACTACAGGTTAGTCAGCTCAAAATCCATCCTTGTAGAGATGGGTTCAGGCACAACAATCAGACTGAGAACTTAGAAAAAGCAAAAAGAACAACCAGGGAGAATTCAAACTCAAATTAGTCTTAGGTTTGGGATGGTAGTGTACACCAAATCACTGTATGGCACTGCACAAGCACAAATCCTATCCCATTGCTGCCATCAATGTTAGAAATTGGGTTACTGGTTGACTGGGGTGTGAGCAACCACAGCCCTAGTTAGGGTAAGGCACAAGAATACCCCAAATTAACCTGTGCCCAACTCCCTTGTAGATTGGCACAGACCAGTCAGGCTTAACTTAGAGGCAAAGTGTAAAGTATTTGTGTAACACTTCAAACAGTAAAACAGCGAAAACACAACACAACACAAAAAGTTCCCACACCAGGTTAGATACATTGAGCTTAATTTGATTAATAAAACAAGACCAAAACGACAAAATTCAATAAAACTGGAGTTATTAATTTTTAAAGAACACACTTCAATATAGCATCTAAAAGCATAAAGCGCCAACCGCATCTATCTGGTTGCACTGGAATGGATCAAAGTCAAAATTTCAGGCCGACCATGATGGAGTGCGGGTTGGATACAGTCCCAGATTAGTCCAACTGAAAGTTTACCTTCTCAAGTTTTGTGTCAAGAGTCCTGTTTGCGTTGGAGTGGGCCGCAGGGAGCAAGGAGAGCATCACTGGTGGCAGTCAGCGTGACGTGTGGAGCAGGCCAGGCATCCCTGATGGGTGGGCTGGATTCTCGCATTGACAATCCTCTGTGGCGATCAATGCTTGCAGTGCGAAGAGATTGGCTGGTGGTGGCTTGCGCTGATTTTCAAAGTGAGCAGCGCAGTTCCAGTGCAAACTAGCCCTTTGGCGTTTGCAAAGAGCCCAACAGCTATATTTTAAGAGCCGGTGAGCCACACCAAGATTGCAGAACCTGAGAGGCACCACTTGGGGGTCAGGAACTCACTGAAGACAGATCCAGGAGCTGATGGAGAGCCTTTTATGTACCTGTGGCTCACACCAGTAGGCAAGAGACTAGCCCTTTGAGTCACTCTGGAGTCCTGGGTTCAAGATGGGTTGCAGGTCTAGTTTTCCCTCCAAAGGCAAGAGCGCAGCATGCTGAACATCAGCACAACAGGGCAGCAGTTCCTTCAGAGTTGCAGTCCAGTGGATTAACAGTCATTTCAGCAGCACAACAGTCCTTCTTCCTGGCAGAGTATCTACAGGTCCAGAGGTGTATTCCTGAGTTGGTGTCTGAGGTCCTTCTTTCATACACTGGTGCCCTAGTTGTGAAAAGTGGGAGAGGTTTCAAGACAGTGGCTTTTAAGTGCATGGAATTCCCAACCTCCCCTGCCCTGCAGCGTCATTAGGCCCTTTGTGTGGAGACATGACATAGCCTATCCAGGTGTAAGTGAGGCTTGGTCCAGCTCCTCCCTCCTAACCTGCCAGTGGTGGCCAACCCAGTCAAACCTAAGCTCCCATTGTGTGTGAATGACTAAGAGGAACTCAAAAAAGTCCAACTGTCAGCTACTCCCAGTCATGTGATCAGAGACAGGCTGCAGGCACCAAATGACTAAGGCAAAAAAATGTCAACTTTGTAAAAGTGGCAGTTTCAGAATTGCAATTTAAAATCTGACTTCACCATAAGTTAAGATTTTAAATTATGATTCCAGAGACACCAAACTTGAAAAGGTAATCTCTTCCCATTTCAAAATTACACTAATAAAATATAATAAGGCATCTCCAATGTTATCCTATGGGAGAGATAGGCTTTGCAGTAGTAAAAAATGAATTTGGGAGTTTTTTTCACTACCAGGACATGTAAAACTTAAAAGTACATGTCCAACTTTTTAGATATACTGCACCCTGTCCTTGGGGCTGTCTAGGGCCTATCCTAGGGGTGATGTATATGTATTAAAAAGAAAGGTTTAAGCCTGACAAAATGTTTTTTGTACCCGGTTGAAATGGCAGTGAAAACCGCACACAGAGGCCCTGCAGTGGCAGTCCTGAGATATGTTTAAAGGGCTACTTAGGTGGGTGACACAATCAGTGCTGCAGACCCACTAGTAGCATTTAATTTACAGGCACTGGGCACATGTACTGTACTTTACTAGGGTCTTATATGTAAAATTTAAATGTTGCCAATTCATTATGAGCTGATGTTACCATCTTCTAGGGAAAGAGCACAAGCACTTTAGCACTGGTTAGCAGTGGTAAAGTGTGCAGAGTACTAAGGCTAGCAAAAAAGAAGTCAGCAAAAGCAGGAGGACTGAAGGCAAAAGTTTAGGGGGAAGCCACACAAAGGATGCCAGGTCTAACACAATCCCTTCAAAATATGTCATTGTGAAAAATATTGTTAGATATATCCAGCATGAATTTCTTTTAAAAATCCAACTCAGCACCAGGGAATAATAATGCAGGTCATGTTATTTGTTATTCCTTTATATTTATTGTAGCTAGTTCTCATACCGTAAACAACACTCGAAAAATGCAACGGAGTCCGTTACAAAGAGCGGAAAGTTGCTATCGGAACAATAGTAGACCGCACAATAGGGTTTGACATATTTACGTTGCACATTTGACATCTTGTGACGCATAGGAAGCAATTGAATTTTCCAAGTGTCACACAGGTTTTGTGGTCCAGTGCTGAAGTCACATTTACAACGCATTTCTGCTTGCGCAGTATCTAAACACTCAGGATAAAAGCCTCTGCAGAACAAGGCTAGATTGTGTCTATGCAGCTGTGTCTGTTGTCTAGTGATGGCCTTGGTGCAATTGCATAGAGAACTGCTCTGTTCTTCTGGAACTGAAGCTCCTATCTCCCAGAGAGAGCTATGAGTGCTCATTTTATATAATTTCTTGACATTATTATGAAAAATAAACCCTTGTGATGCATGGAGCATGACGGGAAGAAATGCATGGGAATATAAGGAAATTCATATTTATATCCACTTTGCAGCAACTGTGACTTTCTCTAAATGTCGCACATTACAGTAAGATATGAGTATATGAACTAGAAACACATTATCAAAATACGTGATGTATGTGGCGCACATTATTTTATGGTATTGAGTATAAAGGCATATGAAAGGATCAGCCTTTGCACATGAATTGTATTATTTGGGGCCTTCGGCAATGATCGGTGAGTGCACAATGTGAGCTGCTCTTAGGTATATAAAGCAAAAAAAGACAACGGGGGAAAGAAGAACTGTACTCAAAAGAGCAACTTATGCTTTCCCGAGACATGGAGAGCAAAGAGAAAGAGTCTCTTTATGGATGTTCTTAGCAAAAAACAGGAACCGCATAATGAATGCGGACTACTTGACAGTAATGGTGAATCGTCTGGCCCCCCAGCAATAGTAACCTCACAATGCAATCATGGGAAAACTATATGGTTATGGAACGTTTCCTCCGGCCCTGGGTTTGTTTCCCAGAGAAACAAGGAGATAATGCCTCCAAAGCTTTCATGCCTGTATGCTGGGGTGAGGCTTTATTTCTGTGCAGGTGTGACACAGACCGGTATGCCTGCATACCATTTGTCCAGACACTCAGGAGACTCTGGAAATTACTGATATGGGACAATTGAAAACAATGTTACTGTGTGAGCGAGACTGCAGAGAAAGACCACTTTGCTGGAAAGACATTCTGAAAATATGCCAAACACAAACGTCACGTTCAGCACATTTTTTCAGCCAACCAATTGAAGCTAATGAAGTCTGCCAAGCAGCAAAATAAACTTTAGGATGTGGAGGCGTGACAAAATATGATACATGGTAGTGGCAAGTTTCCATATGACCAATAGACAGGTAGCCTTAACCAGTAATGAGCTTTCAGTTGCTTTCCAAATTTCAATGATGTGCTGGTTTACAGTTTACCACCTAGAGGCACCCCAAACTCAAACAAAACACATACATATCTTGTATTACTACAGCCAGTAAAGATAGTTGAACACCGATATGAATCAACCACTGAAAGGCATTTGTCCTTGTACAAGGGAGGAGATTTGACCTTGTGTCTAGAGCTGTCGGTCTTAAAACTATGGAATTTGGCTTGAATCCCAGCCCTGAGATGGCAGTGTGTGCTTCTGAGCAAATCACATAATTTCCCTGTACTGAAAATAAAAAAGTGTAACATATTCTGGTACTCAAGTAAAGCACACTAATACACTCGTGCCAGGATCGAGTTATATTTAAAAAAAAAGCAAGGGAGAAAGCAGATATCTGAAAAAAATATCTGCATTTATCATATATCCTAAGTTGGCAATGAGAGATTGATGCAGGGTCTGCACCATTGCTTAGCCCTGCTTACGGCAAAAAACAGATAAGGGAAAATGTATTAACAATTGACACAAACCAGCACAGCAAATATGCCATGCACGACACTCACACCCTTGCAACTTTCTGAAAGGGAAACCCATGTGAGGTTCCATGGGAACAATTATGCACCACCCAAGGTATGCCCTCTTGATGTAATGTAGTTTGAAGTAGCACATAGCGGTACTTTCCATTAATTTAGGGCTCATTTCTGGAAATTAATCCTAATACAATACTTTGTGCCGGTTAGTATCACATTTGTGACACAAACCCGTGCAAAGTATTAGTGCAACAAAAAAACGAACACCAATATTTTGAAAAAAGCTACAGCACAGAGATGCGCAAGCATCCTGGTAGAGAAAGGATTAATAATACATATATCTGTAAATTGGCGTGAGTGAGCGGGATACGTCACTATGGACACGTACCTACCAGAGAGATTTAGGAACTACGCACTATGGGGGGTAGACAACGACAAGGGGGGCAAGAAGGATACTTGTACTGTCGTTAGCTGTCTATCATTGCTTCCTGTAACTCGTGTTGGATATAGCCAATGGAATTTAACTGCAATGCACCTGCTAAGATGTTTTGTTGTTTTATTTAAAAATAATAAAAATATTTCAAAAAAATAATAATACATATATCTCACTCTGGTGTTGATAAGACACTTAGGGCTTGATTCCAATGCGGTTAGGAAAGCATTCCCACCTAGGGCCAGATTACGATACGGTTAGGGACATAGGTCTCCCATAGAAGTCAATGGGAGTCCAACCAAATCGTATCTGGAAGCATCCGGATGCATCATACTCAGTCGGTCGGTCTTTCCTGATCCGAGTCGGTTGGAAACCATTTCCAAACCGATTTGATCGGGAAGATTTCCTAACCGCATCGAGCTCTTATTGTTTGGTTATAACATTGGCTCAAAAAAGTTTATCCTCTTTGTTGCCTGAATGGTAAGTTTCATGCTAATCGGTCAAGCAGGGGCTAAGAAAAAGTGAGGGTTCCTAAACATTTTTTTCTCATCTTAATTCTCAAAGGAAAGTTCCGATAGAGGATAAAATAGCTAAACGGAATTGCACCAAATTTGGCAAAAAGTTAGAACTTTACTCAGAGAATGTGCTTTTCACTTTTGGTGTGAATCTGTCCTCTCAAAGAACTTATGTGTAAATAGGAGCTCGAGTTGGACATGAAGGGATTAAACAACAGAAAAATACTATTGGTGTCCAGATATATTCTGATTGGCCAGTTTGAAGGACATTGGTCAATCCTGATTGTATGGCCACCAGCATGAACAATATATGGTTCAGTGGCCCCTGCATCATGAAAAGGAATTTAAAAAAACATATATGGGGGCAGGGTTAGCACACCCTGACCCATAAGGGCATGTGGAGGGCTTCCACACTGACTTCTCATTGATTAGCTGGCTACAACTTAGACAACATAGGCTGAGAAAACAAAGGGGAGGGAAATGCAAGACAAGTAAAAGTAGGGAAAAGCTTAGGATGTCAGTCAAGACAGAAGCCCCAGGGCAAAAGAATTCCACTTCAGACTCTTCTGGTGTGCTTGTCAAGGCTCTAAAGAACCTGTACAAATGCTTGTGGAAGGACAAGATATTTTGGAATGGTTTATGAGGTTTAAACTTACTTATAAGGCGCAGACTTTGTGTCTAAGGCTACAATGTTGATAATTTATTTGCTGCTGGAAGAGACAGCAGTCATTGGAAGGATGTCTCTGGCTGAGCAACTGGTGTGTGAGTGAGTGAAAGAAGCTTTGATTAGGAGGTTTTGGGTTGAAGCGAGCTGCTGCAGAAGTTTAAAGACAGCAAGCGAGTGGATTGTGTTCCGTTTGAAACTTGAACACACAGAGTGTTGAATGACTAGAATGAGTGGATGAGAAGGATGGGGGCTACATAATTTAATTCGCCAAACCAACTGATTGTTAAAGATTGACTCATGGAGGAATGCTCTACCCCACTTAGGCAAAGCTATCAGATCTGACAGAGAATAATCCAGACTTTCTAGCATAGCCCTTAGGCCAGTCCAGTGGTGCTGGTGCACAAGCAAGGTTTTACAGAATTGCAATTATGAGTGGTTTACTGCAGCCTCATTGAGGTTAACAAGACAAATTAACACCCAATCCCGAGGGCAGATGAGCTTGTGGACTGGTTGGGTGCTGCAATGTACTTCAGCACCATTGAAAACTGCAGATGCTTCAAACCCAAGTGCCATGGAGAAGACTGCACTTTTTACATCAAATTGTTTGTTCCAGTTTAGAGTAATGCCCTCCTAATTGAAGAATGCTTTTGTCACTTTCCAAAGCCTGCTAAAACATGATCTTGCAGGGCTGGAAGAGTTTTGTTTTCAGCAATTCATAGATGGACCACCTAAGGCAGTTTGGACCGATGCTGGACAGGATACTGATGGAGAAACTGACCATTAAGGCAACCAAGTGCCAGGTGGGAAGGTCCGCTGTAGTCTATCTTCGGCATCAGGTAGGAAATGAGATTTATCAGTTGAAGGAAAAAAAACAATCTGTGTTGGAGTGGGAAGCATCCACTATTCAGAGAGAACTGAGAGCCATTTTAGGACTCACTGGATACTACAGAGAATTTGTAGAGAACTATTGGACCATTGTGGTCCCCGTTGACTGCAATGACATCCAAGAAGCAGTTAAGGAAGGCAATCTGAACTGAGGAAGGTCATAAGCCATTTTTGGAACTGAAGAGAACACTAAGCAATGCAATTGCACTAATAGCACCTGCCTAAAGTCATCCCTTTATATTGCAGATGGATGCCTCAGATACCATTGATGGAGCAGTACTGTCTCAACTCAATGAAAAAGTGAGAGAGCATCCTGTTGCTTTTTATAGATGGAGGCAATTACCCAGATTGCAGAATGGGGCAACCATTAAAAAAGGGTGTTTTTGCGATATTTTTCGCTTTGGGAAGGTTCTGTCTGTGTTTGGGACCAAATTCCTGGTACAAACACATCATAAACCACTCAGGTGGCTGATGGCAATGAAGGGTGAAATGCCTAAGTTGCTGAGATGTGAATCTCATTACAGGGCCTAGATTTCACATTTCAGCACACAGCTGGATAGAACCATGGGGACTTCCCCGCCGGTTTTCCGCTCTGACAACTGGAGTTGTCTAATGGTGGATCATGGTTCTGGGTAGGCATATCTGGGAGGGGTGTCTGCTGGGATGGGTATTTCCTTTCCTTATGTACAGTCATGTCCTCTGCCCTGAATGCCAGTGCTGCATGTGTTTGTGATCCTGGTTTTTGATTTTTGATCATGCCACAGACAAATCCCAAGTGTGCTTGTTGACAAAGGCCGGATCTTTGATGATGATAGATCATTACCTTTTCCCTGAACAGGGAGGGGTACACCAAGTCCCTGTCATGAGCTTCATGCATGGAGCACATTGGTGTTAGCATACCATTTTTGATGAATTATAGTGATGGTTTTTTTATCTGTGAAACATGAATGAATGGGTACAGGTTAATTTATCTGAATATCTGCTGCTCATCAGGAACCCAGAATCCTTAATGGCGATATCTTGTGCATCTCTCTTGTGCCTGTGTGCTAGGATAAATAGTGTGCCATGCATGGGTGATAAAGGCCTGTCGGTTCCATTTTAGAAGCCCACAACCTGGACCAGATTACAGGATGGGAGAGATATTGACTCCCCAGACAGCTTTTGTGTATTGTTGGTATCTCCTAAATGGCAGAGAGGGACACCAGATGCTATAGTGAGAAAAGAAGATGCAGGCTTTCTTTAGAAGTGACTAGGCCTTTCCTGATACATTGGGCTGTAAATTACTCTGATGGCAGCTGCCTTTAGGTGGATAGCAGGGGGTGTAGAGTGAGGCCTGTAGTATTTGTTGTTACAGAAAGGAGCCTTTTGAGAGGGGACACAGATTCTTGTGTCTCTTCCTGATCTCTGTCAAGAGGGGTCATAAATAGCTGGGTGCAGCCTGCTACACCTCTTTATATTTCTTTGGTAGGCACATCACCTGGAGATGGAGACTGTCCTGGTGGGCAAAGCATAATTGCAGACAAAGGCCTGGTCTAGAAATTGACCTTGCTAGGACCAATGAAAGGGGAACTGACCCAAACTAGTTCCAAAGAAGCTGACCTGGAATACACATCCTCCGTCTGTGTAAATGATATAAAGATGGGTGCCCAAGACCAATTGCGGGTCATTGTGGTGGTATTTTTTACCAAGAAGGTGGTACTCTGCATAGTACTCAGGTACTACTAAGCAGCCAAGGGTTGGTGTCACACTGATAGCCAAAACCCCCACAGGTGAGGACACATCGCCTAGAGTCTAATCTGAAGGAGAAATTACTGGACTGTCCTGGGTGCCAAGACATCCTGTCTGTGAGCAAGGGAAGGAAGTGCCAACCCTGCAGGAGGAGCTGATCATAAAAGCAAATGACGTAATTTACTCAGGCGTAGACTCCGTCCAACAAAAACTCACTAAGCAGCTGCACTGATTGAATAGTGGAACGGTCAGTGCAATATTCATCATTTATCCCCGTTGTAGCAATCACTGCAGAGACCTTGGATTTATGTGCCCAGGCGCTAAGGCCAACCGAGCTTGCTTGTGGACTGTGAGCCCTGCAAGTGGACTATGTGACTGTAGCACTGTGAAAGTGTGCCATTGGATTGGCAAGTGATCTAAGAGATGACCCTAAGGAGTATGGTGAAGAATTAAGGTCCTTGCTTTGAAGCACTAGTGACCACTGTACTGAAGAACAATCACTTTCAAGTGTGTTGTTATTTCTCTGAAGAGCACCAAGTAGTTATTGGAGTGCCTATGTGAACCATGCCATGAGCAGAACGTGATCCTCTTAGCAACACACTGATTGGTGAGCTACTGCACAGCATCCTTGAATACTGCAGTGTGTTGTCTGGAAGATCCCTGCTATCGGTGAGATCCTGCTTCCGCAGGAGGTCTGAATCCAGTCTGGCACTGCTCCACTGAAATGTGTGAGAAACAAAAAGGACCTAGGCCTAACAGGTTAAATGCTAAGACCAAACAGTGGGTGGCGGGCATGAGCTGCACCCATAGGCAGTAACTCGAACTCTGAACCTGAATGAGAAAACCCATATAAAGGGTGTTCCACGAAGAATGGTTGGAGGGGTAGCTTAACTGCCATAAAATGTCACTGAAAGCATAAAAACTCACCTGTAAATTGGGTATCCTTGTTTTATTGTATGTGTAGTAGAATTCTATGTTTTCTGAGTAAAAAAGTACTTACCTTTTATACAAAGGGAAGCACTAGCCTAGCAGTTGACTCCCAATTTTCTACTGCAGCTTCACTGCAGTGTTCTAATGAACAACTAGTGGGCTAACATTCTGTATTTATGACAAAACTACATAACTTCATTTTGAGGGAATCACAGCTGTAAAACTAAAAGCATTTCTTTCAGAAATGAACTTAATGAGGAGGTTCATGTTGTCATAGCAATAAAGGTTAATGCTCTAGAAAGCAAAAATCATTACACATTTTCAGCAAAATATTCTGACATCCTGAGTCAAACGTACTTCCAACACCAGCAGCAGTCTGTCAGTTAACTCCTTAGTGATTGACTGTAGCTTCCCCACAGAGTTCCAACCAACCACTAGATCATTAACATTTTGAATTCAAGACAAAAGTGAAGCATTCCTGAATGCCAGGAGTTGTTGAATTTAAAACATATTTTTAAATGGGCTATAGAGGTAGACGCCTACTTGAGGAAAGCATCCCTTTTCCACAGTTGTTGATTCAACCTACCCATCTTCTCAGTTGTTTAACAGCTCCCTAATAATAAAATTTAAAATCTTTTTGTAATTTTAACCAATACATATATACACACACACATATATATATGTATTATATATATATATATATATATATATATATATATATATATATATATATATATATATATATATATATATTAATCAACAAAACAGTCCAAGAACGAAGGGCGCACTTCTCACAGCTGGTGCGCGTGGCGGGCCGGACTAGCCCCGAAAACAATTTCTCACCAAACAAGTATCACGCTGCACTCTCCCAGATTAGGTTGTATAAAGATTTATTAAAGCCAGTTACACTCCTTCTCCACCTACGCGTTTCGACCAGCAGGTCTTGGTCACGGTGTACACCGTGACCAAGACCTGCTGGTCAACGCGTAGGTGGAGAAGAGTGTAACTAGCTTTAATAAATCTTTATACAACCTAATCTGGGAGAGTGCAGCGTGATACTTGTTTGGTGAGAAATATATATATATATATATATATATATATATATATATTGCAGTTAGGAAATAGAATTTAAAAAAACTTAGAAATTCACTGAAAAAACCAAAGGTTACAGAGATGTTATATTTAAGCTCATATTTCACTCGTACAAAACCAGTCAAATTCAGCAGTTATAGTTACCTGATCTAACTATAACTTACACCTCACAATGCAGTGCTTATGACCTCACATATTACATCACTCATGATATGATCAGTGACATCACTGATGGTATCACTGATGATATCTCAAATGACATCACTCATAACATCACTGATGACATCATCAAGTTAGTGTGGGTGCTTTCTAAAGGTTTATGAGTGTTAAATATCTATACCAAGGTACTACATACGTTAAAATAGTATACTCTCTATGCTACAAATGAGTGATACTATTTCTAACATATATTATGTGAGTGGCTGTATGACTGTGTGTATCTGTGTGTGAGTGGGCGTGTGAGTGTCTATATGGATATATAAGTAGGTATGGCAGTGGCTGGCCTTCCGCCATCCTAATGAGCCCCTTAGTATCTTATTTATTAGTCATCTGCCTCTTTGGAGTCAGGGTAGAAAGTGAAAGCCATTTGGAGAAGAGCAGGGCCATTGGGATTAAAGATAGATAATTGTCAACTACAGCTGCCCAGCTCAAACAGTAGCAAAGTACACAACACATTGGCTAGAATGCCTCCATTAATTTAGCACAACACAACTTGTACTTCATAGTGCATAATGCCTTACTCATTAATGAGAGCAAATATAGTTTTATTTTTCCACTCAAAGTATCTGTTTAGTTACTGGAAAAGCCTTAAAAGAAAACAACTATCAAATCACTGTTTTTTAATCCGGTGTTACTCTACCTCAATACTTTTCTGCCAGACATTCAGTTCTTTTTATGCAAGGCTTGTATGGGTAAAATATAAAATTGGCCTTGTTACTCTCCTAATCATAATCACATTAAATTTCAATCGCATAGGGGACCAGCAATGTACTGCTACTGTGCCACCCACTCATTTCAAACAATTGTTTACACAGAGCATCATTTACAATTCGTATTTTTTCCTTTTTGTTTTTCTTGATATAGCTACTCCTGCAGGTCCACCTATAGCACTCAGCAGGCAGGAGATAGCAGCCCGGCTGCAGCAGCAGAGGCTGGACACTATCCAGCTGGAATATTGGCAACTGGTGGCCAAGGTAGATGAAGAAGAAGAGGTTGAAATAGCTGCCTCTCAGCCAGGTCCCAGTGCAGCCAGTCAGCCACAGTCTCCAGCCTCCTGGCCATTCCATAGTTGGTGCCACCGCCAGCTGTCAGGGGCCCTGACTGGAGCTGCTGCCACCTCCTCCCGCTCTGACAGGACATTGCTGCGACCCATCCTGCAGTGGCTGGACCGCATGGAGAGGTGCATGGAGAGCTGGCTGGACAGAACAGAGCAAGGCCTGGGCCAACTCCAGACCCAAATGGACAACACCCTTTAGCTCTTTTTTCACTTTTTTGTTTTGGTAGGAGGGACGTGTTATGGGAGGAGTGGGTGGGAAGGGAGCTGGGACAGGTTTTGTTATTTGTTGGACATTTGGACATTGATTGTGGAATGGGGATGGGTCAATTCGTTTGTGGAGAGGAGTGGGCCTGTTGTGGGTGGAGATTGTGGGTTTTTTTGTAAAGAAATAAAGGGGGAAATTTGATTTCTTCATGATTTATGTCTGAAGTAGTTTATTTGTGATTTATTTTTACTTTGCACTGCTGCCATTTTAGATATGAATCCTGTTTTGTTCTAATCTGCTTATAAAAGCGTATACCAGTTAGTTATAGTTAATTATATTATATATCTCTGTAACTATTTTGACCATTGGGGGATGCTGCCATGACCTATATTGCCTAAAACAACCTAGATAAATGATTTCTTATACAGTAGCAGTTACTTGCTTAGTTACTAACTTAACTAGTTCACTTCACTCCATAGTTCTCCTACCTGAATATAGATGAAGCAATAACAGGGAAGACATCACAGCTTCACAAGTGAGGTCCCACTCTCACCCAGGTGAGGTGAGGTAGGTTTAATCAGAAGGATTATTCATCACAGGCAACTAAACAGAAATACAACACTGAGGTAGTGGGTTATAATTTATATCATATCTTTACAAATAATTGAGACCAGACTACTGCATGTTACAACAAAGAATAACTGATAGTAATAAAATAACAAAACATAGCAAGAGTAACTTCTTCTTAGCAATGGGGAGCTAGTATTTAATTAAAACCAAAGTTAAAAATCCTCATGTCATGAAAAGTGTACTCAAAGTCTCGAGTGGACAAGGTTAAGCGTTTACGCAACACAAGGCCTAAATGATGATGCTAATGACTGATGTTCTTCTATATCTAAAATATGGACCACTTTTATGTGTAGGTGGGTAAATGGGCCCTGTAAGGGCTATTGCTTGGGTAATAGAAAATCCTGCAGTGAGTTGGTGTCGCTTTCACCACATCTGCCCCACCAAGTGTATGATCCATTCATGATGTAAATTAAGGCACGCCTCAATAAATCTCACAGCTTGGGGAGAGAGGATTAGGGGTTTGATGAATGGATACGAAAGGGGATTTGGAGAAAGGTGTGACAAAGACAAAAACTGCACAAGGGCAATATTCATCTGGATGATGAGCAGCACATCATGGTCATCACTCTGTTGTGGAAGGAAATGAAGGAATGAGTATGACACAGTACAGTTAAATGCATTGCAAGCGGTCCTTCTGCCCCAGAGACCCAAGTTATCAGATATCTAAATGTTCTACCTTCTAGTGTTGAAAAAACCAAATCATGGAGGAGTGAACCCACCCAGTTCTAAAAATATGATTGTTAAACACAAAATGATACTATATTCTCAAAATTGAGTGGTGCATCTGCTTTCTCATTGGGAATGCCCATCACTCTTGGGTGCCTGTCTGCACTGGTCCAGTAGGTAAGCAGGTGTGTTGAGCTCAGCTTTTGCCTTTTGTTTGAGCAGGAGATGAGAAGGCCTGCAAATTGTAAAACAGAAACTGTATTTTGGAGTCAAGGAGAAGGATAAAAGGAAGGTAAGATTCATGAAAAGTGTTCTAAGAAGTCTCAGAGGCAGAGCAAGGAATTCAGATTTTCACTTTTCCCACCAGTGAAACACACACACTCAGCAGCATTTCACAAATCAACACACCTCTCTCCATTCTGCATAGCTGAGTAGTAGGCCTCAGAGTCATGGTTTCCCTTTGAAGGTGATTACTTCTTTTTTCAAGCTGTTGATGAGGTAGTCCCACCCTGAGTTCTTCCATCCTCCTCCTCACTCAGAATAACTGCGTCTCTGTCATGACCCAAGCAACATAGACGTGTAGTGCACTGCTGTTGAAGAACAAGTAGAGAAAATGAATTGCAGAATTCTGTATAGGTTTTTGTTTGTTAATTATAGTAACTGGTCTGGTCTCTGAAGAACCAGATAAAAGGAGTGGACCCTGCAAGTAAATGTGGCTAAGTGTGAAAGGGCCAATCACCTTCATGAATAAATTATCACACATCATTCAGGCTCCAAACATTGCAAATCATCTAAATCAAATTACAGTTGAACACCCTCCCTCACTGACTTCCACCATATGAATCAACAATCATCACTCACAATCACTCAATAATATATCACTCATTGGTGCAATAGTTACCTGTTCCAATCCAATCACGATGGTAGGTGCACAATTGTATCTCATCTATGATGCAAGCAACAGATTAAAACTTGGCAGTCTTGTAAATCAAATGATCTTCTGGGGCAGCCTTCTAGGTGATGAAAAAAGAAGGATCATAGGAGCAGACTGTGCAGATTAATATTCACTAATTAAGTTTGTAAAGGGAAATCGCCTCTAGGAAAAATGATCACCCCTCATTCAGACCCACACATTGCAAATCATCTCAATCAAGTTCACAAATTACAGTTGAACACCCTCCCTCAATGTCTGCCACCACATGAATCATCAATCATCTCTCACAATCACTTACTCACTGTTGCAAAAGTTGTAGTTGCCTTTTCCAATCCAAGCATGGGCAGATTAGGTAGTAGGTACACAATTGTATCTTTGGTGCAGGCAACACATTAGAATTTTGTATTTGCACTCTTGTAAATCAATGATCTTTGGGGGCAGCCTTGCTAAGTGATGCTAAAAGGGATAGGCATGCGAGGGAGGCAGGCATTGTCTCCAATGTGATGAAGGAATTGTGGAGGTTTCTTAAATGCACATTGGTCCAACTGCAATCTGGCAATATATGTGACTAAAACACAGTGGGGTAGCATAGATCTGACACAAACATAATGTTCCACTAGCTACTTTTTCTTTTTTTTTGTAAAAAAAAGCAGTTCATCGAGAAATAATTCAAAAGTTCTATGGTGGCACTGAAATACTCAGTCCGGGAAATAGAGTTCATCCTCAAACTCAGGTGGTTCACCCAGAAGTTGGTCAGCTAACACACTTGATTCTGACCAATCCTCGCCCTCCTCCTGCTGTGCTGTTTCAGGAACAGTGTAATTGTGTGGTATGACTTATTGGTTAAATTTGATGATAGTCAATCTCTCCACGTTTTTAGGTGAGAGAGTGGCCCTTCTCACTGTAATAACTGTACCAGATGCACTGAACACATGCTCAGCAGACACACTGGTACAGGACAAGCCAGATACTTTTTTGCCAGCCTGCTGAGCTCTGGACATTGGTGCATCTTTCCATACCAATACATCAATTGGCCTCTTTTGGATTATCCAGATACTCCTGTAACATCCTCTGGATGGTCTTTGATGCTGTCACTTGCTCCACCTCTTTTGTCATCGCCTCTGCACTGGATTTAAGCCCTGACGATTGATACCAATACAATGCAGAGGTTGCGTCCAGTCCTTCTGTTGCTGTTGTGGCCGGTGTTCTGGTTGATGGTGTTGTTGGCTGCTGTGAGACAAGACTGCCCTCTCTGGAAGTTGACGGCGGAGCCACAGAACTGCAGGGTGGGACTCGAAGTTCCAGCAGTTGTTCTACCAGGTCTCCGGTTTCCTCAACAAGCCACCTCTTGTATTTTGAAACATCCCCTTCACTATAGATCAAAACAGTACTACTCAGAACAAAACACATACAGTCATAAAATAGCCAGCGTTGCTCTTTAGACAAGATAAAACTAAGTACATAAAACAAAAAGAGCTCTAAATACTCGTTTGTTAGTCCATATCAATAGCAGCATATATAAAAAGAATTTCACTTGAAAGAGACCATGAGAATTTATCATTAAAGCTCTTTTAAAAATAGCAACATGTAAAAAATAAAATTCTTCTTATAAATACTAAGACACATTATTAGCAGCATTGCATCCAAGTTGTAACATAGGGAAAAAAGATCCCTAGGAAGGGTTGGCTTATAAAGACTATCAGGTACACATTTTGCACGTCTAATCCACATTGCCATCAGAAATTTAGCCATGCAGAATACCACAATCTGGCTTGAGTCTGTCTGCAGTATTCTAAACGCCTCCTGGTGCTTCCTGGTTCCCAATTTCCTGCAAAGAGGGGCAATCCATTTTACTCAAGATTGTTTATAAAAGGGACATGCTTGAGTGACTCAGGCCCTCCTTGACAGCAGGTACAAGACTCATCAACCATATCCATTTCTTTGTTCCACTTCCTTCTAAAAGTATTTACAGGTAGGCATCCATACCTAAACTGAAGGTATAGTTTCCTTGCTAATGGAGGGACAATTTCATCAATGGTATTCTCATACAACGGAGCAGATTTAAAATCAATAAAAACAGCACACAATGAGCTTTTGCAGTTTTTAATGTTTTCCACTGCAAAACTTCCTCAGGAAACAGCTTTGATACTGGACTTATGAATTATGCCCACGGTCTCTGGAAAGTCGCAATATGTGTCAAGGCTTAACTGCTGAAGAAGAGCCTTTACAGTGCGGAACCATAAAATCTTACTTACACATTTGGGAAACATAAGTTCGCGAACACCCACCTTGTAAGATTCTCGGCCTGTTGAAGCCCATAGTCGGTGCCAAAAAATAAGGAGTCTGTACTCAATCTTGTGAGTGATTTTTTTCTGCACCAAGTCTAAATAAAGGGTGGTCAGTGGGGTACTCATTGGAAGATTTAATAAGAATCTAAGAAATGTATGTTCCACCACTGACAAGCTATTGATCTTTGTATACCCCCATAGTTCCATGCCATATAAGACTGCTCCTAGAGCCTTGACAGTATAGATCGCTAATGCAGGAGCCACCCTTCTAGATATAGTTTTCCTCTGGATTTTTCTTATGCTTGCCATGTGTTGCACCACGGACAGCTGTGCCCTTTCCACTTGTGGAGACCAGCATAGGTTCCTTGTAAAATTTATACCTAAATAGTCAAGTTCAGCCACTGCTTTTAGAGGGGTATCACCCACAAACATCCATCTCTTCGTCGTCTGGAAGGAAAAGATCATACATTTGGTCTTGGAGCTATTAAACTCCAAACCCCACTCAAAACAGAACAACTGAAAATAATTCAATAACTGCTGGAGCCCCTGGGGTGACTTTGAAATCAACAAAGTATTATCTGCAAAGAGGAGTGCGGGGGCCCTCCGCCCACCTATTGTGGGTGCATCGCACCCATCCTTATTCAAGGACTCAATGACACCATTAATGTATAAGGTAAACAACGTTGGTGCCAGTACGCACCCTTGTCTTACCCCTTGGTCTATGTAAGTGGGTTCCGTCAATGACCCTTCCTCATCTCACTTCAGCCATAGTGTTTGCATGTAACCTCACCAAAATATTCAGGAGAGGAGCAGGAGCACCCATTTCTTCAAGAACTCCCCATAACTTGTCTCTCGGGACCTTGTCAAAGGCGGATCAAAGATCGACAAAGGCAACATATAGTTTACCCTTGTCGATGATCACTTCCTCCCAATAAATGCAAACAAACCGAATAATCTGATCTACTGTGCTCACATTGGATCTAAATCCTGCCTGCCAGTCCGATAAGTCATTCTTTTCACAGATCCATTCTTGAAGATGTTCTAACACCTGCTTGAAAAAACTTTTTGGGAGGGAGTCAATCAGGCTGATAGGCCTATAGCTGGCTGGTATTGCCTGAACACCATTCTTGGATATACTAACTATTTCAGCTAACCTCCAGGAACGGGGAATGGTCATACCAGCTAGAATACTATTAGAGAGCAGTTTTATATATGGCCCCCAAATTTCTGGATTTTTTTCTATACAGATTGCTTGGTATTCTGTCAGGACCTGGGGCATGGCCTGAGACACAGGAGTTGATAGCCTTTATTGTTTCTTTTTCAGACTCCTGGAGGTAGAAATAGCTACACTGCCTGTTGACACACCATTTACCTTCACAGTCCTGCACTTATCAGAATACAGCTGTGTTAGACCTGGCACCATTGGTGTGGGTCTCCCTTCCATTTTTTGCTGTTGCCTCCTGTGTTTTGCTATGTTTTTGCTGGTCTAGATGCTTTGGGCACTTTGCCACTGCTATTCAGTGCCAAAGTGCAAGTGCTCCCTATTGTAAATTGTTGTATGGATTAGTAATTCCATGATTGGATTATTTGATTTACTTGTCAGACCCTAGTACAGTGCACCGTGTGTGCCCAGGGCCTGTAAGTCAAATGCTGCTGGTGGGCTTGCAGCACTGGTTGTGCCACCCACAGAAGCAGCTTATGAACTATGTCTCAGGCCTGCCATTGCAGAGCCTCTGTGCAGTCTGGGACTGCCATGTCAACTTGGCAAGTGCACCCACTTGCCAGTCCCCAAACCTTCCCTTTTCTACATGTTAGTCACCCCTAAGGTAGGCCCTAGGGCAGGGTGCATTGTATGTGAAAGGTAGGACATGCCCTGGTGTGTGTGGCATGTCCTGATAGTGAATTACAGCCAATTTCGTTTTTCACTATTGCAAGGCTACCTGCTCCCTTAGGCCAGAATGGGCAGTTTGATTATAACACCTTATAATCCTAATTGACCCAGGGAACAAGGTAGAAATTCGAGTTTGGTATGCCTGAACTCAGAATGTTAAAATACATCTTTTAGTGTGGGTGATTTTTACATTCTGTGTTTGAAAATACTACTTTTAGAAAGTAGGTATTTTCTTGCCTAACCTTCCAGTGTGCCTCTGCTAAGGTTGTGTATTCACTGTCTGGTTTGTGAGTGACAGGGGACTGGAGAGGGTCTTGGCTCCAGCAGTCTGATGGGTCAGGGCTGGGATAAATAGGACCCACATAGAATAGAGAGTAGGGGGAGGAGACTTCCTTTCACTGACCTGAGCCCTCATAGAATAGAGAGTAGGGGCGGGGATTTCCTTTCACTCCCCTGAGACCTCATAGAATAGAGAGTAGGGGAGGAGATTTCCTTTCAGCTACCTGGGCCAGGTCTGCTCTCAAACAATGCTGTCTCCACCTCCTGCCAGGAAGCTGCACAGAACTGGTTTTGGTCAGGCACAGACACTCTCTGCCTCCAGAGAACAAAGACTTTTTGAGTATAAATATTGGGGCCCAGACCCCCTGGAGCTAGTCTGATACGGTTCCAATTGTTAGAACAGAGTCAAGTATTAGGCCTATTGTTGAAAACTAAGTCGGGCTCCCCTCTGGACCCTTGCCCCCCTTCTATTATACACTTAGCCCCAGAGCTGATCAGTGGCTGTCTGACCCCTTTACTGAACACAATTATAACTTCAGGGGTTTTCCCAATGTGTTGGAAAAAAGTCTGTATTAGACCCATTCTAAAAAAAACTTCACTTGACCCTTCGGAGGTCAAGAATTATAGACCCATTTCTTGCCTCCCGTTTCCTTCTAAGATACTCGAGAAAGCACTAAACAGAGAACTGACGGAATATCTGGATAATAATAATGTCCTAGACCCCAAACAACATGGTTTCAGAGCTCAGCATTCAACAGAAACAGCTTTGATCATGGCCACAGAAGAGATCAGAAAGGTGATGGACGGAGGCGGCAGGGCCATCCTGATATTACTCGATCTAACTGCAGCGTTCGATACCGTAAATCATACGGTGTTGGTACAAAGGCTGAAAGAAGCTGGTATTGGGGAGAAGGCACTGGATCTTCTAGCTTCATACCTGGCAAATCGGGAACAGGCAATTCACTGGGATGGACTTCAGTCGGGAAAGTTAACACTTCCGTGTGGAGTGCCCCAGGGTTCTGCTCTTTCCCCCACCCTGTTCAATGTATATGTTGCCCCTCTGGCAAGAGTTATAAAAAGCTATGGTCTCTCTCTTGTATCATACGCGGACGACACCCAATTAGTGGTGTCAGTTGCGCAAAACCCGGACCTAACAGCGGAAAGGTTCCGGAACTGCCTAAGGGCTCTGATGACCTGGATGAATCTAAACTTTTTGAAGCTAAATACAGAAAAAACTGAGGTCATAGAGTTCGGGCAAAAACCCTCTGTCTGGAGTGAACTCTGGTGGCCGCTTGAAGCAGGAACTCTTCCTGTTACTGCTCTGAAGGCCAGAAATCTGGGGTTCCTGGTAGATAAGGACCTAACTCTTGCCTCCCAGATTAATCAAGTGACATCGGCATGCTTCTTCACGTTGAAAATATTACGGAAGATTCTTCCATTCATTCCACCTTCGTTAAGAAAAACGGTAGTTGGTGCATTGGTGTTGTCCAGATTAGATTATTGTAATGCGTTATATCTGGGGGCTGGCGTTAGACAACTCTCTAAACTACAGTCTCTACAAAATGCTGCTGCACGAGTATTGTTAGAGTTACCTAAATATCACCCAACATCCGCAAGCCTAAAAAGCCTCCATTGGCCACCAGTTCGCAGAAGAATAGATTTCAAGGCTTTATGTATAGTCCATAAAGCCCTTTATGGAGGAGGGGCATCAGCTATCCAACTTCTATTTCCAAGATATCTACCGGCCCGCTGCCTCAGGTCAGCAAACACCGGATTGGTCCTACTCTCTACTATAAGCAGAGCCAGATGGGGCGGTAGGGGGTTCTCCTACCAAGCTGCCAAGCTGTGGAATTCCCTCCCAATTCACATGAGACTGCAGCCAAGTAGGGATCTCTTTAGAAAGATGATCAAAACATGGCTCTTCACTAAGCCCTAGGCCTGTTAAATCTGGCGGTGGGCTACTTCCTCAGCGCCAAGACGCCTCGGCATAAGAGCGCTTTATAAATATTTCAGTCAGTCAGTCAGTCAGATCACTTCTGGGAATCAAGACGAACCTTTGCTGAGGAGAAGAACCAGGAAACTGAAGGAGGAGACTGCCCCTGTGCTGTGTGCCGTTGGGGTTGGCCTGCAGTGGTTACTTTATTGCCAAAGAAAGGAGAAAGGGAGTTTGTGTGTACTTTCATCATCTTGAAGAAGATCTCCAAGGGCTTGAAGATTGAGCTTGCCTCCTGCCTGAAGTCTCAGGGATACAAGACTTCACCAACCAGCTCCCCTTAATTCCCTTGCTGGGAATTCTACCTGCAAAGAGGTGCCTGCTGTGGTGTTGGGCCCTTTTAAAGACTGCGTGTCGCTGGGAGCTGGAAGCACGACGCAACAAGGAGAAGCGTGTCGCCGCCGCAGCAGTTGCCATCGCATTGCCGAAGAAGCGTGCCGCCGCCGCAGCTGTTCGCTGTCGCATCACCGGCAAAGCGTGTCGCATGAACGGAGAAGCATGTTGCCGCTGCAGAGGTCGCCGTCGCATCACCGGAGAAGCATGTTGCAGGGCCTGTCGCGGCTCAGAAGTTCACCGAGTCGCCACACGGCCGTCGGGCGCGCACGCATCGCATCTACGTTGTCGCACCGTAATCAAGACGCCATTTTGTCACATCGCACCGGATCGTCATCGCATCGAGGCGCCATCTTGTCGCATCGCACCAGATCACAGTAAGAAACCGACGCATCAACTCACCCCACAGTAAGTAAGCGAGCCTCAACTCCACTGCGCAGCAGTAAGGAACCGACGCATCCACTCCCCTGAGTGTAAGGAACGGCGCATCAACTTCCCTGCGACCCTTTTGTTTGTATTGCGTGACGCACCCAAGGTACTTTGAGAGTAAAGTGTTGCATTTATCATCTACATTGAACTATGCTATTTCTACCATTTTAAAGACTCATTTTTAATTACAGTATTGTGGATTTTTGTTGTTTGACCTTGTGTTAAGTCTAGTAAAGATTACTTATTTTTCTAAACTGGTGTAGTGTCCATTTGTAGTGTTTTCACTGGATTACTGTATGTGTTCACAAATGCTTTACACACTGCCTCTGAGATAAGCCTGCCTGCTCGTGCCAAGCTACCAAGGGGGTGAGCAGGGGTTATTTAGGAGTGTAGCCCCTTACCCTGAGTAGACGCAAGGGTCCCTATTTGGACAAAGGTGCAAACCATTGCCAACTAGAGACCCCCAAATCTAACATTGGTGGTCAGCGTTGAGGATTTGGACTTGCATTTGTGATTCATATACAGTGATGGGTGTACACTACTAGTGAGTGCAGATCAAACGCAACCACATACTTATTGGTAGAATTTTTTTCCGTGGGATTTCTATTTTTGCTAAGAACTGCCAGTTGTTGTTACCATGAGTAGACCAGCATCCATTGCACCTGAAGAGATTGAATTTGAAGAAGAAATGTTGGATGCATACACTGTGCCCCAGCTCAAATCCACTTGCAAGAAATTTAAAGTCTCCTTGAAAGGCCTCACGAGAAAAGAGGAATACCAAAAGGCGCTGAGGGCCTCGTTGGAAGCAAGGAGTACCAGTGAGCACCCTGAGGATCAGGTGGAGGATTTAGAGGAGCAGCAAGGGGGGCCCTTGGGTCCAGTGGGAAGGAAAGTACCTTCTAGGGCAGGCAGCAGTGTTTCTTCCAAAGGCCTGTCCCCAGGAGAGCTGGAGGACAGGGAGAGAAGTAGGGTGCATGCGATGGAGCTAGCCAAGCTCAAAATGGGTGGGCAGTTAGAATTAGAGAATAAGAAATTGGCCCTAGAGGAAAAGAGTATGCAATTGGAGCATGAGAGAAGTTTGAGGGAGTTGGAATTGAAAGCAAGAACCTTAGATATTACTCCCTCTGGTGGCAGCACACCGTCCAGGCCTAGTGAGGCACGAGTATATATACCCAAGGAGGTGGTCAAAGAATTTTACAGAAATGATGATATTGGTCAGTGGTTCAAGGCCTATGAGGTAGCTATGACCTCCCACCGGGTCCCTGAGAAAGATTGGGGAGCGGGGTTGTGGGGGCGGTTCCTCAGTGAGGGGCGGGATACCTTGTTAGACTTGCCCTCTGAAGTCCACAATTCTTATGAGCACATGAAAGAAGCCTTGATGAGTAGGTATGGGTTGACTCCTGAAATGTATAGACAGAGGTTTAGAAACTGCAAGAAACTGGAGTCAAGCACTTGGGTAGAAGCATTGGATGGTTGGGTGAAGGGTAGCAAAGTGAATAATGATTTTCAGGCGCTCTATGATTTGATTGCGTGGGAGCACTTGTCCAGTAATTGTTTTCCAGAGCTGCGCCAGCACCTGATTGATAGTAAGCTGACTACCCCTAGGAAGCTTGATGAGGAGGCGGACCGCTGGGTGAGCACCCGGGTCCACAAGGGTCATGTGGGAGACTCTGCCAAAGGTGGGCAGGGTCCCCAGCAGAGGAGTGGGGGGTACAAGGGTAAACAGAGGGTAATGGGCTGGTTGAGAGATTCAACCAGACCCTGAAAGGCATGATTATGGGTCTGGAAGAACCCATGAGGCGTAAGTGGGACGTCCTCTTGCCATGCCTTCTCTTTGCTTACCGAGAGGTGCCACAGAAGTCCCTAGGGTTCAGCCCCTTTGAACTGCTGTATGGTCACCCGGTAAGAGTACCTCTGAGTTTGGTAAAGGAAGGCTGGGAGAAAGCTCCCAGGAAACCTCCCCAGGATGTATATAGCTACATGCTGGCCTTCAGAAACCAAACCTGGTGTTTCAGGCAACTCGCTCAGGCGAATCTGGAAGCCAGCCAGGAGGAGATGAAGCGGTGGTACGATCAGAATGCCACTCTGATTGAGCTTCAGCCTGGTCAGAAAGTGTGGATCATAGCCCCAGTGGAGCCCTGCGCGCTCCAGGATAAGTGGACCGGACCATTTGAGGTGGTGGAGCGCAAGAGTGATGTCACCTACTTGGTGAACTTGCGGTCTCCTAGGAACCCCTTGCGGGTCCTGCATGTCAACCGCCTGAAGCCCCACTTAGAGAGGTCCGAAGTGGGCATGCTCCTAGTGACAGATGATGGAATGGAGGAGGAGACTGAGCCTCTTCCTGACCTCCTATCTGCGACAGAGCAAGATGGGTCAGTGGATGGTGTAAACCTCTCTTCCACCCTGACCCCTGAGCAGCAGGGTGACTGTCACCAACTGTTGGGACAGTTTCCTGACCTGTTCTCCCTGACCCCTAGTGTCACTGAGTGGTGCGTCCATGATGTGGACACTGGGGACAGTCCTCCTGTGAAGAACAAGACTTACAGAGTGACTGACAGGGTGAGAGCTTGCATCAAGGAGGAGGTCTCCAAGATGTTCGCATTGGGGGTGATTGAGTTTTCTAACAGCCCTTGGGCCAGCCCAGTGGTCTTGGTCCCAAAGGCTGCAGCGCCTGGTACCACATCCGAACTCCGGTTCTGTGTGGACTACCGAGGACTCAATTCAGTCACCAGGACTGACGCGCACCCCATCCCCAGAGCTGATGAGCTCATTGATCGGTTAGGAGCTGCCCGGTACCTCAGCACATTTGATTTAACGTCTGGGTACTGGCAGATCGCCTTAACAGATGGGGCAAAAGAGAGGTCAGCATTCTCCACACCAGATGGGCACTACCAATTCCGGGTTATGCCCTTTGGGATGAAGAATGCCCCTGCCACCTTTCAGAGGTTGGTCAACCAGGTGTTGGCTGGACTTTAGGATTTCAGTGCCGCCTACCTGGATGACATTGCAGTGTTCAGCGCCAGTCAGGAAGACCATCTGCGCCACCTCTGGGAAGTGTTGATGGCGCTGCGGAGGGCAGGCCTCACGATCAAGGTGAGTAAGTGCCAGATCGGGCAGGGTTCCGTGGTGTATTTGGGACACCAGGGTGGGAGCGGCCAGGTGGCGCCCCTATAGCCCAAAATTGATACCATCCTGGCTTGGGAACCCCCCAAGACCCAGACAGAGGTGAGAGCCTTTTTAGGACTCACTGGGTATTACAGGAGGTTTGTCAAGGGGTATGGCAGCATAGTTGCACCCTTGACAGAGCTGACTTCCAGGAAGCAGCCCAAGAAAGTGAACTGGACTGACACCTGTCAGAAAGCTTTTGATGCCCTGAAGACTGCGATGTGCACGGCGCCGTGCTCCTGGCACCCAACTTCTCACAGAGTTCATTGTTCAAACAGACGATTCAGAGCATGGTGTAGGGGCTGTACTTGCACAGATGAATGAATAGGGCCTCGACCAACCTGTAGCCTTCATCAGTAGGAGGTTACTTCCACAGGAACAGAGGTGGAGTGCGATTGAGCGTGAGGCATTTGCTGTGGTCCGGGCACTGAAGAAGTTGAGACCATACTTGTTTGGGACTCACTTCCGGGTTCAGAAAGACCACAGGCCCCTCAGATGGTTGATGCAGATGAGGGGTGAGAATCCAAAGCTGTTGAGGTGGTCCATTTGCCTACAGGGTGTAGAAGTAGACCTCACCAAGGCCTACCGATGCTAGGGGTTCGCCCTTCTTTGCGCTCTAGTCCTCAGACCAATAAATAGAGATTGGCACAGAAGCTGGAATATCAAAACAACAGTTTATTAAACCTCAGGAGTGGAACTACATCTATACAAAACCCTCAGGCAGTGTATGAGGTAGCACAAGGAGCACAGAAACTGTGGGTCTTTTATACCCACTCAAGAGCTCAAAAGGAGGCGGTACAAGTACACACAAGAATAGCTATTCACATATATGGACATACAGAAAATGCTCAGTCAACAAAGTAGGAGGAGAATGAAGTTGCTGACATCAGTTAGAGCAGCCTGACATTTACAAGACTAAGACAGGTGCATGAGCAGCTACAGACTTTTCTGAGCATGTGCAGTGTTACAGGAGCTAACTATAGATAGTTATTCTAGTAAAGCACAAGGGTAGGCAACAGCGAAGATGGAAGGAGCACATGGCGAGCACATGGTCAACTAAAATGGCTGCCAAAAACAAAATGGCTTCAGCTCATGCTAACAGTGATCTCTGCCAAACTTCCACAGACGACCCTTTTAGCATTAGCTGAAGACATCTATAATCTAGAAGGAACAATAAAAACATCTTGTATGACAATTTTCATCATTTCATTAACTTCTTGATCTAATACACGTTGGGCATTCACTACATTACATCTGGCAGGTATACAAGCAGTGATACAGAGGGAGCAAAGCATTGGACCACATTGTATACATAGGCAGCATGTCAGCAGGATTGCAAATAATATACATAATATTGTCAACAGTTTCCAGCCCCAGGTAGTAAATAGTGTCCATAGCCAACCGGCTAAAGTCCATGTTCCGGCATCGGGGTGAATCTCAGCAGCGATTTTATGCAGTTTGGAGATCGCATCAAAAACTGAAGGGGCATGATCAGGAATATAGACACAGCAACTGCTCCCGATGATGCGACATGCACCACCTCGATCGGACAGGAGTATGTCCAAGACCATACGGTTTTGGAGCGCCACAATCCTCGCAATCTGTAGTACTTCTGTGATATTCCCAAGTGCCATAGCTGTCTGGTTGGTCACAGCCTCTACGACACGTGTCAAACGTCATATCTTCCGGCTATTTAAGACAGCACCAACAAAGAAGAACAGTCCCAAATTAAAATCAACATATTGCTGCAGTGTAGTATCAGTCTGATCCACCTCATCATGATTTGTTGTCCTCTTAAATCTGTTTTTGGAAATGTCATTAAACAGTTTATAGTCCTTGTGATATGATGCAGGTGCCAGAAACACAGGTGTTAACAAAAAGGACACAAAACAAGTACCGGACCAGCCAATGGGTAAATTGTAATATCCCTTATTTCCACATATAAAGTTGGTATTATGTGATGACGTAAAACTGCTGTTATTTACTCCGGTAATATTTAAAACCAGAGTACAGTTGCTTTTTCCCACGGGAATACTACCAACACTGTTCACACACAAGTCTGCACGAGCTCTAGTAACAGCTATAACAAATGGTCCATTACCCTTAGCAGTTCGAGTATTTGGGAAAATATAGTGTGTAGAGGAATTTCCTCGGCGATACTCCTCCATTTCCCATACAGTTCCTTTGGCCTGTGGATCTCCTTCTTCATCAGGATAGCACACTTTATTCAACTGGTAGTTTAGTCTTCCTACATCATATTTAGTAATATTAGCAACATGGGTAGCCCAGAGCAGCGCAAACCAAGCCCTACAAGAACCATTGTGTGAGAATGGCAGAGGAATGAAAGGTGTTCTTCCCTTTTTCTGATGAGCAGGCATCATTCCACACACCCAACAGTCGGTAATGTTCGTAGCATTATGTGTGTGGTGCAACATCTGGATGAACGTGTTGTTCAGATAGGACTGTGTATGCTTCTGCTCATGATAAGGGAGAGTAAAGTAGTGGTGCTCAATAGGTGCTGGAGTAGTGGCAGTAAGTATTCGTCGAACAGGAGCCACTTCCTCTACAACCCAAGTTATTACTGCCATAATGATCACACTGACAGTAAACCCAACAATGCATATAGTCTTCTTATCGCAGATTCTCGCAGCAGTCGATGTCTCTTTCATAGGCATGGTCATCTTGATGCTGAAACAACAAAGCAGATGGAGCTCTAAAGTCCTGGGCAGCCGTTGGTTTCTTCACTGAGGGTTAAGATGGGTGTCACTAAGCAAAAGAGCCCCCCCCCTTTTCAGCTCAGTCTCTCACTAACCCAGGACGGTTGCTCAACCAGTCTCTTTCAGCAATGCAGTTTCTCTCCGGGGTCGCAGCTGATATCGAGATGTACCAGGGATCGTGTGGTCCGGGAAGACTTCCTCAGGTTCTTCAGGGGATGTGGCTTGGCCTCTCTCGGTGTCCAAAATCTGTCGATAGTCGGCGAGCGCAGCAGGTTCCACCAGGGCAGACGGCACTCTTTTGCAGTGGGTAGAATGGACCCAATTCCTCCAATTGGTAACTCGGACTGCAGTTCTCGTTGCCAGGAGCACCTGCTCAGGACCTCTCCATCTGGGCTCCAGACTATTCGACCTCTGGAAGACTTTGACCATCACTTGGTCACCGGGCCGGAGATCATGACCATCACCTCGCAACCTGTCAGGAAGAGCTTCTCGAACCTGTTGATGAATAGAAAGCAAGCTGTCAGTCAACTGTGATAGGTAATCACTCATCAAAACACAAGGTACATCAAGTATGGGGCGTAGCTTAGGAATTCCCCAAATATTCATATGCCTTCCAAATACCACCTCATACGGTGTAAGGCCAGATCGTGTATGTGGCACTGATCTAATGGATAAAAGTGCCAAAGGTAGTGCATCAGGCCATTTCAGAGATGTGGAAGCCTGAATTTTAGCCAACTTAAGTTTGAGGGTAGAATTGTATCGTTCCACTAGCCCTGCTGATTGTGGGTGGAAGGCAGCATGAAACTTCTGCTTAATTCCCAATCCTTTCAAGACATACTCAACAACTTGCCCAATGAAATGGGGTCCGTTGTCACTCCACAAAAGTTTGCAAACACCAAATCTAGGGAAGAACTCCTTTAAAAGCACCTTCGCTGTAGTAAGAGCTGTATTATCTTTCATAGGGTATGCCTCTATCCACTTACTAAAGGCACATACCACCACTAGAACATACTTTAGATTATTACAGCGTTCAAGTTGGATGTAATCCATTTGCAGAACCTCAAAAGGTGCAGTTGGTGTAGCAAACCCTCCTGTTGGAGTTCGTGTCCCTTTTCCAGGATTGTACTGGAGACAAATTAAGCAGGACTGCACTATCTTTTTAGCTGTGCCGGCAATTTCTGGATGCTCCCAAACTTGTGTAAGCAACTTCGTTATTGAGGATGCTCCAACATGTGCCGGCCCATGTGCCATGTGAATCATAGGATGTAAATAGGCTGTGGGCAGTCTCCATTTAGTCATGTCTTTATTTCTCCAACAGCCCTCATCATCCAATGTTCCCTCCTTAGACCATTGCTCAAGTTCTTCTGCAGAGGCAGATCGCTGCATATCGAGCACCTCTTGCCTAGCATCATGCCAACGTTCAGCCTGTGACTTCACCACGTACATAGATGTGGTGCTTCGCTGCATTGCACTTTCGCGGGCTATGCGATCTGCGAAGGCATTACCCTGTCCTATTTTATCTGTCACTTTCTTGTGTGCGCTACACTTAACAATTGCTATTTTCTTCGGATATGTCAAGGCAGTCAGAAGATTTTGCACCAATTCTCCATGCACTATTTGCGTCCCATGTGATGTAAGAAAGCCTCTTTCCTTCCAGAGTAACCCAAAATCGTGAGCCACTCCAAAAGCATAGCGGCTATCGGTATAGATGTTGATAGACAAGTCAGTACTAAGTTCACACTCCCTCGTCAATGCTATTAGCTCAGCTGCCTGAGCTGACTTCTGTGGAATACGAGCTGTCTCAACTACCGTCTGAAGCATTGTGATTGCATATGCAGCTGATGTCGTGCCATCTGGTAATCGCAAACAAGACCCATCAACCCATAATTCTCCATCAACATTTGAGAGGGGCGTATCTTGTAGGTCAACACGACCCTTTGTCTGTTCCTCAGTAAGGAATATACAGTCATGAGACTCTTGTGACTGGGATTGAGTAGCTGGATACGGCAATAGAGTAGCTGGATTAAGAGTTGAACATCTTTTCAAAGTGATATGAGGGGCCAAAAGTGTCAATTCATATCCTGTCAAACGAGCACTAGTTAAATGCTGCATTTTAGTTTGGTTCAAAAGGGCATCAACTGCATGGGGTACTAACACAAGCAATCTATGTGACAAGACTATCCCTTCACTCTGACGTATGGACACAGCTGCTGCTGCAACAGAACGAAAACAGCCAGGCAACGCACGAGCGACTGGATCGAGGACAGCTGAAAAATATGCACAAGGACGCTGCTTATCACCGTGTGTCTGTACTAAAACTGAGAGTGCACAACCATCCCTCTCGTGTACATAGAGTGTGAAAGCCTTAGTGTAGTCTGGAGTACCTAATACTGGTGCAGAACATAGAGCTTGACGCAACTGTTGGAAAGCATTCTGACATTCAGTAGTCCATGGAAGGGGCATTGGAGTGTCTTTAGTCAGAAGGGCCAACAAGGGTTTAACAATATGTGAGAAGCTAGGGATCCATTGCCTACAGAAAGAAGTAAGACTAATGAATGCACAAACATCTTTCTGAGTACGGGGCACAGTCGTGTCTAAAATAACTTGAATGCGATCTGGTGTGAGTGCACGTCCCTCCTTAGACAGGAGGTGACCTAAATAGGTAACCTGCTGTCTACAATATTGCAATTTCTTCCGAGAAACCTTGCGATGGTGTGATGCAAGAAATGAAAGCAATGACAGTGTCCCTTCTTCACACTGTTCAGAGGTATCAGCTGCCAGCAAGATGTCATCAACATATTGTATGAGAGCCACCCCTGTTGACACAGGGAAAGAATCAAGCTGTCTTTTCAACGCTTGGCTGTAAATACTAGGACTCTCTGTATACCCCTGTGGAGCTCTACAAAATCTGAAGGATCGATTATTCAAAGTGAAGCCGAACAAATATCGGCTATCAGGATGAATAGGTATTGAAAAGAAAGCGTTCTTCAAATCAATCACAGAGAATGTAGTCGCGGTCGGAGGAACCATGGTAAGGAGTGTCGTGATGTCAGAGACTACCAGGTATTGGGGCACTACAATCTTATTAACCTCTCGCAAATCAATGATAAACCTGTATATTTTAGTATCAGTGTCTTTCTTCAAGATGGGAAGGATAGGACTATTGCATATATTGTAAGGGACTTCTTCCACTACTCCTACTCCAATCAAATCTTGAACAATACGTATTAGTGCCTCTTCACCTTCTCGAGAAATTTTATATTGAGGCAGTCGAGGCAATGAAGCACCCTCCTTCACTTGAATATGAACTGGTGGGATAACCATTTGCCCTACATCGGTATCTGACGTAGCCCACAAAGTACTAGGGAGTGATGCCAAAGCAATATCTTCTCTAATGAGATAAGACTTCTCAACCATAGGATAGTTATCATTCAAAATGACAAGCACGCCTTCTGGAGAACAACGTATCGTAGCTCGGAAATGCTTGAGCATATCAAGACCCACAATATTGTCCGGCGTGTTAGGGGAAAGCAAAAATGGACATGCAGCAGAGAATTTATCAACGTGAAATGCAAGTGGTTGTGACAGTGGGCTAAGGGAAAGTGTCCCATCGAATCCTATTGATGTGATTGTTAAGCCAGACAGGGGAGCCCTTGGAACCAATTGTTTAGACAGGGCGCTACGAGTCGCTCCTGTGTCAACCAAAAACCGATCAGTAGAACCCAAAACATGTGCGTTAACATAGGGACCCTTCTGATCTACTGGGACTTCAACTGATTCCTTACCCCATCCTAGGCATTCCTATGCATAAGCAGAATCCTTCAAATCAGCAGTTGAATAATCAGACATTTGATATTGGTTTCGTCTATCAAAAGTATTAGAAGAATTCTGAGTATGCTCAACAGCTTCAAACCTGGTGCGATCATCCATACCTCCCCTATGTCCTGAATTCCCCGGGCGGCTTTTCATTTGTCCTCGACCACGCTGATACTGCTGAGTACGCAAATGTGGACATTCAACAGCCCAATGTCCAATCTCCTTACAATAAGCACACTGATCAGAAGATAAAGTAGCTCAGGGAAAAGAGAGTGCGCCAGGGCGATACATTGCACGTCCGCCTCTGCCACCACCTCTATAAGGTGGACCATAAACCTGAGCTAACATAACCTTCGTTTTTAAATCCTTAGCCTTTTTATCCTCGTTGCCCTTAGCTTCCAATTCCTGACGTTCATAATACTGAGCCATAGTCAAAAGAGAGACTGGGGAAGACGTAGTCCATGAACTCTCGCTGGCCTTTAGGCGACTAGCTATTCCTGGCAACATGTTCGCGACAAATTTATCGGCAAACAGATGCCTGCCCGTGTCATCTGTCAATGACTGGCCACTAAAGTCGTGGAATGTCTCCTCAAAACGTGTAAAGAAGTCAGAGACCGATTCATCTGCCTTTTGCTTACAGGATGCTAACATAGTCCAGTCTATCTTTTTAGGAGGAATGAGAGTTTTCAATTTAACTATTATAGCCTTTGGAAGGTCTAACATTTCTTGTTGCGGTTTCTGTGCGGGTTCCCTTTCTGCATCTATCCTCTCTAATTCCTTCCAAAGATGTCCAAATGCTGCATGATCATCTACTTTACGAATAGACCTCCACATATCAGGGGTAGGATAAGCCCAAAAAACATATCAATATCAGACAAAGTCATAGTACAAGAACTAATAGCTCCTTCAACTTCTTCATAAAAAGCAGCCGGATTTTTCCGCGGATCAGGCAAAGCAGCTTTAAGAGCCATAACATCCGCTCTACTCCATGGAGTATAGACCCAATTATAAATAAAATATCCCTTCGCATCAGTTGAATCTTTATCGTCATTCGTGCCCGCACCCCTAGGAGGGACATACAAAGGCGCAGCTTCATGCATTGGTTTCCCATGAACTACAATATCCTTATCTGTACCTGGATCGTCATCCTGCGGCACGGAGGTCTGAACTGTTTGTTCAGCTGTAGCAACTGCCTTTTTCTCCTCTCGCAAACGGAATGCATCAGCTTGCAGTTTAACCACGCGTCTAATTAAATCAACCATCTGGGAAGGGAGAAAAAGACCGTCACTCAACTGTATATGATCATTTTTTATATCAACAGGCTCTAATTCTTTGGAATGTTTCCTGAACCTTTCAATTACTTCTCCAGTAAACAACTCTGTAAAATATAACTGCTCTGACTCCGGCCATTGCTGAACTTGCGCTATAAGATCTGGAGCAGAAGTGTCACCACGAGCTGCTTTTCGGGCAGTAGATCTAAGAGTGGCCGCACGATCAGCCGCCATAAAAGAGCGAGTCTGTCGTTTAGTGTCCGATCCTGACTTGTCCTGAGCTGAGAGAGAGATGTCATCATCAGAATCAATCTTGGGGGCAGAGGGAAAAGTATAAGGAGGCGGAGATCGATCTAATAGAATTGAATCGTCCTGTGGTTTATTAAGTAGAGGAAAAAGGGGGCGCCGGACAGGGTATTGGCCCTTTACCTGTAAACGACGCTCCCTATCCTCTCTCTCTTTTATTTCCTTCATTTCTTTATTTTTCATCTCCAGCGCTTTTGCATAGATATTTTTGCGCTGTTCTTTTTCTGCTAAAGCTTGCTCTCTTCTCACTCGTTCACGCGCTTCTTTCTCCCACATTCGTACACAGTCAAACATATCTTGTCTACTTTTGCGCTTAAACATACATTGTTCCACATACTGAATTTTTCTAAGATCAAATGACCCATTTATAGGCCATCGCAACTCAGGATCCTTGCTGGTATATTTATTCCATAGTGCACTACACATTATAGAAGAAATACTGTTTTTAATGTACATATCCCTATTTGGTGTCCCCTCTGGGGGAGCCGGCTGATTCTGTTCTAGATCCATATTGGTACCTCCAAGAAAACAACACATTCTACGAAGTGTGCTTGAAACAGGCATGCCAAGAATATTGTAGCGTATACAATATTATTCACCAAATGACACTTAACACAATGTGTGCCGTTCAAGTTTTCAAAATTGAGAGAAAAATCTCCTCATTACCTGCCTATATAAATTGCAATTCATATATATCCAAACAAATCCAAGATTTTGGCCAAACAAACAAGAAGTGTCGCATCAGACGACCTTACCAAGCAAAAGTCTCCATCCACCAACTGCCAAGTTCTGAATCGACCAAATGGTCTCTGCGCGACGAACGCCAGAAGGGATCTCAGTCGAGGACCGGCACCACCTGGAGGGTCAAATCGGGAAAATCGGAAAAGCACCTCGGCTTGCTAAGACACGGGTCTCCTCATGCAGTGATCATCCGTAGCAAAATTCCAATCCTCCGTCAAGACCACTCCGTCGGGCATCCGAGTCGCCGATGAGCCACACGTGACGGGCGCCAATTTGTAGAAGTAGACCTCACCAAGGCCTACCGATGCTAGGGGTTCGCCCTTCTTTGCGCTCTAGTCCTCAGACCAATAAATAGAGATTGGCACAGAAGCTGGCATATCAAAACAACAGTTTATTAAACCTCATGAGTGGAACTACATCTATACAAAACCCTCAGGCAGTGTATGAGGTAGCACAAGGAGCACAGAAACTGTGGGTCTTTTATACCAACTCAAGAGCTCAAAAGGAGGCGGTACAAGTACACACAAGAATAGCTATTCACGTATATGGACATACAGAAAATGCTCAGTCAACAAAGTAGGAGAAGAATGAAGTTGCTGACATCAGTTAGAGCAGCCTGACATTTACAAGACTAAGACAGGTGCATGAGCAGCTACAGACTTTTCTGAGCATGTGCAGCGTTACAGGAGCTAACTATAGATAGTTATTCTAGTAAAGCACAAGGATAGGCAACAGCGAAGACGGAAGGAGCACATGGCGAGCACATGGTCAACTAAAATGGCTGCCAAAAACAAAATGGCTTCAGCTCATGCTAACAGTGATCTCTGCCAAACTTCCACAAGGGGATGGACTTCACGGTGGAACACCGCCCTGGTACAGAACACGCCAATGCTGATGGTCTGTCCAGATCTTTCCGCCTTAGTGAAGAGAACTCCCAAGAGGTAGGGTAGTTCTCTCCACATTTCAGCTGGAGGGGGCACGTGTTAGACCTGGCACCATTGGCTTGGGTCTCCCTTCCATTTTTTGCTGTTGCCTCTTGTGTTTTGCTGTGTTTTTGCTGGTCAAGATGCTTTGGGCACTTTGCCACTGCTATTCAGTGCCAAAGTGCAAGTGCTCCCTATTGTAAATTGTTGTATGGATTAGTGATTCCATGATTGGATTATTTGATTTACTTGTCAGTCCCTAGTACAGTGCACTGTGTGTGCCCAGGGCCTGTAAGTCAAATGCTGCTGGTGGGCTTGCAGCACTGGTTGTGCCACCCACAGAAGCAGCTTGTAAACTATGTCTCAGGCCTGCCATTGCAGAGCCTGTGTGCAGTCTGGGACTGCCATGTCGACTTGGCAAGTGCACCCACTTGCCAGTCCCCAAACCTTCCCTTTTCTACATGTTAGTCACCCCTAAGGTAGGCCCTAGGGCAGGGTGCATTGTATGTGAAAGGTAGGACATGCCCTGGTGTGTGTGGCATGTACTGATAATGAATTACAGCCAATTTCGTTTTTCACTATTGCAAGGCTACCTGCTCCCATAGGCCAGAATGGGCAGTTTGATTATAACACTTTATAATCCTAACTGACCCAGGGAACAAGGTAGAAATTTGAGTTTGGTATGCCTGAACTGAAATACATCTTTTAGTGTGGGTGATTTTTACATTCTGTTTTTGAAAATACTACTTTTAGAAAGTAGGTATTTTCTTGCCTAACCTTCCAGTGTGCCTCTGCTAAGGTTGTGTATTCACTGTCTGGTTTGTGAGTGACAGGGGACTGGAGAGGGTCTTGGCTCCAGCAGTCTGATGGGTCAGAGCTGGGCTGAATAGGACCCACATAGAATAGAGAGTAGGGGGGAGGAGACTTCCTTTCACTGATCTGAGCCCTCATAGAATAGAGAGTAGGGGGCGGGGATTTCTTTTCACTCCCCTGAGACCTCTTCGAATAGAGAGTAGGGGGAGGAGATTTCCTTTCAGCTACCTGGGCCAGGTCTGCTCTCAAACAATGCTGTCTCCACCTCCTGCCAGGAAGCTGCAAAGAACTGGTTTTGGTCAGGCACAGACACTCTCTGCCTCCAGAGAACAAAGACTTTTTGAGTATAAATATTGGGGCCCAGACCCCAAGACTTTAGATCACTTCTGGGAATCAAGACGAACCTTTGCTGAGGAGAAGAACCAGGAAACTGAAGGAGAAGACTGCCCCTGTGCTGTGTGCTGTTGGGGTTGGCCTGCAGTGGTTACTTTATTGCCAAAGAAAGGAGAAAGGGACTTTGTTTGTACTTTCATCATCTTGAAGAAGATCTCCAAGGGCTTGAAGATTGAGCTTGCCTCCTGCCTGAAGTCTCAGGGATACAAGGCTTCACCAACCAGTTCCCCTGAATTCCCTTGCTGGGAATTCTACCTGCAAAGAGGTGCCTGCTGTGGTGTTGGGCCCTTTTGAAGACTGCGTGTCACTGGGAGCTGGAAGTGCGACGCAACAAGGAGAAGCGTGTCGCCGCCGCAGCAGTTGCCGTCGCATTGCCGAAGAAGCGTGCCGCCGCCGCAGCTGTTCGCCGTCGCATCACCGACGAAGCCTGTTGCATCACCGGAGAAGCTTGTTGCCGCCGCAGAGGTCGCCGTCGCATCACATGAGAAGCGTGTCGCAGGGTCTGCCGCGGCTCCGAAGTTCACTGAGTCACCGCACGGCCATCGGGCGAACACGCATCGCATCTAAGTTGTCGCACCGTAACCAAGACGCCATTTTGTCGCATCGCATCGAGACGCCATCTTGTCGCATCGCACCGGATCACAGTAAGAAACCGACGCATCAACTCCCCACACAGCAAGGAAGCGAGCCTCAACTCCCCTGCGCAGCAGTAAGGGACCGACGCATCCACTCCCCTTAGTGTAAGGACCGGCGCATCAACTTCCCTGCGACCCTTTTGTTTGTATTGCGTGACGCATCCAAGGTACTTTGAGAGTAAAGTGTTGCATTTATCATCTACATTGAACTAAGCCATTTCTACCATTTTAAAGACTAATTTTTGATTACAGTATTGTGGATTTTTGTCGTTGGACCTTGTGTTAAGTCTAGTAAAGATTACTTATTTTTCTAAACTGGTGTAGTGTCCATTTGTAGTGTTTTCACTGTATTACTGTATGTGTTCACAAATGCTTTACACACTGCCTCTGAGATAAGCCTGCCTGCTCGTGCCAAGCTACCAAGGGGGTGAGCAGGGGTTATTTAGGAGTGTAGCTCCTTACCCTGACTAGACGCAAGTGTCCCTATTTGGACAAAGGTGCAAACCATTGCCAACTAGAGACCCCCAAACCTAACAAGCTGGCTGAAAATTGCACTACCCACTCGTTAGGTTGAATACATAAGTCCAGCATTGGTTTCCAGCCATTTGTGGTCACAGCAGCTGATCTCCAAAATGACTTGGTATTCTTGTTAACCAGGGCTTCATGTAAATTCAATCATAGTGAGCTCCCCCACTCCGTCTTTGCATTAGTAAGCACTTTCCGATAGTGGGCCCTAGATTTAACTATCTCTGCTTGAGATATAGATTTAATAGCCACAAGGAGCTCAGCTTTGGCCACTCTGCAATCGCCATTATACCAAGCATCGGGCATTGGGGAGGACTTCCCTTTCCTTCTGTCCTTACCCAACACTTCCCTTATTTCTGTTAAATAGCTTATCATGGCTACATGCCAGCTCCTCATTTCTAAGCTCAAGGGGGAGTTTGGACAAATGCTCATAGTCTGCATTGACACTTCCCTTTACAATATCTAGAGCTGCAGGGTTCCTTGCTACCCAATCCCTCCTGATATATCTTAAATTATTAGTGGGCAAGAGTTCTCCTATTGCTGTATTTCCCTTGCCTACGTAAACTGGAACTGATTTGACACATACTGTCATACTAAGGGCATTATGGTCACTGTGTGCTCAGTCTATCACTTCCATAACGAAGATGGCAGGCCAAAGCTTAACATCAGCCAAAAAATAATCAATTCTGCTGCAGTGGCCTGGCCTATTGAATGTAGTTTTGCCCTGTCGATGCGACGGACATCTTACATTTGTGGCTCTAAAATCAAAGTTTAATGTTAGTGACATCAACTGACCAGCTTTAGGTGTCCATCTCACCATTGGGAGATCTATCTGCGGTATGCCCCACTGATTGTCCAGCTCACATTAGTTAGAAGGGGGGAAGCAACCATTGGTTCAAAGGTAGAGTTAAAATCTCCCACCACCAAAGTGAGATCCTGCTCCGCGTTTTTCAAAAGCACTTGTTCTAGTTGGTTGATACTAATTGTCTCCTCATTTCGGGCCACCACTCTATTGTATACATTATATATTTTTAGGGATAGGCCTGAGGGAAACACCAACCTAAGTGCAAGGATGTCTGGGGAGCCACTGGGTATTATGTTAATTCGGCATTGGAGTGCTGTTTTGACCCAGATACCCAGTCCCCCTGAGGGTCTACCCTTTGCAGTCTTAACCACTTCCACACAGAAAGTTGTATACCCACTACTGTGAAAGGAAGATAAACACCATGTTTCCTGGAATAGTCATACATCAAAGGTTTCAATAAATTTGCCCCACTCAACATTAGACAATAGTTTAACTATTCCTGCTACATTCCCTGAAGTAATTTTTATCAGTGCTTCCAGCACCGGACTATTTTCATCAGGGACTTGGGGAATGGAATTAATATTGGTATCCTATTGTTACTAACATCGTGAGTTTTAGCCACCTGTGACAGTTCCTGCACTAACAGGCAGTTACTATAGGCCCCTGAATGGCTCCCCCTATCCTGGGAATATTTTCTTGCTGAGGGTGCATGTATCAGCCTGCCTTCTTTCCAAGGTCTTACACCCCTAGACAAACCACAAGGGGCCTTGGACTCCAGTCACGGAAAAGCCCTACTAGTTCAACTGTTCCCTTCTCCAACCCCTCTGTCTACTCTAGTACACTGTGGAGCTAAAGGCTTGGCCGGGCCACGGATTTTGAGCTTCATATCAGTATTTGCATTCGAGATTATACAGGATTCAATAGCCATTAAACCCTCAACTAAATCTCTACGTTCAAATGAGACCCGCACCTTATCTTGCAAACCATCTAGAGTTGCAATCCTCTCTGCTATTGTAATATCACTCCTGATGATGGAATAGCAGTGTCTGACCTCACAAAACCAGTAAATAACTTTATTTAACAAGGAATCCTTATCTTCTCTAGAACCGGGAGACAGCTTGGGGTCATGCACAAGGTATACAACTGCTGTGGTTTCCCCTCTCTTCCTGGGAACATAAATGCCATTTTTGGTCGTCCCTCAGGGACAGGACCACCAGGACCTATCAGGGGGGTCACACAAGGGCCCTGTGTCCCCCCGCCCTGTATTTTCAGCCACTTCCTTCTCATATTGTATTCGTCTACATGCAGAGTATCGTGAACACACCCCTTCCACATTTAATCTCAGACAATTATGATTCATAGGTGGGTCTGAGGGGGTTGAGCAAGAGTATTGGCAGAAGGGTAGCATGAATCAAACAAGTTTGGTGAATTGCTGATATCCCCATGCCTGAAGGGGTGCCTCCCTTATCACCCTCCTCCCCACCAGTGCAGCAACACAACTGTCTATTGCTATAAACCCTCTCCAAATTTCTCCACTGTCCTAAGGAGAATCTTAACCTGATCCCTTAGTTCTTCAATGACCCCATCAAACTCTGTAACATTAAAATAGTCTCAGGATTCATAGAGTTCCACCTTGCAACCGGATGTCTTTCAATTTCAGTATCCTCTGTAGATAAGATAGAATATCAATTGCTGCACTCTGCTCCCACTATACCCTGTGTTGCTGGTGGTTTTTCAGGACTAGCAACAAGCGGTGGATCCAGGATTTCCCTAGGCAGAGGTAGCTGAGGGTTCAAATACGGCTTTTCAAACATTTTATGGACCCGCTTTGCCGGCTCTATTGGAGGGGCCCTTGGGCTGGACTTGCATTCTAATATTAAAGTATGTATCCAATCTAATACACCGTTTTCCCCTTTCGCGTTTTGGGACTTCTTTCCTTTTGGTGCCTTGCGAGCACCATCCACAGCTTTACGTTTACCCATCACGCCAGCTAACTTTAGACAAGAACTTCCTGCTGCTGTACAAAAGTTATGATAAAACCCAAACAAATACCAGCCTAGCTTTAAAATAAAAGTACCTGGTTAGGCTGTACTGCAGAGCCAAATTCCGTTGAGAATCAATCACAGCAAGGCAGGACTAAGGGGGATGGCCCTGCCCTGCCTCTTCCTGGTGCTGATGGGCATAGGACGGGCCTCCCCTTGGCCTGGGCTTTGCCCAGGCATGGCTCACCCATGTCTCGTGCTGGTTGAGGCAGCGCTATAAGTGCGTTCACCACGCCTCCCCCCTGAGCAGCTGTGGCTGGGTTGTGTCCGGTGCAACCTGGGACAGGGAGTCCCACCAGGATGTAGTGTAGCAAGGAGTGCAGCCCGGCAGAATGGCTTCCTGTGTAGCGGGGGTTGAGGCAGCGCAATAAGCACATTCACCATGCCTCCTCCCTGAACAGTTGTGGCTGGGTTTGTGTCCTGTGCACCCTGGGACAGGGAGTCCCACCAGGGTGTAGTGTAGCAAGGAGTGCAGCCCGGCAGTATGGCGTTCCATGCCGCGGGGGTTGAGGCAGCGCTATAAGCGCGTTCACCACACCTCCCCCCTGAGCAGCTATGACTGGGTTTGTGTCTGGTGCACCCTGAGACAGGAAGTCCCGCTAGGGTGCAGTGTAGCAATGAGTGCAGCCCGGCACAAATGTACTGTTTGGGCAAGATGATGTCATCTTGCAGCCTTGCATTGGAAGCCAATCGAAAGAGTAAGGTCTCAGCCAAGGCATGCACTTTTGTGTTTTTGTTCACACCTGTGAGGGCGAACCTTTCAGACACCTTCTTCAGATGGTCCTGTAGCAGATGCAACAACAGAATTGCTTGGCCCATCGTACTGTCCTCCTTGCTGACTTCCTGTGTGAAAACCTCAAAAGGGAGTAGCATCTGTGTTAGGCATTTGATTAGGCCCCATTTCTCCGCATCTATGGTCATAGCTTTCCCAACTGCATCCCATCCTCCTTGAATCACATAGTCATTGATCTGTTTCTACTGCTCAAAAATTTAATAGAGTCGAGTTCCAACATGTTGGCACCTCCTGTATCAGGGCTTTAACTGGTACTGTATTAGCATGTTAAATAATCTGCAACTACTTCTGGGCTTTATTAGAATGGATGAAATTAGTGCAGAGTTTTCTGCAGGTTGTCAGTATGTTGCTGACTATGTATTTTTTCTTAGAAAGTCTTTCACCACCAGGTTGATGCAATGGGTCAAACACAGGACCCTGAAATAGCCACCATCTGCCATGGCCTTGACTATGTTACTGCTACTGTCTGTGGCAACAAATCCAATTCTGAGACCTCTGGGTCACAGCCATTCAGACACCTTGCTGTTAAATTCATCCAAGATGTTTGCAGCTATATGTTATTTCTCCATGGCAACGTGGCCACTGTTGCATGCGGCCGAACGCTCTTAAAACTTTCTTCAGGGCCTAGACCTTTAGATATCTTTTGCTTTCCCAGCGCAAATGAGATCCAGTGTGCAGTGCACATATAATCAGTCATCTGACAACTGGTCCACATGTCTGTCGTCAAGTGGATATATGAACAACACTTTGCTCCAAAGCTTGTCCATCCAAATGCAGTACATCGTGATGCAGCACTAGAACAGCACCTCTGGAAAAATAGGTCCTACTTGGAAGCTTCCACTTTGGGCAAATGACTGCCACAAAATCTAAGAATTCCACTCCTTCCACAAAAGAAAAAGGGGGGGGGGGGGGTCCAGCACTAACATTTTTGCCAGCTTCCCATTATACAAATGTGCTGTTGGGTGATTGCGGTCATGGGGCCCCTCCTACCTAAACATGCCAGTAATAGTAGCTTGTAGTTCTTCTTTTCTGGGGCCACTGATGCAGGCAACCTTTGAGAAGTAGGGGGTGGTAGACAAAGTGCGTGTTGTGGTGGGCAGTAACAGTATGCCGGGCTGTCTCTATTTGACTCTGAGTCTTGTGCCATTGTGAAGTCACTGAGGCCGGTGATTCTGCTGGTGCACTGTTTGAGACAGTGCCGCTTTGCATGAGGATGTCACCCTCTTCTTCCTCATCATCACCTCCCACTGTGATGGGACTTCAAGCTGATGTTCCCCGCCTCCTCACCTTCACCACCACACCCACATTAAACAGTTTTTTTTAAGGTGCTCCTCCCACCGGATTGCGTGATGTTTTTTCATATGGGTCATTTGGCTTCAGTACCAAAATGTGACCCAGGCTTACCTCGATGAACACTTGTGTGGCAAATGGTGCATACTGCAATGTTCTCCTCATCTTTGCTAATCATAAAAAAGTCCCAAATTGGGGAGTAGTACATTTTTAACAGGCCGCTGCCAAAGCCTGAAGAAGAACTGGAGGTAGGTCGGCATGAGACTGCCTCTCTGCAGTGCATACTTATATTGAACATTGAGGTAGCGGTTAGTGCAGGTCTCAGCTGGGGCTTTGCATATATGGGAGCTGGCGGTGATGCCTGTGCCACATCCATCGGTGCAAGTTCAATAGCAATGTCAGACTCCCCTGTGCCACCTTCCAAGATGGTGGAGTAGAACCCTTCCTTTTCTTTGCTGGACATCTGGGTACCAATGGTTCTAAAGGAGTCAGTTCTTTCTCGACAGAATGCTCGACCGCAAGTTCTGCCCCAACATCTGGAAGATATACTATTGCTGGCTGCAGCTGCTGTCCACTTTTCTCTGTTTCCTGAAATGATTAGGTATTACTTTGCGAAAGGGACAAATCCCATTCAACGTCACTGCTTGTCAGTGTTGCCATGATTGCAGTGACTGCCTCACTGACAGACATGGGCTTCGGCTTCGGTTGGGGTGATGCTGTTGATGCAGGAGTACTGCTCCCAGGCACGCTGTGTTGTATGCCAGTATGTGGGCCGACACACCACTGGTGGAAAGCTGCTTCTTCTCACTGACCACCTTCTTGGCAGCAACTTTCTTTGGGGACATTTTAAAGCTCTCAGTTGGCAGTGGCACTAAGCTGCACAAGCGAAAGAGATTGGAGGACTGACATGTTATGTCACTGTAAAGGCCTTCTGTTTGGCAATACTGCAGATGATGTCTCTTCTTCCCTTGTGCACCTAAAAGCAATCAAGCAAGAAAAATATTTAGTGATATGCAGCACTGTTGAAGTTTTAGTGCAGACAAAGGCAATATTAGTGTGATTGGTTACTTAGGTATAACCACTTTAAAGTCAAACCACACCACCATACCATAAAATTGAATTGCCCATCAGGATAACAGACAATGTGCATATAGAGCTCTTTCTTTTATTTCAATATATTCAAAAGGAGACCCCTTGGCACTCAGGGAAGTGCATAGGTAAATGGAATAATATTTTTTTTTTTTAAATGGAGGTTAGTGTGCACCTATGACAGACAATGTGGTCCAGGGGCAATGGAATAATCATAAAAAAATGAATGATGCTTACATGTCTGTAGTGCACCGCAGCCAGGGTGTCCAGAAGGAAATGGAATTATACCTAAAAAACGGAATGCTGTTGCGCGGCTGTGCACCTATGGTGGATGGATGGATAGATGGATGGATTGACCGAGGCAAAATGAAAAAAAATAATAATAACATTTTACAAAGTTAAAGAAAAAATGTAAATAAAATGACAATTAAATATTTTTTAAATGAGAAATAAACAAAGAAAAAATTAAAATAAAAAATAAAAGAAATTAAAGTAAAAAATAAAAAGATAAAATAAAATTTAAAAAAACAAGCATTAACTGCCAATGTTTGTATGGGGCAATGAGGAGAAACCTATTGTGAGGCATGGTGGTGCTAAATAAAAAAATGCACTGTCCATCAAAATCATATTCTTAATATACATACTATAATGATCCTCGAGCTTCTTATTAAACTGATATCATATCCATCCATGCAAGCCTATGGCAAATTCACACTGGCTGGATGCACAAAATGGATGCCAGCCAGTGCCACATGGTCAAACAACAGCAGCAAGGAGGCATGGGGAACAAAGAACACATGTACGCCTATGGCAAAAGCACACTGGCTGGATGCACAAAATAGCTGCCAGCCACATGGCCAAACAACAACAGCAAGCAAGGAGGCATGGGGTACAAAGAGAACACCTTCAGGCCAAGGGACACAGACTCCACAAAATGGCCCCCCCTGCCACATGGCTTGGAGAACAAAGACAAATCAATGGTGGCCTACTGCAAACACACACACACACTGGACAGACAAAGGAGGCATGGTAGCACTGAAGAAAACTCTACCATTAGTTCAGCAATGCCAAAAATGAAAATTGACTGAGCTTTACAAATTTTTTAACAACACACATCCTCCCAAGGCATCAAATATTACCCCACATATACACTTATTGTACACAAATAAAGTAAAATACAAAAAAACCTACCACACTTTTATTTTAATCCAATGCCATCCTAGCCCGAATTGATGTTTCAAAACAACATTTACCACAGAAACAGTTGTTTCATGCACCCATGACTAGCACGGGCCTGGGACTACTGGATGGTCCCTTGGCAGGCTAGGCCACATAGTTAAATAAATAAATATTGCAAATTTAACAAACATGGAGAAAATGTACTGAACTGTGCAACATTTTCCTGTACATAAGAAATATGAAATCAAAAATATTACTAGTCCCCTACTGAAAATGCAGTCCATCCACCAAAATAACTTTGACAAATCGAATAAAAGTACAAATAAATACTGGTGCATGCTCTCTAGCAAACAAACAACACCCTTATACATGAGTTTTTGAACTTACTTGTGAAATCACAAATACAAAGTCCTTAAATCCAGGAGACTCGTAAGGCTCATCAAGCTGCAACGAAAATTCAGGGAGCAATCCGCAAAGTCAACAAATGTTGTACAGACATGGCCGAAAGGATAGCGACAATCGAAGCCCGGACTGTTGCTATTGAGGAGTCTGCCTGCTCTTTGCAAATGAGAGTGGATAGCAATGATGCTCAGCTTATAGATGTCCAGTGGAAGCTTGAGGACTTTGAAAACCGCCAGCGGCGGAACAACCTGCGGTTTTTAGGGATACCAGAGCATACTGAAGGTAATGATGCCAGATCCTTTATTATCAGCCTGCTTAGAGGCACCTGCCAGGAGCTATCCAATTGGAACTTCGATATGGAAGTACAACGGGCAGACAGATTTCCCCTGGTTCTTTGGAAAGCCGAACAGGGAGGGCAGCCTAAGAAACCGAGAGCGATATTAGTTTTCTTTGGAAACTTTTTGCTGTGACAGGACATTTTCAAAAAAGCGAGACCCGATGTTAGGTGCTCTTTTGATTGCCACTCATTCTTTGTGAGACCTGACTTCTGTCACGCCACGGTCGGGAGAAGGTGGCGTCTACGATAGATGTTTTCCCCTTTGCAAGAAGCAGGATGTCAGGTCTTTCTGCTCAACCCAGCAAGGTTAAAAGTAATCTTCAATGGCAGAATCCGATCTTTCACGTCGGAAATAAAAGCCCAAGAATTTCTGAATGAGATCCATCACAGCCGAAAGGGCTCCAAAGAAGGAAACCATGGCTAAAGACATGCAACTAATCTGATCTCCTTGATGGCCATGCTAAAATTCAGACTGGGACCTGGGACTTGAGTCTTTTGTAGGGATATTCTGCTAGAAGACATAGAAGAGAATTCTTCTTTTCACCGGAGCTTGAGTGGAATGGGGGTGGGTCCCTTAGTAGGAGCCATCACTAGGGTCTTGTCTGACCCGCCGCCCCTTATAGGGGTTGGGGATGGGGGAGAAGGGTCTGGGTCTTGGGAGTTGGGAGGGCTGGGGGGTTGGTGGGAGGGGAACAAGCAGACAAAGCTCAAGGAAAGGATTGGTTGAAGATGAAGAGATTTGTTTCATATTTTTTTTTGTGTAACAGCCTAGTGATAAATTTCGGCCAAGGGCCATTGCTGGTTCTTTTCTTTTTTTTTTGGCTTAAATGAATAAACTTCATATTGCTTCTGTTAATATTTGTGGGCTCAATGATAGCCGGAAGAGACAAAGGATTGCCTTTGATCTAAAGATGTTAAAACCCGATATAGTATGTCTCCAAGAGACCCACATTGAGAAATCTCGTAGAAATTTAGTTAATGGTTTTGGTTTCCAGCTGGTATGTAGCACGATGCAGGGAACCCGCAACAAGGGGGTTGCAATTCTCTCTAAAAGGGGCATGTGCAATTTTCCTCTGTCCCACTCTGATACTTTGGGTCATTGGGTTATTACAGAATGTCGCTTTGGTTTGGATTCGTTTACGCTGTGTTCCATCTATGACCCTGTTTTAGATGATCCAGCATTGCTAAGATGGCTCAATAGCGAGCTGGCCTCCTGGCCCTTACCCCTTATAATCTGTGGGGACTTTAACATCAATTTATCCTGCGTAGTAGTCGGTCATGGGTCCAGGAATTATGCTGGTAGGAAACCTAATGTATTCTGTGCGCTTGCTGATTTACAAAACAGTCATGGATTGGGAGATGTATGGAAGGAGACAATGAAGGCTGATCCTGGTTATACATACTTCTCGGCTCCACATAGGGTGCATGCCAGACTTCATTACTTTTTTATCTCTAAAAGTTTAACTAAGCATGTTTGTATGTCTAAATTCCCTATGGTCATGTCAGACCACAATCCTCTTGTTCTGGAGTTACAAATGACCCAGCTCCCAAAACTCGAGCGATCATGGTCATTTGAAAGGGCACTTTTGTTAGACCCACAATATGTGAGCCATATCCAGGCATGGATCCCCAAGATATTTTTAAACAATCCGGGTAGTGATCACATTAGTGTTGTGTAGGACACATTTAAGGCCTGTCTTAGAGGGGAGATGTTGATATTTAGCATTGAACACCAAAAACAGGAAAAGACGCTACTGGAGGGATTGTACTCAGATTTGACTAATGCCGAATTAAAACTGACTAATAAAATTTCTTCTGGGGATGAGACAGGCATGGCCCTTATTGAGCTGGCAAATGCCAGAGCTAGGATTTTAGATATATAATGAAAAAGTAGGCCAAAATCTCGCTTTTAGGGCAAGAGTAACAACTGTGGGCGGACAAATAAGGGAAATAAGTGATCCGATGCTTGGAGAGAAATCTGAACCGGCTGAGATTAGGGCAGCATTACATTGGTTTTACCAGCAATTATACTACAAGCCTAGTGAAGCTCCTAACACCATAGGGGAATACCTCTAGGCCTCATGTGAGGCGATCCTTAAACAGGGGCAGCTCCTCCACATGGGCGTCGGAGCGTTGCCCCACTGCTTTCTCGCAGTGCGAGAAGCAGAAACATAAAATGGTATAAATACCATTTTACGTTTCTGCTTCTCGCACTGCGAGAAAGCAGAAGTGTATGCCTGGTTGGGGCGGGTGGGTGGGCATTTTGGGGAGGAGTGGCTAGCCCAATGTTATGGATGCTGAATGTTTGGTCGGCCCCAGGGCCGACCAAACCAGTCATAGCACGATCCGTTTTCTCTATGTAGGCTGCTCCGCAGCCTGCATGGAGAAAACGGCCTCCCCATACACGCCTGTACGGACGGCATCCTAGCCAATCACAGCGCTGCCATTGCAGCGTTGTGATTGGCTTAGGGGAGGAGAGGGAGGCTGTCTGCTTCTGCTTCCTGTGAGCACTGAGCAGGAGACGCGGGAGTCCGGGACCGGAGGCAAAGGTACGTTTTTTTAAATTTCTTTTTTGTATTAAATTAACCCATCCCCCCAACCTCGCGCGACCCCCGCCCCCCCACCCGCGAGTCATGCCGGCCGCGACTGTCCTTGAAGAATCCGATAGACAGAGAATGGATCAGCCTATTTTAGTAGGAGAGATAGAAGCAGCTATTAAGAGCTTAAAATCTGGGAAAGCGACCGGTATGGACTCCATCCCTGGAGGATTTTATAAAATATTTGCCGGGACACTTAAAGGCCATTTAGTGGAACTGGTGCGGGAAGTGCAGAAAGGGAATACCCCCCCGTATAGCTGGGCAATGGCTAGGATTGCAGTGTTTCTAAAAAAGAATAAACCAGCTACAGAGCTAGACTCATATCGTCCTATTACACTTATCAATAGGGACTCTAAGATCTATGCAAAAATCTTAGCCTTGCGTCTTGCCACGGTTATAAGCTGTATTACAGTTTCTGTGCAACATGGTTTTATTCCCGGCAAGGGGATGACCGATCATATCCAAGAAATGTAAGTAAAAAACAAGTCATCACCCTCTTTGATGTAGCTTGAGTTACTAAAGATTCTATGGCGTTAATCTTGCTAGACGCCGAAAAAGCGTTTGATCGGGTTGCCTGGCCATATCTCTGGGAGGTGATAGCTCGGAAGGGGATCGGACAGCGTTTTATTAGATCAGTAAAAGCTCTTTATTATAATCCCAGGGCTAGGATTTCTATAATGGTAGGCCTATCTGATGAAATAATTATAGAGCGAGGCACTAGGCAAGGATGCCCCTGCTCCCCATTCTTATTTGCCATTTATATTGACCCCCTGATTAGACAAATTCAACTCAACTGGGTAATTCAGCTGATTTAGGGGCATATTATCAACAACCGGCGATAAATATCGCTAAGCGCACTTAGCGCTAGGATATTTATCGCCGGCGATCGATGAATTTTATCGCTGAGATAGCGTGCTATTAGCAACGCTTATCTCAGAATCGATAAAATTCCTGGCGCAAGCTGCCAAATGTCCGATTATCGCTGGAAATCCAGCGATAATCGCACGACATTTGGCGATAGCTTGTTGATAGGGCTGGGCATACTTAACCATGATATCCACCTTCCATTGGATATCATGGCTAAGTCAAACTAAAAGCATGCGTAAGGAAAGTAGAGTTAACCAAGGTTAGCGCTACTTTTCTCATCGCTATGCTTGTTGGGGATTCCCTTGATAATTGGAGAAATGTCGGTTAACGACATTTCTCCAGTTATTTTGGGACGGAACGCCCACTTTGCATCTCATTAGAGATGCAAAGGTGGCGTTATGGAAAAGGGCGATAGGGCAAGGATTCACGCGATAGCGTGGCCTTGCTAATACAGCGATAAAATTATCGCCGCTTTTCGTCTGAAAACAGACGCTAAAGCGGCGATAATTTCTTATCGCCGGCTTGATGATATGCCCCTAAGTTACCGGAGGGGGAGACGAAGATATTGGCGTATGCGGATGATCTTGCTATTGTTACTCCAGATCCTAGTGGTGCTATAGTCGAGATTGAAATGGAAGCCAAGAGATTTGGTCAGTTCTCTGGCTACCTATTAAATAGCGAAAAAACCCAGGTAATTATTAACAAAGAGGAACTACTGGATGATGGGCGGGTCACTGAGGAAGCCGTATATCTTGGGGTGGTTATTAAAGCGGAAGTGGGAAAGATTGTGGAAGCTAACTTGGCACCCCTAATTTCCAAGCCGAAACTAGATTTTTGGAGATAGAATAACCTGAGATTGTCAGTGATCGGGTGAACCAACCTGATCAAAATGATATTTTTACCTAAGATTTTATATTTTCTTCGGGCTATACCATTGGAAATAGGTAGTAAATGGTTTAAGTTAATCGATCAGATAGTGACTCAATTTCTATGGGCATATGCCAACCCTAGGAGAGCGTTAAGATTCTGGACTCTCCCAAGGGAACTGGGAGGAATGGCGGTGCCCAATTTTAAATTGTATTACTGGGCTGCCGCTCTACAGCAACTGGCCTTTCTTATGGACAAGAAGGGGGATGACTCAGAACAGGGGGGGACACCCCGTCTATATATGAGCTTATACTGGGGGAAACAGGTAGGGGCTGTCTTCTACGACAAATCGAATTTGAATACTATAAAAAAAAGTATGATTTAAGGTTTTAACAGCAGCCTATCATATATGGGGGACAGTGCGCAAAAGAATAGGCCTCGGGAGGTTTAACTCCTATACCCCGATTTGGAATAATCCACTACTCCTGGAAATTTCCCAAAATTCAGGTATGTGTAGGTCGGTGACACATGGAGTCCGAACATTAGGAGACCTTTTTGAAAATGATTCATTTAAGTCTTTTGATAACATTAAAAAAATTGTAATCTTGACCATAAAGATTTCTTACAATTTTTACAAAGTAGAGACTTTCTACTGAAGAAGGGTGGCGGGATGAGGAGGTTTGAAAAGATGGAGGTTATGGAGTTGATTATGAAAGATGATACCAGGATAGGCTTTTTTTTTTTAAAGCTCTAAATAATACAATGCAAGACGATCTGCTAAAACATTCAAAGAGCTGGGAGGACAAGATTAATGCCCAACCAGATGATTTATTAAGGTCCTTGGAGGATGCCCATAGGTTTTTAATCTCAGCCAATTTACAGGCCCAACACTATAAAACTTCCTTTAACCTTTATATAACTCCGGGAAAGATTGCCAAGTGGGGGGTGTTAACGGGACAAGATGCCCCAGGTGTAAAGACTTTGTGGCAGACCTAGTCCATATGTTGGCCACTTGCCCTATGTTAGGGAACTTGAAAGCTGAGATTAATACATTCTTGGTAGAAAAATTGGGGATCGATATTGTTTTAAGCTCTCAGTGGATTTTGCTACGGGTGGACGATGAAATACCCATAGCCAATGTGCAGCCTTTTATGTTTGTTGCTATGGCTGTCTATCGGTTCTGCTTGACAACAGCCTGGCTTGATCCCTCTCCTCCAGTGTTCCAGCAAAGTATGCCCAGTTATTGTCAACCTATCACCTGGAAAGGGCTATCTATTCTCGTAAAAGCAAGAAGACAAGAGAAAAAATGTTAAGAGTATGGTCTCCTCTATGTAACCTGGAAAATAACTGATGTTCTGAGGTAGCCTATAACTCTCAACCTGACGATGAGAGGCTTGGTATAGGCGTTTTTCTTCTTTGTCTGTGTAACCCCCATACCTCTTTCCATTGGGTCTTTCCCTTCTTTTTGGCTTTTTTTTTCTCTCGCAAGATAGCTGAACCTGTATATTTATCTTTGTATCTATTGTATATATTTTTCTTTTCTGGTTTATTTATCTCTTTATCAAAAAATTTGGTTTTGTAACTTGTTGGATGAAATGGGTCATATCTGGGGAAAATGTCTGCTTGGGGGGTGTTGGGGAGGTGGGTTATTGGTAATAAGAGCAAAACTAATAAAAATATATTTTTTAAAAGTCCTTAAATCCAATTGTATTTATGCAGCTGACAAGGATATTTATCCTTCCAGCTCCAAATCCAAATGAAAAGTGACCAGGAGATGGACAAAGCACTGAGAGGAGCCTGCTGGATAGGAACAGGAAGTTGGAGTCTCTGAGGCACTTCCTTCCTGATGAAAAATTAAATAAGAAAAAGAAACTTCTCACACAAAAAAAATACAACGGTCTATTGGAGTAGAAAATCCACTCAAAAACCTCTTCAGCTGCTTCTCGAGCACAAAAGTTACTTTATTGCTGCATTCGCGATCAGCACTACATTAGTGCCATAGCGGCTGGAAGCCGTGCGAGCGGGTGTGAAGTCTTGCGCACGCGCTAGAGGCCCACGAATATTGTGGTGATCACAACCGGGTGCAAAAACAAATCTCGAGCGAATGGAAAAAAATCTCCGCTTCATGCCCGGAAGTCGGAATTCAGGAACTCTGCACTCCTCCGCCGAGTGCGGAGTGCCCAAATTCCACAAACTCCATGAGTGGAGCAGAGTTTACAGCCCGGGCCTAAAACAAACACAGATTTCCATGCCCGCACTTGTGCAGACAGGGAAACTGCTATCTCCCAGGGTGGGCTCCCCTGAACATAGCATGTGAGCCCCCTTAGGGGGTATGTGAGCCAGCCCTAAGGCGTATGTGAGCCTGCCCTAGAGGGTGGGGTCCACGGGACCATAGAAGGCTCAGGGAGGGGGGCAGCATGGCCCCCTCACTTTTGCTTAATTTTTTGGCCCCGGAGTATGGGGTCCCCATGCCTTTAGAGGCTCAGGGAGGGGGCCCCCTTTCCTTCCCAAATGTGCCAGTCCCCGGTGGATGGGGTTCCAAGGACCAAAGTGGCCCAGGAAGGGGGTTGTGTGCCCCCTCCCACTAAAAAAACATGCTGGGTCCCAGGGGTTGGGGTCCCCTGGCCAGAAAAAGCCTGGGGAGAGAGCCACATGCACCCCTCCCCCAAAATAAACCTTTGTTTTACCCTGGGTCCTGGCCCACCATGTTTTTTTTTTTTACTTTTCTGTGGATTCCCAGATCCTCTGCAAATTTGTGGCACATTTAAAAAAAAAAAATTAGCCCCAGGCCTAGGGGATCAGGGTATTCCTCCCTGACCCCTTGTGTCTTTTTTTTATTGTTAAATGTTAGGACTTAGGACTGAGTCCGGAGTCCTAAGACGGCTGCAACAACTTTCTAGCTGAGGTGGTGGCAGCCAATCAGATCTCAGCTTGAGATCTCTCAGACTCCGCAGAGAGAGCACATTCATCTTCACTTCTCTCAACCCAGATGTACATACAATTCTTTTTTTTGGTTCACGCCCCATGGGGTCATTGATCTTAATTCCAAAATATACCTAGATTCTAATTTTAGTTCCCAATTGCCTCCTCTTGGTAGTTTGGGAATGGGATCAGTTGCAAAGCCATGGCATAGCTCTTATCCATTTGTGTCATTAGCAACCAGGACAGGAGCTATGCCATGGCCAAACACATGGAGAGTGTACATGAAAGTAATTGGGAATCAATTAAATTCTATGCAACCAAGACGAAGAATTGTATGTACATCTGGGTTGAGATAAGTGAAGTGGACTATGCACAATGTGCCTCAGGACACCTCCAGGACCCTTGGTTGTGTGATCTCAATTGGATTAAATGCCCTTAATCTAGTTTTAAAAACATTGACGGGAATGGACTTGAAGAATTATGATGTACTTGATGAATCCAAGTAAATGCATTGTGGGAGTGGTGTAATTTGAGACCCCATGATGAGAAAGACTTAAGGGGTGATTTAGACTGGTCCCCCCATTGCTTTTTTGGCAGACTTCCTGCCCCCTGCCTTGGCAGTCCACTCGCTTGATTAGATGTTGGCTGAACACTGGAGGGAAGACCGCTGCAGTCCTGCCGCCTCCGCCAGAATCGTTCTCCCGCTTCGACGGCATCAAAGGCAGAAGTTGCTGTCAGTGGCAGTCACACCAAGATTCCCACCGTCCAGATTGCGATGTGCCTTTCCGTCAAGGCAAATGTGGCGGAAAAACCTCCGCCGAGACACTCTATCGAGTAGCTGTGCGCTTTATAAATACCTAGTTAACATAACATAACATAACATAACAAGCGCGAGTTGGCAGAATCGATTAAAAAGAGGTAAAACTCATTGTTTTTGTATTCAATAATAAAACCTTGGTTTTAGCATGAATTGTGAAGCAATACTTTACCACTGCTGACAAGTTCTAAAGTGCATGTGCTCTCTCCTCTGAACATGGTATAATTGGTTTACACCTGTTTGGCATATGTGATTTACTTGTAAGTCCCTTGTAAAGTGGTATCCCATATACCCAGGGTCTGTAAATTAAATGCTACTAGTGGACCTGCAGCACTGATTGTGTCTCCCACAGAAATGGCCTTTTAAACCTGTCTCAGGCCTGCCACTGCATTATTGCTAACTAAAATACTAATACAATTAAAAAACACAGAAAAAACATATATACTTATCTTTGATATTATGTCCCACTATATTTTTGCAGTCACTATATCTTTACGAACTATATAGTGGTCAAAGTGTATTTCCAACTTGATATTCAGATACCATACTATAAGAATCAGAAGTAGTGTAAGTTAATACGAGAATTTTGCATATACCACCATTAACAAGGGCTGCCCTCGAAGCAACAAAAATTGGTACTTTGGCAGGCAGGTGGGTGCAGATGTGTCAAAATGCCATTGTGCAAAGCATTCATAAGATGTTACTCAGCTCTACCTACGCAGACTCCCAATGAATTTATCCTACTATTTCTAGAACCCTGCAAATCAGAGTACATGGGAGGAAGTCCTTACTCACTGAAGCCCAGCCGCGGCCGCTGCAGGTAGGAGCGGTGGGGCCAGGCGAGGGGGGGTTTCGAGAGAGGACCACAAGGGAAAATTAATTATTTATTTAATTTTCCCTCGTGGTAGTCTCTCGAAATCCCCCCCCACCCGGCCCCACCGCTCTTACCTGCAGCGGCCGCGGCTGCTCAAGCCCCACTATTTTGAACTACTCTGCCTCTGGAAGTAAGGCAAATCGAGGGCAATAACCAATTTCCCAAAAGTTTGAAAGTGTGATTATATCATCTTTAAAAAGTAAAAGCTGTATGGCAGGGTTTAGCGCATGCGCAGTGTGCACCTGTCCGTTGACTGAGGAGCATGGAATCCCATATAAAAGAGTATTATCTGGGAAATTACCCACTTTTGTGGAAGTCTTCAGGTCCATCTCTGGTCAAAGTCTACTGCATCCAGTATAGTGCACCATCATGGGGCGGTGGGAGCCAGGTCACTTCATGATGGTGCACTATTAACTCTGCCACTCAGGTGCTCAGTGTGGCTATCTGAACGTCTGCAACAAGCATAGATAAGTCTTCAGCAATATTGTGCTTGGTGCAGGTTTTTTCACCCTCTCTGTGCTTGTGAAAATACCATCGCAAGGAAATAATAGTGCCACATCGCTGTCTCAACAGCTATCGAGCCCTAAATAATTCTTCTGTTTGTAGGTGGTTACAAGGAATTATCATTTTGTACTGTATAATACACAATTCTAAATTCCTAAAGAACAGTCGGTCTTCTTGGAGACTGTCTTAAATTTCAGCAAGTGCCCCGAGTTTTAAAATGTATTGCAGTACTCTTACCACATTAAAATGCAAATCCCTGCAACCACATTTCACATTTGATCTTCCACTTGCCAGTTAGCCGTTCACAAATGGCAGTAGGCTTTAGTATTCTAGCAATCCATTTAATTTGAGCTTCCTGCTGTGCAGAAAAGAATGTCTTCCTGTTGCTTTGGAGACACTTATGGAACATTCTCAAATAAGTCTGTACAAAAAAACTCAGCATATGATAGTTTCTGCATCAAAGAATCATTTTGAATTCTACATTATGTTCCGATCCCACAATGTGAATTTCTTTCTACAGTTCTCAACATAAAATTGAAATTCTCGATTAATGAGTCATATGTTTGTCTCCGCTTGGAAAGAAAACAACTTGGCAAACGAAGAAATTCAATTGAAGCTGAAGTGTAGTAATAATGGATGTAAAGTCAATATGTTTGGAAGATAAAATACATAATTTTGCATTAAGCGTTTTACGTCACATGCCATGTTTTCATTGCCAATAATAAATTTAAAATAAAGCATTTTTTCCAGCTCACTTTGTTATACTGTGTACTCACATTTTACGCCTCGATTGGATCTTTTCTTATTTTAAAACCTGCAAGTAGACTATAGCAAATAATGTTTTTGGCAGACTTTCTTTGAAGTGTACTAAAATTGTAAATGCACCTCTTTAAAGCTGGCCGAACACAGTTTTAAGACAATGAATTAATCAAATGTAGAACGCCAATACTCATATCAAAAATGAAACATGAAATACTAACTCTGCACTTAGAACATATTGAGGAACCATAAGTGGAAGTCATCGCCAGGCTTTTAGGGAGGTATGAGCATGGTGAGGATTTCCTGGGGGACAGATCACACAAAGTGCGCATGGGAAGTCTTCTTTAGAACGTGCCATGTGTTGTACTTTTAGTGTGATAAGCAGGAGCAGATGAAGATGCAAAGCTTAGATGGTGTAATCAAACAACTTTGACCGTGGCGATCACTTTGAACTGAATCTGCAATGGAATATGATCATTTGAGCCTTTAAAGGAAGCTACATAGGGGCGTGGCCAAGATGGCGGAGCGGTAGGACGCAGAATCGCGTTCCTCCGGCACCGCCGATACTGTGCTTTGTTCTAGCGCCTGTCCCGGGACTCAGCGGATCGCCTGTGGCGGTGGACGTCCCCGCTATAGACCGGGCGCTGTGCTGGTGCGACCCTGGGACCGAAATCGGCACGAGCGAGGTGCGGTGCGGGCCCGGGTGGACGGAGCCTGAGAGGCCGAGAAGGCGCGACGCACGGCTATGGAGCGGTGAGGCGTCTACGGAAGGGTGAGACCGGGGAACGCCAACCGGCCCCCGCGAGGCGCTGTATGCTGCACCGGCGGTGAGGGACGGTCCCGGTTGCGGTGGGAGGAGAGCTGCGAGGCCGGAGAGACCCCTGAGACAGGGCTGCGGGGGAAGGGTCGCCGCCATTTTGAGGCGACGTCCCGAGAGGCCGGGTGGTGCCTGGAGGTCGGGCTAGAGTAGAGCTACGGGGGCAGATCGAGCCGGAGCACAAGAGCGGGAGCAGGAGAGCTCGGCGCCCAGCGGTGTAGCGCCTGTGCCAGGGAGGCTGCCCCCTCACAACGGGAACCCGCCGGGAGGCAGAGAGGAGTTGCCGTGCTGGATGACCAGGCCTGGCGAACCAACGGCCTGGAACCCTAGGAGCTGCGGCTGGGCATAGCAGACCTGGGAATCCGACCAGACCAACTACGGGCTGGGCCTCACAGTGCACTGAGCAGATCTAGGGCAAGCCGGGCGGAGTGTGCCCCATCGTGTGGTAGCTAGCGCTCTGGTGGCTGAAGGGGCTGTGGTGGAGCCAGCGGTGCCCGCGCGGCCCTGCTGCGAAGCGACGATCGGAGCCGGAGTTGGGGCATGTGCCCCCCCAATGAGACTGCCTGCGCCAGAGCGCCCGCCGACCCAGTAAGAAGGTGAGGGTGGCTGAAAGGGACCGCTGATAACTGCTGACTGGCGGCCGGAGTGGATGGCGACAGAGGCATACTGAGCAGCGGTGGTGTACTTGAGGCCCCTGGCATCCCTGCTCAGGTGAGGAGGGGATATCTACGGAGTAGTCTGCGGGGGACGAGAAATTAGCTGCAGGGCCCGGGCTGCGGGGCTAGGATTGCTCCCCCACATGTATCAGGGGTTGCACAAGAGAGAACGCAAGGGCTGGCTGGGTTCGGCGGTGAGTAGAAGTGGTGGAGTATCCCGCATTCTCGACGACGGCGTTGGAGCGGACTAGCCCAGCGGAACAGAGCACGAGGGGTATGGCAGTGCCACGGGGCCGTAAGGATAAGGCGCTGAAGGATGCCCTTTCCAAGCCGATGGGTCAACCTGGGACCTTGGGTGAGGCAGGAACAGGCCAGATGGAGGGCGACGAGACCCCCGCAACGAAAGCCTTTATGGTTGAGCTTTTCGCGACCATGAAAGCTGACATCCAAGAAATCAAGTCACAGTTGGCGGCGGACCTGAGAGAGGTGCGGCGTGACGTGGATGAGGTCGGGGAGCGAGTTGCGACCTTGGAGGAGCATGACATAAGCAGGGCAGAAGAAGTGCACCAACTACAACAAGAGATGCTGCGCCTCCGGGAGCAAAACCTCGATCTTCAAGCCCACACCGAGGATTTGGAGAATCGCTCCCGGAGGAATAACGTCCGCATCCGAGGCGTTCCGTGGAAGGAGGAGGGGGACGACCTCCGTGCCTATGTTCGGGCACTGTTCCAACAGCTCCTGGGAGAAGGTGAGGAGACAGACATCCAGATGGATCGTGTCCACCGAGTGGGTCTCCCCCGGGGTCTGAAGGCGCCCCCACCAGACATTCTGGTATGCATCCATGACTTCCAACTGAAGGAATTAATCCTTCGTCAGGCCAGGAACTCTCAGCCTATTCTTTTTAGGGGTCACCGGCCGGCTCTCTTTCAGGATCTGGCGGCCTCCACGCTCAGCAAACGGCGAGCCTTCCGTGAGGTGACCATGCATCTGCGGGAGTCCAAGATCCCATACTCCTGGGGGCATCCTTTTCGCCTCATTTTCAAACACAATGGGAAATTATTACAGATACGGTCAGTTGCGGAAGCAGTGGAGGTGCTGGGGCTCGAACAGGCAGCGACGTCAGAAGAAGTGGACTTGCCCAGGTCACAACGTCCGAAGCACCCTGGGGACTGGCAGAGGGTGGGCAGGGGGGTGTGGGCCACAAAACCTGACCAAGCTACGAGAGAGAGGGAGAGGGAGGATGTGTTGTCTACCCTTTCTCAAACATCAGCAAGGCCAGTCACCCCTTGAGGTACTTGTATATTTTGCTGGCTGATATTCTCGGGACGGGCGAACAGAGAGGTGCCGGGGGACGGACCGGAGTGCTACACCATCTCCTCATCTGTTTCCTGCGACTTGTTAGAGGTGTGTTCGGCCCGCCAGGGTCGTGTGAAGCTGCTGCGACCCCCTGACTCTCTTTATCTGTGACAGACTCTAGTCATGTGCTTTCTTTATTGTTGGGTGGTTTTTGTTTTTATAAGGGTAGGTTATAAGGGGAAAAGGTCTTTTGTAAAGGGTTTGGGGGATCTCCGCATCAGCCTGCTTATAGACACTCCATACGGGTGTGCTACCATGAATCGTGGTGATGGGACAGGACAAGATAGGGACCTAATGAAAGGAATAGCAGTAGCATGCTCAAGACTAAGATATGGGTAGGGAGCTTAAGGTTGTGAGCCTCAATGTTCGGGGGCTGAACAACCCGGTGAAAAGGGCAGCAGTGCTCTCCCTTCTTGAGAATATAGGAGGTGACATTTGTCTCCTCCAGGAGACACATTTGCTGGGCAAAGACACCACACGCATGCGCGACAGACGATTTCCCCAACAGGTATGGTCCACAGGGCCGTCAAAAAAAAACGGGGTGGCAATTTTAATTGGGGCCCAGTGCCCATGCAAAGTGATCTCGACTGTAGCTGAGATAAGGGGGAGGCTGCTGGTCCTTAGAGTACAATGGGGCGACACGCATCTCACTATAGGGTCACTATACGGCCCTAATGAGAAGCAGGAGTCTTTCCTTTTGTCAGCACTGTCAGACGTCCTAACCTCGCAGGATGCAGCGATCCTGGTGGGGGGGATCTGAATCTAGTGATGGATGCGGGGGTAGACAGGTCGGGCCTGAGAGTTCACCAGTCAGGGGCCCTGTCCCCAGTAGGCAAAGGGTGGCTTGAGGAACATGGGTTGCATGATGTATGGCGCGCACAACATCCATTAGAGAGGGATTATACTTATTACTCGGCTGCCCACAAAACTTACGCTAGGTTAGATCACTTCCTAGCCTCTACAGAATTAATGTCTAGCCTGCGCGCTGCTAATATTGAACCGCGCACACTGTCCGACCATGCCCCACTTACCGTTCTGCTCCCAGTGCATTATAGGCGTACGTTGCCACCAGGGTGGAGACTTAGAGAAAGCTTGCTGCACTCCGAAGATCAGTGTAAGCAAGTGAGGGATGCGATAGTGCATTATTTTCAAGAAAATGATACCGGTTCCACACCACTGGCGGCGGTTTGGGAAGCCCTGAAGTTAGTGGTGCGCGGAGAATTTATTGCGATAGCAGCCAGGTACAATGCAATGCGCAGGGCAAAGCGTGCAGAGTTGGAAAGGGAGGTAGGGGAACTAGAAACAATACACAAGCGGACAGGGGCGCAGAGAGTTTGGCGTGAGCTGGAGAAGCGTAGACGGCTGCTGAAGCACCTAGATATAGACAGAGCGGAGCATGCACTGCTGCGGCTGCGACACAAATTTTTCCTTAGTAGCGACAAATGCGGGAGAATGTTGGCACATAGGTTGAGAGCTCAATCACACAAGTCTCTCATTCAGACGGTACGAGACTCCAGGGGGACGGAACAAACCACGGATGCACACATAGTGGAAGCATTCCAGAACTTCTATCAGCATCTATACACAGAACAAGACCCTCCGCTGCACGACCCAAAGGAGTACTTAGATATGAGCGAGATAACTCTGATCTCTGGAGTAGCAGCAGAACAGCTAGACGCTGAGATCCGTGTAGAAGAGGTCGTCGCGGCTATAGCAAGATTGAAGGTAGCGAAGGCCCCGGGCCCGGATGGCTTTCCGGCCGCATTTTATAAAGCGTTCTGTGCGGAGCTGGCTCCCTTTTTAACGAAGTTATTTAACTCTTTTCTCGAGACCGGTGCGGTGACACCGACAATGGCGGAGGCAGCGATTTCTGTGATTTTGAAACCCGGAAAGGAGCCGAAGGAATGCAGTTCGTACCGACCGATTTCGCTCCTCAACATTGATGCGAAACTTTTTGCTGGAATTTTAGCGGCCCGCCTGAACCCCCTTATGACTGATATTATTGACCCAGACCAGTCAGGGTTCATCCCCACACGGCAAGGAGGGGATAATGCAAAGCGATTACTACACCTCATTGATAGTACACAGCTGTTGGACTTGGCCCTTTTTGCAGGGTCATCCCTGAACTTTTTGCCTTCCTCCTATATTTTCTCTGACCTGTTTTTGTTGGTTTTATGACTCTGGGCACTTTACCACTGCTGATCAGTGCTAAAGTGCATATGCTCTCCCATGATAAATTGTGTTATGGATTAGTGACTCCATGATTGGATGATTGGTTTACTTGTCAGTCCCTAGTACAGTGCACGGAGTGTGCCCAGGGCTTGTAAATCCAATGCCGCTGGTGGGATTGCAGCACTGGTTGTGCCACCCACAGAAGCGGCTTGTAAAATGTGTCTCAGGCCTGCCATTGCAGAGCCTGTGTGCAGTCTGTGACTGCCATGTCGACTTGGCAAGTGCACCCACTTGCCAGTCCCTAAACCTTCCCTTATCTTCATATCAGACACCCCTAAGGTAGGCCCAAGGGCAGGGTGCATTGTAAGTATAAGGTAGGACATGCCCTGGTGTGTGTGGCATGTCCTAATAGTGAATTACAGCCATTTTCGTTTTTCACTATTGCAAGGCTACCTGTTCTCCATAGGCCAGAATGGGCAGACTGACTATTACACCTTATAGTCAGAACTGACCCAGGGAACATGGTAGAAAAACGAATTTAGTATGCCTGAACTCAGAATGATAAAATACATCTTTTAGTGAAGTTGGTTTTAACATTCTGTGTTTGAAAATACCACTTTTAGAAAGTGGGTATTTTCTTGCCTAAACTTCCAAGCCTGCCTCTGCTAGGTTGTGTATTCCTTGTCTAGAGATTGAGTGACAGGGGCTGGGGGTGGCTACAGGAGACAGGGTGAGTCAGCACAGGGCTGAATAGGAAGGTCTGCATCCAGAGTGGAGGGAGGAGTTGCACCTGGGTCTGAATAGGGCTGTGCCTGCCTTCCACAATGCTGGCTCCACCTCCTGCCGGGCGTCTGATGGCTCTGCCCCTCACTCACAAAGGAAAGAAGGAGTCAGAAAAACAAAGTGCTCCAGGACTGACCAGAACTGGTTTTGGACTAGGCAGAGGCCTCTCTGCCTTCAGAGAACAAAGGGAAAAGGTGTATAAAAGGGGACCCAGACCCCTAGGAAATTAGATCACTTCTGGGAAATCAAGAAACCTGTTGCCAAGGAGAAGAACCGGAGAAGCTGAAGGAGGAGTACTGCCCCTGTGCTGTTTTGCTGATTGGGGTTGGCCTGCAGTGGTTGCTTTCTGCCAAGGACAGGAGAAAAGACTTTGCTGTGCTTTGTCATCTTGAAGAAGGGAATCTCCAAGGGCTTGAACTGAGCTTGCCTCCTGCCTGAAGTCACAGGGACACAAAGACTTCACCCCTTCTGTTTGCCTGCATCTGGAACTGCTGTTTTAGCTGCTAACAGAGGGAAATTGCAACACCGACGCCGGCGAGCGACGCCGTAACCTGCACCGAAGCCGTGGGCACCGCTCGTGAAGAGCACGACGCACCGCCCGACTTGCACCGTAGGCCCGACGCCTGCCGACGCCGTGCGACATCGACTCCGAAGCCGTCATCGAGGCCGCTGCCTGCACCGGAGCCGAGGACACCGCTCGTGACGCTCACGACGCACCGTCCCGACTCGCACCGCAGCCCCGACTTCACCGACGCCAGGGCTTCATCATCGCGGAGCCGATCCTCGACGTGGGTGACCCCGAATCCATCGACGCCGCACCATCGTAAGGAACCGACGCCTCGCCGCCATCCGTGACGTCACCTCCCCGACACAGTAAGGAACCGACGCCTCACCTCCCCTGCGCTGCAGTAAGGAACCGAGACATCACCTCCCCTGGGGTCGTAAGGAACCGGCGCCGCCGGCGCCAACGAAGCATCACCTCCCCGACGCCGTGCACCGTCTTTGTTTTCATCGAATTCCAGGTACTGTTCTTTGTGGGTCTGCTCGACTCCGGGCCCGACGCCGCGCACCTCGCGGTCGGCGCCGTACTTTGGGATTTCCACCGGTCACGACGTCGTGATAACTCCAAGTGGAGTTATTTGTTGCTACAAGCTTTATTTGATTGACTATCCTATTTTTGAAGATAACGTGAACTGTCTCTATCATTTTAAGTCTATTTTTGAGTACTGTATTGTGGATTTTTGCTATTGGGTCTTGTGATAAGTCTATATAAAGATTACTTATTTTTACATAAACAACCTGTGTGGTGTCCATCTGTAGTGTTTTCACTGTATTACTGTATGTGTTCACAAATGCTTTACACACTGCCTCTGAGATAAGCCTGTCTGCTCGTGCCAAGCTACCAGGGGGTGAGCAGGGGTTATTTTAGGAGTGTTTCCCCCTTATCCTGACTAGAAGCAAGGGTCCCTATTTGGACAAAGGTGCAAACCATTGCCAACTAGAGACCCCCAGTTCTAACAACAGCGCTCCGGGAAATCGGCCTTCCTGCTGTCAATTGACGCGGAGAAGGCCTTTGACCGCGTAGGGTGGGGCTATCTGTTTGGAGTATTACGCAAATTTGGGTTCGGGGACAACTTCCTGAAATGGATCGGGTGCATCTACCATGCCCCGAAAGCATTTGTGCGAGTTAACGGAGATAGGTCGGCATTCTTTCCCATAGCTCGGGGGACACGGCAGGGATGCCCTCTGTCCCCATTGTTATTTGCGCTCTACATGGAGCCTTTCGCGCAGCGCATTCGCGCTAATCAACACATAGTGGGCCTAAAATTTGGAGCTGACGAGCATAAGATCAGTCTATATGCCGATGATGTCATTCTCTCATTGACTCGGGCCCGGCTGTCGTTCCCTGCTCTGATGACAGAGCTTACGTCCTTTGGGGCGACCTCCGGATTCAAGGTAAATCTGAGCAAATCGATGATTCTCAATCTGTCGCTCCCTGAGGCTGACGTGGACACCCTGCAGAGAGACTTCCCTTTCCAATGGACGCAGACCGACATTACTTACTTGGGATTTCGGCTTGCCCCGACCATCGCACGGACGGTGGCGCTGAACTATGCCCTGCTGCTAGAACACACGGCCAAGGCGCTGGACGCCTGGTCGCGGCTTCGGCTGGCATGGTTCGGGAGGATAGCGGCGGTGAAGATGACGATCCTACCAAGTATCCTGTATTTATTTCAAATGCTCCCGCTAACACCACCACAAGGGGCGCTTAAGAAGTTACAATCCCTCATTAATAGGTTCGTCTGGGAGGGACGGAAACCCCGGCTCTCTCTGAGGCAGATGGCGAGCCCGAAATCGAAGGGGGCCTGGGACTACCACTAATAGAAGGCTACTATCAAGCGTCCTGTCTCCGGTATCTCATTGAATGGAACAGGCCGGAGTCCAGTAAGCACTGGAACTTTATGGATCAAACAGTAGCAGGTATCAATATCTGGAGAGAGCTATGGCTGCCTCGGAAGCACAGGGCGTGGGGATTGTATTCTTCACCGGTGACCTCACCCACCCTCAGGGTTTGGGATAGGGTGGCGGTGGCAAAGGGCCGGACGACCTTCCCCTCGCCTATGACCCCCATTGTTGATAACCCGGACTTTGTGCCAGGGAAAGCATCAACAGTGTTTCACAGATGGCGGGAAGCAGGATGTAAAAGGGTAGGGTTTCTATTCGACCTGGAAGGGGTAATTCCCTTTAAACAGCTGCGAGAAGATTATGACCTCCCGGCGAAGGATGCCTTTGCTTACGCTCAGGTTTGTCACTGGGTCACTAAGCCTGCTAACTATACACACATGTCTAGGCCCCTTTCGGCGTTGGAGCGATGGGTGGTGGGTAAGACGGACGACAGGCGGCTGATTTCGGAGCTATATGCTCTGCTGCAGGCGCGTCCTGGGGAGCAAAGAACGAAAGCTCAGGTGCGATGGGAGACAGAACTGGGTAAGCCCCTAACCTCCAAAGAGTGGGAGCACATCCTCTATAGGGCGCACCACACTGCTCGCAGCACGGCGGGCGCAGAGTCAGCATTCAAGGTGACCTCCTACTGGTATTATACTCCAGCTCGAGTGCACGCCTGGAACAAAAACAAAACAGACCAGTGTTGGAGGGGCTGCGGAATGACAGGGACGCTAGCACACCTCTTATGGCACTGCCCGAAACTACATCGCTATTGGACGGCAGTCCTAAATGACATAGATGCGGTTTTCCAGATTGCGCTACCCCGCTCCCCAGAGTATACGCTTTTGGGTCTCCCACATGCGAAAAGTTTCCCGCTGCGTACTATGCAGGGCAGGCAGATAGCGCTGGCGCTCCTGGCAGCTAGACAAGTTCTCTTGGCTTCGTGGGGTACGACTAAGCAGCCGGAGGTGGGAGCCTGGGTATACAGACTATGGCAGTTGCTAGCTATGGAACGAATGTCCATGACAGTGGAGGGGACGGGACGAGAGTTCCCAACAGTGTGGAGGCCCTTCTTAAGCCTACTTACCAAAGATCTCAGAGAAGTGACATGTCCAAAATACCTGCAGATCCTGCGATTGATTCCCCTGGATCCCCCGGGCTCTACCTCATCGTGAATACAGTAACTGGGCTCAACAAGGGAGTGAGGGTTTTCAGGCCTTAGTATGTGCTGATAGCAGAAGCTGATGCGGAGGAGGGTGGGTGGGTGGAGGAACAGGGTGGAGGGAGGGGGTTTGTTGTTATGGTTTTGTATTTTACTTGGTTTCTGTTTTGTTAAATAGATGGTTTTTAGTAACATTTTGAAAAATGGAATTATAGTACTGCCTTCGCACGGCACGCAGTCATGTCCGGCCTCCGGGTTGTGAATTTAAGGTCTGAAATGTTTATTGGGCTTCGCTCTGCCGGCGTTGAGTTGTAGGCAGTAAGCTGTGTTCATTGCTTGCTTATTCCGTTAATAAAAATGATTGAATATAAAGGAAGCTACATAGAACATCAGCCACAGAGCCAAAAATCACAGCACAGCACAAAAACTCAGAAGCACAACGCAGGGACGAGGGAAATAATAGCACAGTACAACAATCTAACAACATAAAAATAACACAACAAAGACAAATGGACACCAAGCAGCAAAACCATCACAGAATAAAACAAAGCAACACAACCACTCACCACAACAGCATATGACAGCAACACAACAAAAACAACATAACATATTATAGCAGCACATCACACAACAAAAGCAACATACCAAAACTGTCAAAAGTATATGCTGCTGTGTCCCACCAACAACCGTGTTGTTAACAAGAACACCCTTACATGATTTTTAAAAGAAAAGTAGCAAAAATCTAACATTTTGTACCAACATCTTATAGATTGAACTATATGATTTAGATCTCTAGGGTTGTTTATCTTTTTATGAATTGTGATAATCCAGAGTAATCTTTGTTTCTATCATGTTTTTGGCAAACATAGTGAGAAAACAATGAGCAAAAAGACTATAGGCCTTATTTTGATGGCGGTGGGACTGCCACCAACAGCCCGTCGGTGGTGGTCCCACGGCCATCCATAGAAGTGATCCGACCTCCGGAATATGATCCGGCGGTCGGAGTCATCGCTCGTAGGGTCAGAGTGCTGCTTTTCCAACGGGCAGCAGTTGGACTGTAATCCCTAGAGTAGAGGAGATGTTGGTTTCCCTTGGCCTATACATGGCGGTCCGACCACCATGCACAGTCAGACAGAAAGGGACTTTAGGGCACCCTAGCAGTGCCCTCGTCCCCCATTGGCCTCCGCTATGAGGCTTGAGTGGCACGTGTGGTGCCCCCCAAACATCCATGGACTCTGTGTCAGGCACCACATGGTGCCTCGCACATGGTTCATGGATGTTTAAAACAGGCCTATTTCTATTGTGGCTTGTGCTTTTGCCCTTTTCCGGGCTGCTGCAAAAGCCACAATAGAAAATGCCATGTTTCCACCAGCCTTCATGGCGGTCGGATTGTAATTTGGCGGGTGGAACCGCCAACTACATGTCGGCCAGTATCCATCTGCAAAGATGATGACGGTCGGATGCTCATCTGACTGCCATCATATTAAGGCCCTTTATTTGAAATCTGTAAAAAAGATCAAGCATCATGATAAAAGTCTATTATTTTTATATACTCATTTTGTTATGGTTATCTTTTTTAGCACTGATGAAGCTAAAGACTTTTCATGAAACACGTTTAATGAAGCAATCTATAATTTAACTGGAGAGACCGGTGATTCATGAAAAAAAAAATTGAATACTGAATGGTTAAATAAGAAATGTTTTTTGACACTAGGGAATCATTAGGTGTATGAAATAAGAAGGGAATTATATTATTAATGAAGTACAACTTAAAAATTTGATTTGAATTTTAACTTTGAACGTTTGGAAAACCTCCATGGATTCGTCACTACTTTCATTCTCCCACTATTTTCCTAGCACCTATGATCACAAAGAGACGCCCAACTCCTTAAGACAGGCACAACAATGAACCTCGTCTAAAATGTACGATTTTAATTGTAGCACATTTATTCCCCGGAGCCATTACCTATTTACATTAAAGACCCATAAATGGTGTTCCTTTACCTTAAATATATCCAAGCCACCGCAAACCGAAATTGACACTAGCCTAAGCTATTGGAAGAAAAAGTAAGTTAAGGGATGATGAAAGTAGAATTAGGGTAAAGAATATTACTGGAAATTAATTCAAACAGTCCCTCTTTTTCATCTTTTTCATCCAAATCCTAGCACGTTTTTTAGTATGCCACACATTGGAATGTATTTTTCTTTATCCGTGGTCACTTTTCAAAAACATTCCACAAATCTCCTTGTGGTATTTGTAATATTCATTTCAGAAAGAAAAACAGACAGTGAACAGATGAACATACTGCAAGCAGAACACTGCTATGAAAAGTGAACTTTGCCGTCCTAACATCTCCAATCATATCTAAAGGTAGGCGTGGCCATGCATGTCCTTGCCACATAAAAGTGCAAGACAGTGGCTCCACTTAACTTCACCTAAGTCACAGATATGTAATTAATAGATCTGACCAGTAAGGATCTAAGAGGATTTTAACCTATGTTTTATCAACTAATGATATTGTCATCTTGAGCCATCTTCTCGTTGTAGCATTGTAAGACTTGATGCACTTACTAGCGGGCAGTAAAAATGATAAACAAACTGTCATTCTGATAAAAAGTTTATCATACTGATGTATTTACCTGATGCTTCATGTAGGGACTTCTGCTTACCAAGAATGTACTTTCATGAAGACAGTACCAGGTCAAAAAACGTCACCAAGAAATACAAATGTGACACATCTGATATAACAAAAACAAACTTTGGAGCAGCCAGCTCACTAGAAGACCATGCGAATCCAGGACCTCCACAGTGATCTTTGAAAGCATGCAAACCCACCCAATGTACACACACTACAAGGCTATTAAGAGCAATCTGAAATTCTACCTGAATAAATTGTAATACCAAAAGTATATCACATTCCAGGGATGAACGGTGATGGTCACTAACCATCCAACTAGTTAATCAATGGGAGGCCTGGATGGAAAAGGTCACATGATGTGAGAGACCTAACCACTGTACACCTGAATTCTTATCTTACATGGAAACTGCTTTGGATGCTGGCTAATGAGACTAAGAAAGGAAAGTAAGACACTACACAGGACTGGAAATGATAGTTACTTTTATTCAGGAGCTAAAACCATCCAATTTAAAAGAGAAACACTCCCTTTCCTTTGCCTGAATGGTGTAGCAGTGCACCTAATATGAATTCCTGCCGCTCTGCACAAGATGCCCAGTAATCAGATGTAGTGAAGGAAAAGCAGTCAAAGATGAAGCCAGTGAGGCAGCAGAGGTTCCACATGAAAACCGCTTTCTCCAGATTATGAGAAATATTATTGTTGGGATGTCCTGCTACAAGGTAAGCACTCATTTGCAATGGCAGCTTGTGTGGCTTGGTCCTGGTGAAACTAGACTAAATATCTTATATCAGCATGCCCAAAGAATCTCTCTGCATAGAATTTGATTTCATTTATTATAACTCATCTGTGGCATTACAGAAGTGGGTCGTCCATATATAAATCAATCTAGAATCTGCACCAAAAAGAGCAGTCCAGCCTGATCTGCAAAGCCACCTCACCCTGAAGGGGAACACAAGGAACTCCGGATCTGTTTTTATTTGTTTGTCTCCTCTGGTGAAGTTCATCTTTATTTCCTATTTCACAGCTAGAATGAATCCAAAATCTGAGCATTTTTTTCCCCCCCATTAGAAGGAATATGTTTCACAGCAGAAAGTGATGGATGGAATAGATTTAAATCTTAAACACAAAGAAGTCTCTCTGGGGAGAATTTACTTCCATTATCTTCATGGTTCTATATCAGGAACTAAGGGGAACAAACATGTTAATAAGCATTGCCTAGACCCTAGCATTCAACCCAAAATCCTACCCCACCATCACTGTGAGTGGTAACACAAGCAAACTCAAATGTATGTCATTCAATGGCACAGCTAAATTAATGCAGCTGGTGCCGTGGCTCCAGACCAAAGGGGCGTAAGGTCCCACTGTACGATAATTATGAGTATTTTGCACTACTGAAAGGGGAGGAGGGGAGCTTTGGGCCCATTTCTATTCCTCACCATATGGCCCAAAATATCCTTGTTATGCCACTGATTTCAGTCTTCAATGCCCTCATCAATGATGTGCGGATTCAGATCCTATTTCACAATGAATGTAGGACCTTTGTGTGGGCATTTACATACCATTTAATGCAGACATGCAGATAGCAAAAAAGTAAAGGAAGGAAACTTTTGAATCAACATTAGCTATAAGATTTTTATCTGGGGGCGTTTTATAATATCATTTCTGTTTTCTCTTGCCATTAAAGAATGGGGCAAACCATAAGAAAATCTATCTTGGCACCACTCTGAAAAGAGTAGTCTAGTCCAAGATATATGATGGTGTCTTTACTGAAAAGTAAACACAAACATCTTAAGCTCCTCCTAGCTAGTGCCGGAGAGGAGACACAGATTCCAGTCCAGATTTTTCGGCTTACCGCACGCTGCCAGTCCGGCAGTTTTGGCTCGTTCATTGAGCAGCAGCAGCGGTACGGCGGCACCGAGTTGGCGGTATGATCGGCGGTTTCCAGCAGCTTTCGGCTCCCGGCCCCTGGCCCCGGCTTCCGGTCCAGCGGTCCCTGCGGCTCAGACGGCAGACGGTAGACTGCAGGAGGGCACCGCGGCCGGCGTGAGGCTGGGGAGAGGAAACACTAACAGCTGTGATAAATTACATGGATTGATGTCACACAACACGTGGGCTGGAAGGAGGTTCGAGTGCTGCTGACCTTGAACACACACAGACCCTGCCCTGAACTGCATTTAATACAGACAGACCTCAAGCGCTTTTCCAGAGCAATTTTAACCACTCCCGAGGTTTTCCGATTTTGACTCTGTTGTGCTGTATGCTGTAAGCCGTAAGCTGAACTCTTGTAGCCCCGCCCCTACGCCATACGCCAGCCCCAGCGCCGATGAGGAGAACGACGAGCGGAGCAGAGCGACGAGTGGAGCTGACTGAAAGTGCCCTTTCTGACTAAAAGTAGGAACGCGAAGAAATCACTGAGTGGCCGGACGGCTTTGCGGCTCATCGCAAGGTTAGCGCGGAGCCCGAAGCGGAGCCTGAAGTGTTCGACCGATAAAGGCATAGGTAATTATCTGCAGGCCCAGAGCGGAAAAGTAACTTTAACAGACACGGGTACGGGCCCGGGCACGGGCAAACGGCGCGCACGGCTTGCACAACAGAGGTAAGTGCTCTGCTGGAGTCTAAGAACCGTTTAACCTTAACCTTACTAGAATAACGGACTGCCCAACGGATTGTTTGTTAGATTGCTGGCTGTCCCCCTTGAAACTTTTAAAAGGGTAGGGATATAATCTGGGAGTTCGAAGAGATTGTCAACCCAGAGCCGGGCATTGGGAATGGCCCCCAGGAGAAACAAAAGTACCCTGGAACATAAACTGAGGTCAAGAGAGATCTCAGTGGATCTGAGAACCTCTGGAGAAAGTGGAGGGAGCCCAGAGCCAAGACCAGTGAAGGGATTAAAGAAAAAAGTCAAGAAAAGCGTGGACACAAGCAAAAGACGGGGTGATACTGCCTCAAGTTCGCTAAAAGAATTTGTGGGGAAACATTTTAAAAAAGTTTTCTCACCAGCAAAGGCCCCTGATATAGAGATAATAGAGGCCGCTACACAGAATGAAAGTGGGAGTGGGAGTGGGAGTGTGATTGGGAACACCTCATTACCCCTTGAGGAGAATATAATTGAGTTGCAACTCTCGGCCAATCAGTCTCTACAGCACTTATTGGATCAAAAGGGCTTATTGTCACCACGGTTATCCCCTTCTCCATGTGGATTGTTTACTTATGATCCGGAGATAGGATCACAGGACTGTTTGATTTCAAATGAGGATATAAGGGTAGAAGGAAAGGGTACACCTGGCAGAGGGCTAAGGCCGAAAGGTAAAGAAAGTCAAAATCAGCTTGACAATCAGAAAATAGTGACAGAACAGAGTGAGGATCTAAACTTAACCCCAGGGTCAAATTTGGAACTCTCTGCTACCCCTGCCTCTTCAATGTTGGACCTTATATTATTATTACAGAGGACACTACAAGGGCTTCTAGAAGTTACGTTGTCAAACAATGATATTCTAAAAGTACAAAAAGAGCATCTAGCTAAAATAGAGGGTGAGTTACAGGGGATTAGATGTCAAATGCCATCTATGATAAGACCAGTCCCTGACCCAGACCTGCAGCCCCTTGCAGAGGAATTGGCCGTAACAGTTGATTCACCTAAGGAAACACACAAGGTTTATATTTCAAAACGGCCAATGAGAGTATTAAGAAGGGGCGAGGTCCTCAGATTTGGGCTAGTTAACCGAGCGGGACGAGTAGGAAGGAAGCCACAAAAAAAGGGGAGTGATAAGACAGTGAAAAGATCCAGGGTAGCAGAGGCGAGAACTGGGGATAAGGTACAAGTATTAGAGCCACCTAACCCTATTAGGGGAATAACGAGAAGGAATACCCCAAAGAAGCAAGATAAAAATGCGCAATTAGATAGTAACCCAAGTATGCAGGAGAAACAAGTAAGGTATATACCTCCAACTGAGCCTAAAATCGCTGGTCCTCATGCGGGCCACGGCCGCATTGGAAGGTTCCAACCCGGCAATATACGGGATGCAGGAATTAGAAGGCCTAATAATCAAACCTACACGGCACATATGGCACAACATCTTGCACTAAAAGGGGTAAGGAAGGAGGGTAAAGAGAATAAGTGGCTATACTTTGAACCAATCCCAACAGGTAAAGGTGGTAAGAAGATAAGGAAGAGGCTGCCGCTAAATAGGTCACAACTTCTGCAAGCGTTTGCCCTGTGCCCAAACTTGAAAGGTATAGGGACAAATGACTTAAGGCAAGTGGGATTTAAGCAAAATAAGGAAGGAAAGGAGGTGACCAGGGTATTGGTGTACTAGGATTTGGTAAAGATTATGATTGAAAAAGCAGAGAGTGAGGTACATAAGGAAGGGATACGGATAATATCGGAAGAGGAGGTGGAAATAGATGTAGAAGGTAAAGAGCTGCAAGGAAAGATTTTTTTAAGGTGCCATGCAGGATTAAGAAAGAGACAGGTAAGGATAATCGACCAAGAAAAAGAGGAAGGAGTAGGCTGGGGTAACCTTAAAATAGTTGCAAATAATTCAGATGTGGAAAATTGGTGGGGAAACTGGAGTCAGGGAACTAGCCACGCAGGCCCCTCAAACAGGTTTACTGAGATGCCTGGTGAAGAAGGATTCCTAGACGACGTCGAATAGGTAAAGGGTACGCCGCACGGCATAAGAATAGTTTCCTGGAACATAAATGGCCTCGGTGATCAATCTAAACAAGACAATATAAGGGAATTAGGAAAAAGTACCGAGATCATCTGTATCCAGAAAACCTGGCTATGCGGCAAGACCCCAACATTCGATGGCTTCCGCCAGTTTAATCGCTCGGCAAAGAAACAAAGGTTTGGGCGTCCAGCGGGGGGAATGATGACACTGTTGTCAAATAAAATAGTGAAGAAGGTGACCGAATTAACTGTAAAATGTAAAGGGTTGCTTGCATGCAGGTCAACATTATCAGTTACTGACAAAATGAACATAACATTGATGCTTTTAAATATTTATATGCAATGGGCTAGTACAGAGGAATATGCCGTAGAAATGGGTTATTTTAAAGAAGATATGGACTTAATATGTGAAAAGTACGACATGGATTTGATTGTATTAATGGGGGACTTTAACCATAAACTGAACCCAAAGAAAGTAGATTGCTGGTTCTTAGAATTACTGGAGGCTTATAATATAACTCAAGCAACTTTCCCAGATAGTGGGTCCACAACTAATGATATTCAGCTGGGAAACTATCTGGGGACTAAAAGCCTCTTTTGCCTAAATGGAAGACAACCCCGAGATTGCCCAGCGAAGAAAACTTTTAAATTAGGTTCACAAAACTGCCCAATAGATTATGTCTTTATGTCACTCTGGAATTTTGATTTAATTAAAGGATTTAGGATTACAAACAGAGAAGGGAGTGACCACAACCCATTAGAGCTAGATCTCCTAGATGTTCATCTGAATCCCAGTAACAAAGTCATTGAACAACAAGTGGGATATCCCAGGCGGATTACAACGCGGCTAACAGAAGAATTCATAGCTCGGCTAGTAACATTTCAGCAGAACCTAGATCTGGGCACAGTAACTGGTGAGTGCTTGTATTGGTATGTGGGAAAAATTGAAGAAGTGGTCCAAAGTCTGTGTGACGATCTGAGGAAAGATAAATTAAATGCTAAAAAGAATCTAAAAAAGCCGGAGAGACAAAGAAGGTGGTTCTCAAAGGAATGTTTGAAAAAGAAGAGGGAATTAAGGAGAGTTGCACGTAGCCTTAGCATAAATTATGAACAGGATAGGGTCAATAAGCTCATAAAACTAAAAAGAGAATATAATATGTTAATTAGAAAGGCAAAAAGAGTCTATAAAGAAGGCTGCTGGACAAAGTTGCTTGAGGCAATAAAAACAAAGAATATACGCCAGTTTTGGAACCTGGTTCAATCAGCAGCGGACCACCCGGCGGCCGCAATGAACTGTGTGGTAGAAGAGGCAGCATGGGAGAAATATCTGCTGGAACTATATAGCCCAGGGAGAGAACCGGAGGAGGGTGTGCTACCAGATTGGAGCGGTCTAGTAGCAGATTTAAAACCCGACTTTTCGGTTACAGAAGTGAAAAACACGATAAAATCTCTGAAGTTAACTAGGGCAGCCGGTCCAGACAACCTCCCTACCCAGTTAATTAAAACCCAGTTGAACTGGTGGGCAGAATTTTTTTCCAAGATGTTTCAAGTTATTTTAGATACTGGGAAGCTCCCCAATAATTGGAAGGGTGCAATAATTAGGCCTATACAAAAGAAGGGCGATATGCATGCCCCTAAGAACTACAGATTAATTAATCTGATAGACATTGGGGAAAAGATCTTCACAAAAATAATTTTATGTAAGTTAAAAGATTGGGTGGACCAGAAGTCAGTGGTACCGGTAGAACAGGGGGGATTCAAAGAAGGTCATTCCACCATGGACCATTGCTTCGCCCTCTGGGCACTCGGCCGGAAATCAGTAGAGCAAAAGGGGAAAATGTATTGTTGCTTTGTTGATTTTCGGGCAGCCTTTTACTCAGTGGACCGTAAGAGCTTATGGGAGTGCCTGATAAAGTATGATATACCGGAAGGCCTACTGGCCATCCTAAAAGAACTACATAGAGGGAACTGGACCCACGTAATTAAGGACACACAAGGGTCACTGACACAGAAAATAGCCATAGGGAATGGGCTAAGACAGGGTTGTGTCTTGGCCCCCCTGCTCTTCGCCATATTCCTAGCTGACTTACCGGCAGCACTGGAAGTGGAAAGAAGTGCAAGCCCCAGAATGAGTGGCAGGAAAGTATCAAGTCTTCTATATGCAGATGACCTTGTGATACTTGACCAAACGGAGCTAGGGCTCCAAAGGAAATTAAATGTTTTTAGAGAGCACTGTGAGGCAAAGTTTTTAGTTGTAAATATGGACAAAACAAAGATTTTATGTTTTGGTAAGAGAGACAAAACTTTTAACTGGTTTTTAGGACAAATAACATTGGAAATTGTAAAAGGATATAAATACCTGGGCCTCTGGTTCAACAGCTCCCTAAAATGGTATACCCACCTAGAAGCACAAAAAACAAAAGCTTTTTCTTCTATTTGTGGGTTGAAAAAATTCAATGAGGATTATGGGGACATGTCACATAGACCGATGTTAAAGGCCTATGAAGCCATGATCCCACCCCAAGTATTTTATGGGACAGAAGTTCTCACCTTAAGTGGCAAAGGAGAGTGGGATCGGGAAGAAGGCAAGGCCCTAAAAACGTTATTGTCCTTACCAAGCTCCGCAATGATCCAGGCAATTAGAATGGAGATAGGAACAATAGCGTGGAGCAGTCAGGCTCAAATGTCTCTGTTAAGATTCTGGAAACGCCAGGATCCAGGGGGAGTGCAGAAGGTCTCACATTGGTGTAGTGAGGAGATCCGGCACAGTACCTTAAAATGGGCCAAGGACGAGAGAAAGAAAATTCAGGCTATAGCAGGGAGTTTAAATGTGAGCTCAGCACAGCACCCTCTTGATGTAGAATTTACCAAGAGATCACTCAGGTACCAAGGCCTGGGACAGTCGAGGATGCATGATCTGGAATATCTGAGCAAGAAAAAATCTGTACAAGGTATAATAAGCTCCTGGGTAAATGCTGCATGGTATCCATATCTGGAAACCCTGCCTAACCATGGGCTTAGGTGTGAAATCCTAAGAGTACGAATTGGCATTAACCCATGGTTAATGGAGGGAAAAATAAACGCAGAAATGTTACATCCAGACGGAACATGTAAATGTGGGCTTGGAACCAGAGCTGAAATTTTGCATATATTGCTAGATTGCCTGGCGGTTTTAGACTTGAGAAAATTGTTTTTACGCCCAGTATTCTTAAAATATGGAATAAGGTCACGAGCCCAAGCTATTGTTTTATTGACAGACATGACAAGTCTTGATATTGCTATTGCACTAGGAAACTACATGAAAGGTATAAACAGCTTCGTACGGGATAAACTTAAGGGAGGTTAGAAATTTTATTTACTTTTAAAAATCTCCCGATCCCGATTATACAATTATTTTAGCCGTAATGAAACATTATGAAACCGAATTGTTTTAAATGCTGCTGCTATTGGGGAAAGGAAGTGGATAATGTACCCCTTTTAAAATAGAGTATTAATGGTACTGCTGTTCTAATGAATTTTATGCAGTTTTAATTATTTAATATAAGTGTATGTAATATTGAAAATGTTGATGCTATTGGGAGAGGAGGTGGATATCGGACCTTTTAATATATGTACAAGCTAAGGTAGTTTTAAAGAATTGTATGGTATTTATTTGTTTTTCCGAGATCTTCTGGTGTTTAAAGACCATGGTCTAAATAAACAGAGTTTTCTCTCTCTCCTCCCAGCAAGAGAAAATTCAAGTAAAACATTTGCTGTACCAGAGCGCATTCCCTTTCTCAGGACCTCCTTGATCCCGCTGATGACTCTCTGGATATATCAATTGCCTTAATACCATTGAAGCAATATCATAGAACAACTGCACCTGCCAGTCCATTCTTTCAAATGGATACAAAGCACACCCATCTGTGACTTGCCACCTGCTGGAACAACAATCATCTCAAACGCGCACTGGACAAGACCCTCAAGCAAGCACCAATAGATCCGAAAGATAGATATGTCAATGATTACTGTTAAACTGACCAGGTCGCCAACAGCATCTTCCCAATGCACGCTGAAAGTGCCCTTGCATGGAGGGTCCTGAAACTGTAAACATCCTTTCAGGACCTACACCATTATGGGAGGTGTTGAAGTGCACTTCACACAGGCTGTTGAGTGCCTGATCATAAGCACCATGTGGAAAGTCCCTGGTTCGGATCTGGTGTAATCGCTTCCGGGGTCCGAAGCGAGAGATCAGGTAATCTTTGTGGTCCCACGCTAAGCTGAAATCTCACGGACGCACATTATTCCATCAGAACGTTTGTAAAGGCACAGCCATGACCAAGAAATACACAAAAAAAAACACCACACCTCTTTCAGAGCAGGGACCAACAAGACACCTCTACACAGACAGAGACTAACATGCGACTATCTGAGCCGAATTGCTTTAGAAGGAGCTGATTTGAGAGAACTGGAGGAGGAAATAAGACAGTAATGCAATTGTCCATGCTGCTCTTCAGAGTTCAAAAAGTGTGTCAAATATAAATGGCCTTCTGAAAGGTCCTACGTTTGCTGACCCTGCCCAGTAGCTCAAACCTACTTTGTGTGACTTTCCGCAGATTCTTGACTGGAATACAGGAGGGACAGTCTCTCTGGTGCGTGCCTGTCAACAAGAGGATAACCTTCAAGCTCCTCACCCACGCACACAAAGCACTCCACAACTCCGGACCAGCCTACCTCAACAGACGACTCAGCTTCTACACCCCCACCCGCCAGCTCCGCTCGACCAGCCTCGCCCTCGCCACAGTCCCCCGCATCCGGAAAACGACCGCCGGCGGCAGATCCTTCTCCCACCTCGCCGCCAAGACCTGGAACACCCTCCCCACCAACCTCCGACAGACCCAAGACCTACTGGCCTTCAGAAGACTCCTCAAGACCTGGCTCTTCGATCAGTAGCAGCACCACCCCCCTCTTCCCCCAGCACCTTGAGACCCTCGCGGGTATGTAGTGCGCTTTATAAGTTACATGATTGATTGATTGATTGATTGATTGAGAGTTCACCTACACGGAATGCACACAGAACAGCCTGGGGCAATGCAAGCAATAACAAAAAAATTGTCTGCAGTTCGAGCACTAACTTGGTGAAACAGCAGATATACTGGAAACCAGGGCCGGAATGGCCGTAGCGGGCACCGGACATTTCCCAGGTGGGCCACAAGGGTGGGGGTCGGTTTTGGGCCTCTGGGGGGCCGTTTATGTTACAGGACCGTTTTTGCTGCATAGCTGTAATATCGGCCCTTATAACAAAATCGGTCGAAACCGGCCCTGGCAAACAGCTCGGCCGCACCCCCAAACCCCCGGGGGGCCGAGGAGCACTTTACCAGGGCCGGTTTTGGTTCCCAGTCCGGCCCTGCTGGAAACAGGGCAAAAACGTTATTGTCTGTTCAGGGGCGCCCGAGTCTCCATTTGGAAAAGATCATTGGCTACTTCACGGAGGATGTACATTGTGATATCCTCCGTGCCAGCTCCCCAGAGATACTGTAGATGCATGCTTATTGTGGGTGTACATGTGTATGTGTGTGCATCAGGGAGACGTGCATCCCTGTAAGTTGTTTTTGGCCATTTGTTACATTTGTAATATAACCAAGGCACATGTACCCAAGCATTATGTCATGTGCCTGGGCCAAAGCCACAATGAAAACAATGCTCACATTGCATGGCTCAGGCTCTAATTTATGTATGCACCTTTGGCGTTAGGAAAGAACTGAACAAACTCCTGCAGCCCTGTTTGAAATAGAAGATTTTCATATTGCGTTCGCTGTTAATTTCCTGCGATTTCTCAATTGTCCAATGACCAAATGAAGAGTGAATGCCTCTCTTTACTCCTCTCTATGGACAACGGGCCCTATTTACAAGCCCCTATTGCCACAGGAACATCACTTTTTATGACGTTCCTGTGGTGATAGGGGCTTCGCCTTATTTACAAGGCGGTGTTAAGCCGCTTAACGTGGCTTAACGCCGCCTTGTAAATCAGGCCCCCTTTCATTACACTTAGCATGAAAAGGGTGGGCAATAGGAGTTACGGTGGGCGTTCTGCCGCAACACCCATCGATTTTGCCGCTGCCCCCTATTTACAAGAGTGGCGTAAATAGGAGGCAGCGCCAAAATTCAGAACAGGAAAACCTGGTGTTAACATCGAGAGATGAGGAGAAATGCTTTATTTCTTTTTGTTTTTGCTGTTTCTATGTTGCTGCATTGTGCAGCACACAGAGAAACAGCAAATTGCCATGAATGATTGTTTATGTGCAGGAAGGTGTCCCTTCCGCACATAAACGATCATTAAAAAAATGACGATTTGCAACTTCTTTGTCACACATAGAAGTTTCCCATCCCCATTCTGGTTTGTTTGTGTGCAGGAAGGGACCCCTTCCTGCACATAAACAATCATTCCCTCAACGCAGGCACCCTTGTACTATGGTGAAAGGATGCCTGCATTGGCGCTAGGCAGCTTAATTTAACTCCAGAGCCGGGGGACATGCAGGGGTGCACTGTATTATTATAAATACAGTGCATACCAGCATTTCTAAAGTGACAGATCATGGCGTTAGCTATTTGGGAGCTAACCCGCGCTCTGCCACATTATTGTAAATATGGCCCACTGTTTTAAGAAACAGTGAGAAAACTCACTGAGAACTATCCTTCATAAAAAGAACGACATGCAGGTGAAAGTGATAGTGTCATATTGCAGCTAGATGATATGTTTTTTTTTTTTTAATGTACTGTCTAGATACAACATGGTACAATCTGGGAATGATACAACATTAATAGAGTACAGGCAACACCATTTCGAAGTGGCTGACCTTTGGTAGCTTGGCACACAAGCAGTCAGGCTGAACTTAGAGGCACATTTTTAAGTATTTATGCAGCACACAAACTGTAATAATGTGAAAATACAACACAAGAAAAATCCCACACGAAGTTAGAAAAATAGAGAAAATGTTAATAAATAAAATGACATGAAAACAAATGAAATCCAAACAGTTGAACCAGAGTTATCTCGGATATCTGGTCATGCGAGAGCGAGGCGGAGTCAAAAGTTAAGGCTGAACGCGATGGAGCATGATTTGGATACACGAGGTGGATTTGGCCCGGTCTCTGCTTAACGTCAGACTTCAAAGAAATTCTGCGAAAAAGTCCAGAAGAAGGTAGAGGTTAGCGTGGCAAGGCAGCAGGCTGTGTGCAAGGAGGAGTATTTGTCACCAGTGAGTGCTAGAGGAGGTCTCAGTGAAGCTGCCTATGATGACAGGAAAAAGCTGTAAATCGGCTGAGGAGCTCATCATTGCTGAGGGGGAGCCTGCCACTGTTTAGTTTTTACCTTCAGATTTAAACAACGTTTTGGAAGTTGAAAACCTCCAATGGGACCAATCTGCAAGCCATAGCCAAAGAGGGCTCCCTAGGCTGGATACCAACGCTCAGATGCTCCAGCTGAAACAGGATTTGCTGCTGCAGAGAAGACCATAACAGACGCACCCGCGAAGTCAGGCAGAGCAGCGATGCATTTAGGCGTATCAGCTGGCAGGTAGATCCCCTCCTTCTGTTGGTTTCCAGCCACTTTTCGGTAAAAACTCCCAACTTCTAAGGTTCCAGGAGCTGGGGTCACCACCTGGGGTGTTTGGACTCACTCTAGCAGAGGTCAGGTGCAGGGTTTAACGTCTCTGTAGCTAGTTATGTTCCTGTAGCTCACACAGGAGGCCAGCCAACTAGGCCATGGAGTCACTCTGATAGTCCTGGGTTCAGGAGATGGTCCTTGCTCCTTCAAGCAGCAAGCAGACCTCAAGCAGCAGGGCAGTCATCTGAAGAAAAAGGCAGGTCTCAAGCAGCAAAGCAGTCCTCTGGTAGCAGCAGGGCGGTACTCTGAGATACAAGAAAGGCCTCAAGCAGCACGGTCATGCTCTGGAATACAATACAGTTCTTCTGAAGTCTTCCACAGGTCCAGGAGTGTTCTGAAGAGGTGGCTCAGGAAGTCCAATATTTACACCTGATGGCAGCCTTTGAAGTGGGGGTGATAAACTTGTTACTTCATAACTGGTTCTGGAAAGTTCTTCTCTTCCCCTGCCAAAGCTCCAAGTTGTCTGGGGTGACAAATAACTGGTGTCAGGTCCTTTTAGTGTGTGCTGAAGCATCCCTTTGATATGTAAGTGGAGCAGGAAACAGTTCCACCCCTCCCATCCTTGCAGGATGGCCCATCCTGCCAACAACTAGTCTCTCTTTGCCTCACTGTCTGGGAGGAACACACAGAGGCCGACTGCCAAGCTATTCACAGTCACATGACCCACGGCACAGGTTGCAGGCCGCAAATGGTTAGGATAAGAAAATGTCAATGTTCTAAAAGTGGCATTTTCAGAATTATAACTTAAAATCTGACTTCACCATTAAAGACGATTTTTAATTACAATTCATTGAGTCCAAACGTTACATCCCTATCTGTTCTCATTCAAAAGACAGCACTTAATAGTAAGGTAACCCAATGTTATCCAATGGCGGAGATAGGCCTTACAGTAGTGAACATTTTTTTAGGGTTTTTCACTACTAGGACATGTAAAACTGGAAAATACATGTCCTACTGTACTCCCTGCCCTATGTGCTGTTTAAGGTCTACCTTAGGGGTGACTTATACGTTTTAATAAGGAAGGTCTAGGCCTGGAAAAAGGTTTATTTTTAGTTTAAACTGCACTACAGCCTGGCAAGCCTGATCCATGTTTTAAAGTGCAACTTAAATGAGCGACAAAATGAGCGCTGGAGGCCTACTGGTAGCATTTATTTTACAGGCCTTGGGTACATGTAGTACCATATACTGAGGACTCATAAGCAAATTAATTGTGTCAATTAAGTGTACACCAATTGTATCATGTTTTAATGAGAGAGCACTAGCACTTTACCACTGGTTAGTAGTGGTAAAGTACACAGAGTCCTTATGACAACAAAAACGTAAATCAGAAAACAGGAGAAGTGAGGGTAAAAGGTTTGGGGTGTCCCTTCTTAGAAGGCCAAGTCCAACAAAACCTAATGGAGTCATGTACATAAAATATAGAGTTGATCCACCCTGCTGATGTTCAGGATAGTTTGTGGATAGTTTCAAATGTTCAAAACACGTGCATCAGGAGCGTTGTTGGAGTCCATTTCGAACCTTGGTCTGGTAGTGTTGCTTGACTCTCTGATGACAGTTGTATAAGGACTTGGACTTTGTCAATTACTTTCTGTGGTCTTCCTCTGAGTTCATCCAACTTCCTGGTATTCATCAGAGGGGCAGTGTCAAGTCCATTTCTCATTTGTTGAGGCCCCTTAAGTGTGTTGCCAATGACACTGCATATGGTCTGAGCTGGGGCTGAATGGGTGCAGCAAGAAGGCCACTATAAGACCAATGAGGAGCCACTGCCTAGTCACTCATACAGCCGTAGGGTTAGATGGGTCATGGTCCAGGAGTGCCACAGACAACAGGGTTCGGATGTAGCTGGAGAGAGCAGATAGTAACTAGTTGAGGGGTTCTTCAGAGCGTCATGGGCACCTTGTGGCTTTTGATGTTTCAATGTTGTCAGACTCCACTCCAATTGTAAGATGCTCCACAGAATGTAGCGGTGATACACTAAACAGGGACTGGGATTATGATGTTGCCAGTAGGTTAAACCTGTGCTACAGATGTTGATGACTGCCTTCATGGTTGCATGGATTCTTTCTTAGTTAACCTACGGATGGCGTGATGGTGCCTTCATAGCCTGATTCCGTGAGTTTCTGGTGTTCTACTTGTGCAAGGCATCTGTAGCTCTTGGCTTGCATTTCATGGTTTGCTGGGCTGCCGGTGACTGTGCCTGGACATTTGCTTGCAGATTACTCTTGGTTCTTTCACTGGCCTTCACCAAGTTGTCATCACTCCACATAAGAGGTGAATACTAGGCCCAGCAAAAAACACAGTCAATAAGGAATGGCTTCCTCCTTCAGCACCCTGCGCTCAGCAGATCCTCACCTTGCTCAGGTACCTCCAGTCAATGCCGCCAACCATGCTCCCAGATGCAGGTCAAGCTCCGTACTCCGGGACATGGGCAGAGGCATATCCCCAGTCCTCACTCGGTGTGCACCAAGAAAATGAAACAACTACCTTACCGTGCAGACCACCAGAGTCTGCAATCAGGCCTAGAGGCACGCCCGTTCTCCAGGCTGCAGCCGATGCTTCATCACCCGCTACCAGTAAGCAGCAGTAATAAGGCCCCTCTAAGGTAGCGTAGTTCCACGGGGAAATGCCATGATACAGTATGAGACCATTGTATAGCAAATTGCATGGATAAATGTCGGATTATCTGCCCGGCTGGCAGAGCCTCCAAATTTGGTGTCCATTTTGTGGCCCGGCTCTCTAGCAATACCCATTATGCCCTGTAATTCAGCAACTTTTGTGATATTATTACTGGTATAAATGGTAACTGTCTAAAGATTTCACCTTTTTTGTACAAGTTTAACACAAAAATACAGCAATAAGCAATTGGAATCTTTGTGTAGGTCTTTCCACTGCGAAGGGACACCTATTGCCACATTTTTAGTAACGTTTGATCCATTTGAACAGCAGATGATGGATAATGTAAATACTGCATCAAATTCATAAATAAGCTGAAAACACCACTGCCGCAGTGTCGCATAATTTTAGTGGCCCTTCCTATAATGCAATCAAGACTGCACTGGGGGGTTTGAAAGGATGGCAGCAATATATGCCATAGAAAACCCTGCAGTGCAGAAGGATGCCAAACTGCTGTCCACAATTGAGGTACATGCAGATGGGTTCTAATATGTGAATGATAGCTCTGGGCATGAATGGATCAAGCACCAAATGTTTCTGATAATGTCCTTTTCACAATATGCCACTTTTTATTTAATTATAGTACCTCTTCCCTGTTTTGTGAATCACGATCTGCTGTTTCTGAGCCTTGAGACCATATTTTGCCCATCTAAGTGTACACTATATGGGCAAAAGATTTTGGAAAAGATCCTAAGATTTAGATGATCTTTGTCTCTTTGTTTGTGCATTAAGGGCCAGTTAGATTTTGACAGTCAATATTTCATCTCCTTGGTGGTGCGTAAGGCAGTGCTTGGTACAAACACATTTTACCCCTGTGCTATGAAAGCAGGTTGGAGGCGGTGTTAGTGCGTGACAAAAATGTCTGCGCATATTGCTTAGTGTTGCATTTTGTTGTGATGGCGAGGTGCTTTTTTGTGTGGTTGAGCTTTTTGTGGAGCCTAACTACATTGTGTTTTTATGTTATACTTTGGTTGTTGTGTTGTGTTCTAAATGTTTTGTTGTCTTGTGACCTGCTATGGTTTTTTTTCAGTATTCATTTTTGTTATGTTGTGCTTCAAAACTACTTTATAGATGCCAAGAACATCTTCCATATTTCAAAACAGCAAATTCCTTTTTTGTTCCAGTGAAAAACATAATTAACACTGTGTAAAGTGGTACATTACCATTGCTAGAGCTCTTCAACTATTTATGACACTATGCAGGCCACAATTGTAACTGAGACCTGTCTTAAGTTAACTCTTCCGCAGCCGGATTACTAATAATTTATGACCGGTGCTATTAAAAAAATGTCCTTGGTGGTAAGTTAAGACAGTGGGACATATTTACCCGGAAATCCCGGAGCGCGGTGCTGCAGCAAATATTGCTGCGGCAAATATTGCAGCGCCACGCTCTGCCATTCCCAAAACACTGGGATGCACAGTATTTACAACAATACTGCACACCCCTGTGTTTTCCCTAGCTCTGGTGCTAAAAAATAGCTGCCTAGCGCCAACACAGACATGCTTGTGCCACAGTGTGAGGGTGCCTGTGTTGCAGGGAATGATTGTTTATGTGCAGGAAGGTGTCCCTTCCAGCACATAAACAACCAATAACGGTGATTTGATACTTCTATGTGTTCTGCAGAATGCAGCACATATAGAAGAAGCAAATGGCCATTATTTAATGATTTGTTATGTGCAGGAAGGGACACCTTCGTGCACATAAACAATCATTAATGGCATTTTGTTCTTTCATGGTGTGCTGTAGAAAAACAAAAACAAGGAGAAATAAAAGTATTTCTCCTTGTTGTGCCATTTTAACGCCTGCTATTGTATGGCGCTCGTTTTTGGCACGGCCACAGCTTTACACCTCCCTATAAATCTGGGGCAGCGTCAAAAAGCAATGGTTGTTGTTGTGAAACGCTCACAGCAACACCCATTGCACAGCCCTTTCACGCAGATACCTGTGTGAACAGGCACCATATTTACAAAGCGGCGTTAATCCACAAAAAGGGGCTTAGCGCCACTTTGTAAATATGGTGCAGGGCATTGCACCACTGGAGCGTCTAAAAAAGTGACATTGCGGTGGCACAATCCCCTTGTAAATATGCACCAGTGTTTGGTGCAAAATAATTTTTCCACTATAATATGAAAGCAGGTTTTTGAATGTGGTAATATGTGACAAGAATGTTTTGCATATTTTCTGTGTGGCATTTTGTTGTGGTGGTGATGTGTTCTCATGTTTGAAGTGCTGCTGTCTGTTTTGTGCTACATTACTGCTATGTAATGTTAATATGTTGTTTTGCTGCATTCTGTTGTGACAGTTTTGTATGTTATTGTGTTATTTGCTGTTGTTTACTTTTGGTATGACAACAAGTGCTGCTACATTTCTGGGGAAAAGCAGATGCCTTTAAACTTCTCTTGACAAGCAGCTATATACTGCTGTCTGGTGGCAAAATAGTGCTGTTCAAGCTTCTCAAATATTTTAGACACCAGTCAGTGCAAAACCGTGGTAGAGGCCCTGTCCAACATTAGCACTTTCAGCACTCGCTTCATGTAATACAGCACTGTTCACTTTATGGGATACAGCCAAAAGTATCTGAGTCCCATATCCAAACTTCTGCAGAAGTATAGATTTTATTTTGTTCCATATCTTTCTTTTCAAATGTTAGAAAGTTATGGTTGGACCATAAAACACTTTTGACTGGCAGCATTTCATATCTTGATGCTAAGTTAAGGTAGTGCTTGCTCTAAACACTATTTACCACTGTATTATGAAAACAGTATTCTTGAGGTGGAAATGTAGATGTTGTGTTCTTTTTTGACTGTTTTGATATGCCAAGTTATGTTCAAATTTGCTTGTTATTTTGTTTTGTGTTCCTTTTATTTTGTTTTGTTCTGTTGTTCACTTTAGACATGCCAACCAATGCTGCTACATTTGCAAAATTGCACTGTTCCCACTCTTTAACCCAAAACCGTGGTAGAGACTTAAGACCTTATTACAAGTTTGGCGGTCCTCCTGTCGACCCACCACCGCTGCACCGACAGGAGGACCACCAAGCCCATAGTGAGCATGCCCGCTGGATTACAAGTGTAATCCATGGCTAGTGGGTAGTGCTGCGGCGGTGTTACAGCGGTGGGCTGTTAGGCTCATAGGAGAGCCTTAACTGCAGACTACCGCTGTGACAGCGCCTGCAGCACAATCCTGCACTGTGTGGAATGCATGCCACACCATACAGAATCAGGGGGTGCAATTCCAGGGGGGCACAACCCCCTGCATGTACCCCCAGGCCCAGAAGTGGCAGGGTGCACTGTTAGGGCCCCCTTACTTCCATGTCCGTCATCCTTTTCATGTCTGGCTCACCACCATGAAAAGTGCGGTGGAAATAAAAGTTGGAATATGCTCAGGGGTGCTACAGAGGCACCTCCAGTATTTCCCTTCCCATTTCCAGACTGCCAGCACAGAGGGATCCTTGAACTGGGTGGAGCCTGTGGTCTCATGGCGGTCCGACCGCCACACTCATAATACGGCAGTGTGGCGGTGGTCGGACCACCACCACAAGTACGGCAGTCCTGTGGACTGCCGTACTCGTAACAAGGCCCCAAGGGTTGGTGGGCAGGATACTCATCACAAATGTGATGGATGTCCTGTCTGCCATATTACAAATGATTTGCAGCCTATGGCACTTGTAACACAGCTGTGGGAACATCCAACACATTCTGTGGCGTGGTCATTCTGCAGCCCACCCACCAAGCTCTAAATAAGGCCTTTAGTCTAAACATAGTGCTCCTAGAACTTTATGCTCTTTTTGCTTCAGTTCCGTAAAGTTATTATTTGTTGCGAAATCACCAGTATTTTCAAATACAATACAATACAATGTTAAATTAGTTAGCCTGAAACAATATCACTGAGCTAATTAAACCTCTCGAATGAAGATTTACTTGGTATGGTGTTTTAAGGAGGGCTTTTTATACGGTTTAGGAAGTTTTATATTAAATCTTGAAAAATGATGCCTGTCAGTGACCTAATTAGAGTCATTTGCATACTAATGAGACTTTGAGAAAGATAAGCAATATCTGCATGTAAGAGATAATTAATTTACATTTCATGAATCATACAGATATTCAACCACAATACTCAGCAGTTGACATTAACTTTAAGGCGTTGTAAAATGTAATTCATGATGAACTACTTCGGAAATTCCACAGTACACTTCCACAATTGACAAAGTGTAATGAGTAGAGTCTAAAAAATACGCATTCTTGCCTAGTTGTATGCTTGATCTTGTATAGCATTAACGTGAGGTTGGATTGTCACTTGTAATGTTAATCATCACTACCTCATAAACTCGCAGATCACAAAATATGGGCAATTTACAAAATTGAAATGTATATCCAAAACAAGGCTATAGAACAAAGTTCCTATCTAGTATTTATATTCATCCATGCCAGGCACCCAAATTTGGATCAGATAGCACAAGGGACTAATACATCAATTTAGACATCTGTGTTTGAATTTATTGTCACAGCCCCAAATATTGGTAGCTTCAAACAGCCTTTCATTATTCTGAGAAGGTTGATAGAATTTGTACAATTAAGTTGGGTAAGGATATACATCTGTAATCTGTTATTACTGATAGGAGACCACTTCTGGGCATTCTACAAATACACTTGTTATGTTATATAGTTACTTGGTCAAGGTACAGAATTTTGTGAAATTATCAGAATTTAGGGAACTACGGTCTAGATGTGCGAAGATTAGTAATAGTGATTACCAAATAGCGTTTTTTGCAAATCTATAACTGGTAATTGCTGCTACCAATGCACAAAAGTAATATCTGGCCCATTGGTGATTCGTAGAGGGTTGCAAATAGATGTACTTCATGTATATTAATAAGGTAGGTCGCAATTTGTGAACCACTCTGACTTGCTGCCATCACAAAGAATGGAGGCCTGCTGGGGTCAGCAGACAATCATGTCTGTGATTGTTTTTAAATAAAGCAATCTTTGCTTTTTTAAATGCAGCCCATTTTCCTGAAAGAAAAATGGGATGCATTTAAAAATAAAAAATGAAAAGTTTCATTTTTTATTTTGAGTATGCAGTGGTCCGTGGGACCACTGCCTGCTCTTAAAAAATATTTTTTAAACATTCTCAAAGAGGAAGAGGTCCCAAAGGGACCCTTTCTCATTTATGAATAGGTTACCACCAACTTTGAGTTGGTGGTAAAGTGCAAATGTTTTGCAACCATATTTCAGTCACAAAACATTTATCCATTCCTTTCTGATCCAGTATTTGGAAGGGACGCCCTAAACACTGCCCCTCCAAATACCGAATCGGTATGTATTCGCAATTCCAAAATGCAATTGGGTAACATGTTTCGAAATCGCAATGTGGGAATAATACATACCAAAATTTATTTTTGCGGTTGAAAACGGACCAATTCTGTGAATCAGTCTGTTTTTGACTCCAAAAATGCTTTGTAAATCTAGCCCTATACGCAATCTCTTTTGGTTTGCTTTCATTGTTTAAGCACAAGCTCATCCAATAAATACATCCAGATGAGTCAGAAATCGAAGTAAAAATAAGCATATAGGAGTTTCAAGCAAGACAATAAATACATTTTGAGAAGTTTTCTAAAATTTGGGGTGCTTGCGAGGGCCTCTGAAAGAAAGTGGAATGGTGTTCCGTAGATGAACACCTACAAAGAACAGGGAGCAACTTCCCTTCTTTTTGCTACTGATTGTAGGAACATGGAGTAAGCAAGTACTCGGGAAAGGAGGGACTTCAGCTAAGGACATTTTCTTGAATCTTTCATGCAAAAACAAGAGCCAGTCTAAGATAGCGCCCGAGAAATGCAACAGATGTTTTCACCCACTTTTGCATCTCTTAGGTATTTTTGAATTACTGGAGCCACCAGTGCTTCTTCAGCCGCTCCTGTACAATGAATAACGTGTGCATGTTTTGCATCAACATGGTCAAAAGACAGCATTCCAACATTTCCATAGGGGAATGCTCAGATACAAATGAGAGAATGCCTCTGCCCATACACTGGCTCTGTAGTACTGCCACAGACACAGGGATAAACTAATACTCAGCAAGTGTTCTGACTGTGTGCCACGTAAGTAAGGACGCACATTCAGAGCCACACAGGGTCCCACAGTCAGGTGCGTTTGCACATTGCCCCTGGTGAGGGAGATCACCTCTGTTCTTCTCAAAATCAGCCAGTCTGCTGTCAATAGTGACAGAGGTACCAGTGGTTTGAAAGTGCTGGTCATTCTGTTGATGCAGTACTTTTTCCAGTACAACTAAGTATCCACCTGTCATTGTGACAGCAACTTACAATAAATTGATGGATGAAATGTTAGTATTAATCTTAGAGATGAGCTATTAATGGGGACATATTCAATTCCACAGTTTTTTACCCACTGTGTCACTCTAGACAGAGACAAGCTTTAAACTAAGGGGCTCATTACGATGTCGAGCGGGATCACTTCTGCCTCACACTGCATCGGTCATGGGACTGACCGACCCCCGGTCAGCGGTCCCGACCGCCCCATTAGGATGTGACCAAACACTGTTCGGTCACATTCCTATATTTTACTATGGAGAATGCATTCTGGTCGTAAACCGGCCATAATGCATGCTCCCATAGTAAAATGGGAGGTGCAGTTCATCCCTGCACCCCGTGGCAGGCACCTCAATGTGCCTGACACAAGGTGCAGGGATCAACTGGTGCCCCCTCGTCCTCCAACAAGAGGCCGTGCACCAAAGGGGGCTCTGCTGGGGGCCTCCAAAGACACTTTCCAGCATGGTTTCCATGTCGGACAGACCGGCATGGAAACCATGTCGGAAACCGTCATTGTAATCTCAAGGGTGGAAAGCTTGCCCCTGAGATTACTTGCCGCATTCTGACTGGCAGATGGGAGCCCATCGGAAGCCAGCCGTAATGACCAGTTGGATTCCCTTCAAAATGAGCGATCGGAAAGGAATCCGACCGAAACATTACAATGCTACTTGGAAGGCTCCGACCGTCAGTCAGAGCCTTCCGAGACGCATCAGTCTCCCTATAAGCCACATTTCTTCCAGATGGAACCACAAATAAGTCCAGACTGGTCTCGGCCTGTAATGAGAGCAGTGCCTATTTTACGATCGATCACACTGTAGACCAAGAGCACGTAATGAGGATGTGCCATTTTACAGGAGGAGAGAGGAGAGAGTGCAAACTTAAGTAATGCAGTCTCAATTTACAAAAAGCTTGCTGCTTGAACAGAATACATTAACCTGAACTCTGCTGCCCAGAGTTAACCAAATGTGTAGATAGGCAAAAGACAGCGAAAGAAGAAAAACTTGGCTAGTGAAACAGAATACAAGCAGGTTTGCTTCATTATATTTGAGAAGACTTTCCTACTGAAACAGAATTAGATGCATTGTTTAAAATGGCTGCAATATATTTGTCCTAAAAATACATGCACATACAGAAACATTTTTGAGCACCTACAATGACATCAAGGTGTCACCGATATAACATGGCATGGTTCATAGAAAACCTTACCATGAAGAATCCAATCTAATGTACATGAAGGATTGACATCATTTTCCTCACCCCAGAATTGGTTCAATTTGAAGGTTACGGTCCTCATTTGAAGTCTGGTGGAAGGAGCCAGTGTTCCTCTGCCACAGTGGAATGTAGTTGTCTACCAGGGAGATGGCTGACAAGCTGCCATAATTACGATTCTACCGTGGTGATCTGCCATCTGCTAATGCAAGCCAATGGTAGCCACCAATGAGGCCATTCCCTGTAGAGACCATCTTTCAAGGTTAGTGGTAGACAACCATCAGCCATAAAAAGAGAAAACTGCCATCACGAAGTGATGGGCAAATCGTTGAAGCAGTTGGTGACAATGACAGAGAAAATCTGCCATATTTACCAAATGTAAGAAGATAATTCACCAAGGCAGACCTGCAGAAGAGACCAAACCACCAAACCAAACATTTTACCTCACTCCGAACAGGAGAAAGTCTCAGAAGTCAGAGGAGCACCATGGCCTCCAGGCAGGTACCTAGTTTCACAGACAATGGGCTAGATGTAATGGTGGATGAAATAATTCACCATTTTGAAAACGGTTTGGGACATATTTTGAAGGTGACAACCATCAACCTGGTTTGAAAATAGCTTAGTTTTAGTAAGTTAATTGCTGTAGAGAATACTAGAATTAAATTCTTATTGTTTAGGTTGTCATGTAAAAGGAAAGGTTCCTTATTATGTGTCATTATTAGTTATTCAGGTATTTCTTTGTCTTGGTATCTTCAAGCGGCAGAAGGAGTAACACTGGTGGCTTTTTTAGTTCGTGCAATTAAACTATTTAAAGTGGGTATAGATGGTGGTTGGCCTGTGATGTGTTTGGGAATGTTAAGCAGTAAATCTTTAAGGAGTTTTGTTGTGGGTACCTAGTAGCTAGTGTTTTCCTCCCTAATATCCTGCAATACCTCCCTTACTTCTATTTCTGTCATATTTGGGGGTGGTTGTGCTCTCTTACATGAATTACAACATCATCTTTTGTAGTTGCCCTCCCATAGCCTGCAATAGAATAATATTTGGTACATTTTCAATTTATATTTTCTGTTAATGCACTTTCTTGGCCGTAGGCCTATGTGATTTAGTAACTTCCTTCCTCTCTGCGATGTTATGTATTTTGCTGCCTCTCTAGTTATATTTGAAAGTGGTGTAATATTATAAATATATAGACTATTTTAAGGTTTGTATGTTTGTGATTTACATGTTAAATTATGCAACTACTTCTGTGTTGTATACTTACATATATGTTCTGTTTAGAGGTTTCACATTGTTTTGAAGCTTTTCCATTGGGGTGTGGAGCACTTGCTTTCTTTTCTGTTGGATTTTTAAAAATAATGTCAGGTTCATTTTAAATGGTAATTTGTTGGTAGTTTATAGAGGTTGATGTAAATAGATTTGTTTTTACTTTGGATGAGTTCATAGTTATTTATTAATTTATCTTACTTTCTTATATCTTTTTGCTGATTTGTAATAGTTGTTTTTTTCTGGGAGTTTATTGTTTTTTCCAAGTTATAGTTTTCTCCTTTTTGAAGATTTATATATTTCTTCTTTAATGGTCTGGTCTGAGTATCTGGCAGTGTTTCCTCAACTTGCCATAACAATAAGCAAAGGGGAATTTATAATATATTTATACTGTTAAAATAGTTACAGATACAATGACAGAAGAGGTTAAGGGCCTGATTATGAGTCTGGTGGTCCTACAGTGGCGGCGGTCCTCCACTGTCCGCTGTTGTACCGCCAAACCCGTGCTGTGATCGCCCGCCAGATCAGGAGTGAAATATTGGTCTGGCGGCCAGTGTTGCAGCGGTCTGCAAGGCTCATAGAAGAGCCTATAATGCAGACCACTGCAGTCAGACCACCGACTGGACCTTCCTGCACAGTGTGGCGTACATCCCACACAGTGCAGGGAAGTGGGGGTGCAAATACAGAAGGGGCACTACATGTGTCCTCCTAAATGCACCCCCAGGAGCGCCAGGGGGCCTGTTGCCTTTCCGCCATCCTTTTCATGCTGGGATCACCACCAGGAAAAGGGCGACAAAAATGCAACTCGCAATATGCTTGTGGTGCCGGCAGTGGCCTCGCCAGCATATTACAGCCAGTTGCAGACCACTGGCTCAGCTGGATCCTTGATCCCCGGCGGTGCCGGCAGTTTTGTGGCCGTCTGACCACCGCAGTCCTATAACTGAGGGCGGTCACGCGGTGTGGCGGTGGTTGGACCGCCACCACGGGTTTGGCAGTCCTATGGACCGCCGAATTCATAATCAGGCCCTAAATATAACACTTTACAGAAAGGGAATTAATTATTAAACCATATGGGCTACACCTACAGCCAAGAATGTGCAGCAACAGAAACCATAAACGGTGCGACTTCCAAGAAAAATGCAGTGGTGAGGAAACAAAGGGGGCCCTACAGGGCCCCCTGGCGCCTCACGCCCTGTGAATGCACACAAAGGGTCACAACATGTGCCCCCCTGTTCTCATGCACACCAGTACCTGCAGGGCACAGACTGCAGCAGTCCATGCCGTGCAGGTACTTCCTTTGATGTTCCCATTGCGGTGCCTATTTCATAGGCACTGCCATGGGAACGCTAAAGAAGTGCCCGCCAGACAGGAGAAAACTCCTGATTTGGCCAGCGGTTACTACATGGGACTGGCAGTGCGGGAGTAGGGAGGTCCCACCCCAGCACCACCAAACTCTCAATAAGGCCTTCAAAGAACACTATACCCAACTTTTAAACATGCATCCTAAATCCCCCCTACCCTCAAAATCCTTAAAAAAGGACCTACCTGTTATGACAAACAGCAGCACCTAACCGCGACTTCGTTCTTGGACAAATGACCCTAAATAACAAAAAAAAAGACTCTCTCCCCATAGAAATTAATGGAAAATATAGTATAAATGTTTAATACATGTAAAAAAATAGAATGCATTTTTTTTAAATGTTAAAATTGTCAAACAATGTTTTAAAAAATGTTTAAAAAATGTTAATGTATAAATTAAATAATAGTAAAAAATATATACAATTATGTAATAGATTCTAATAAAGAAATGATAACATTGTGAACAAATGTAATTAAAAAGTTAATAAATTTATAAAAACATAATGCATTTTTTAAAATGTTAAAATTGTTGAACCATGTTATAAAAAATGTTAGACAGTTGTAAAGTATGAATTAAATAATTTTATAAAATATATACAATTATTTAATATATGCTAATAACAAATTTAAATATTGTGAAAAAATTGAATTAGAAAATTAAATAAATGTGTAAGCACTGAAAAATGACAATTGAAAATGTACATTATACAAATATATTACATTTTATGTGCTTCTGTTTTTTACAGTTAAAAATTTATAAAAAAAGTTTTTTTGCTTCACTTTGAAATTAATTATATTTTTATGTAAAAAATATGTTTTTGCCCTCCCCCACAGCTGCTCTCCCTCCCCTCCCTTCTCCCCTACCCACCTCCTGGCAAGGAGGTCGGCACCTCACTCATCCCTTGCCATCTAGCGTCAACAACAGCCCCCCTGCATGCCCACTACTCCGCAGGTTCAAGCTCACCTCCTCCTCCAAGACCCACTCTGACTAACTCAACCCGTGACTTCGTACGCCGAGAGGTGCTGATCGTTGTACTCAGCACGCTCCCAACCTGGCTTAGTCCTAAGAGATGCCTGCCTACCCCTACCTCCCCCTCTCCCTTCCCCCACGCTTTTGCCCCTTTGAGGGTAATTGCCACTACAACCTACAGTGCAACACCCTCAGATGGATGTAGACCCCACATCATTGACTGTATTCAATCCCCCCGAACTATTCTACTACCTATCACAGGTCATAATGCTGGGGTGTATTTCTGCATTATCAACCCTAATGCTATATACTATGAACAGTGCTTACCTCTTTGATGTTGAAATATACCCCACCCCCTTCTTATCTCCCCACCCCATCCCTCCCCCTCTATTCCTTTTCTGTTCCTTGTTCCTTGTGTACTCCCAGTCCCCTCCCTCCCTCACATTTGTTCTGTGCAGTTTTCCTTTTCAATAATACACATGTACCTGTAATGACAATAGACCCCAGTGAGTATGTCACTCTGTGACTTACTTATATTGCTATGTTTTTCTTTAACTTCCAATAAAGAATTACGAAACAAAAAAATATATATATATTTTATTTAAACTCCAGACCCTTATCCCCTAATAACCCAACATCCTGCTACTAAAAATATATTTCAATTATAATTTAAAAACATTGATAATTTTTTTTTATTACCTTTTCAATTTTTTAAAAGTTATTAAAAATGAAGAAAAATTAACATAACCGTAGACACATATAATAATGCAATACATGGCATACTAATTAACTCTAAAAAACGATATTATTTACAACGATATTTCCTACATCGATATTTTTAACAGCAATATTAAAAACAACACACAAAAATTTATTTTCACCTCCGATATACCAGTCCACAATATATTTGAAGTCCCGATTGTCTTGACACGATATTTCTGTATCAATTTTTTCATCTGTTGTTTTTTCCAAACACCTTGGACCAATGGATTAAGTGTACCCGGGACAGTTTAAAACAGTCATTAATAAACCTGCAGTTTAAAACAGTGTGTTCACAAGTCCATACTTTAGGTCATAATAAAACCAGCTGGATTCCAATCAAGTCAGTTAAAAACAAAACCCCGAGTTCAGTATGTAAAACAAAACAAGAATAGCTCTTAGGGACAGACAAAAGATTCCTAAAAAAACATTCTCATACGTCTGGAGCTGGTTGATGTTGCTGTAGCCCCAAATCCCCACCCCATATAGAACTGCCAACAAACACTTGTCATTATATATAGTTAGCATCTCCCTCATGGGTTTTTGCTGAGCTTGATGACAAAATTTAGCAGTGTAGAAGTAGATTTATTGAAGTGGAGCTTCCTGTTATTTACAGCCAGATTCCATAAGCTTTGTGCCTCAAATAACATACCCAGATAAGAGGTTAGAGTGAGGCTTACCTTACGATTGCCAACCACAAAATAACAACACTTCCTGACTTTTCTCCCACATTTCATTATAAAAGATTTTCCTATGTTAACATTCAAGCTAAGATCTAACATGTGGTTGACAAAACAGGTACATAGCAACTGCAAACCTAGCAGGGTACAGAACATGAGTACAGCATCATCAGCGTGAAGCAAACAGGGAAAGGGACTGTGGCCAATCCGGATGAGAACCCTGCAGTTTTTAGTCAAGACAGAGCCCAGACTATTAATGTACAGGGTAATTCGGACGTGTGCAAGGACACAGCCCTGTCTGACCCCTCTCTCATGATCAAAAGTGTGAGTCAGTCCTGAGAGTTATAAAAAGAAAAAAAAAATCCCTGAGAAAGAGACAGCCCTTGTCCTAAAATTTGTGATAAAATCTTAAAAGCTACATGGGCTGCCTCCATTCTCCCTCAGTGGAACCCAAAAGACAGCCTTAAGTATGGAGTTCACAGACTCTGTGAATGCATTGGGGGAGGATGTGCTTGCCGTGGGAAACCTTAAAACTAATGTCCAGTTGAAAGGATGGGGATGAAGAAGACATTCTCTAAGATTCATCTGACTGACATTCCTCCTGGAGGGCCACCTGGATCCCATCACATTTCACGCCCCCCCTCCCCCGCCCCCCCAGAGAAATATGTTCTCTCCACAATACACATCCGTCTGCTTTATGGACTGACCCTTCACAACAACCCTAATGTGGTGCCAGCTCTCTCTGTATCTCTAAAACCGAACCAACAAACACTCATCCATATCTTTCCTTCACTCATACCCACATTGTTATAAACACATCACATATATGCCACACATAAACATCCTGTAACACGAGCCTTAAAATGTATACAAGTGTTAATGTAGATTTTACTACTCTTTCATAGAGGCACTCATTTGTGTCATTTAGGTGTTTCAGCTGGGGCAGAAGTCATTGCAACTGCAGCAGGGCAACAAAGGGCAATTCTTGCAACAACAAAAAATACCTACACAAACAGGTATGTCTTTATGCTAACAAGCTCACTGACACAATAAAAGATTGTTCTCACTTGTTTTTTTTAAATCCCCAAAAAAACCACAATATGTGTTCTTCAATGACATTTAACTTATCCAAATCTAACCTTGACATGAATACTATTACACTATTATATACTACTGCTTTTATTTTTTGGCCTGTGATGTTGTACTGGCTACCACCTACCACACCATTGACTTCTGCTCCTAGCAGTAAATCAACACCTGGATGGGCACCACACAGCAGATGGATTGTACTATCTGGTAAGTTACATCTCTGTTATTTGATTATGGATCTAATATCTTTATTTATTACTGACAGTGTAGCTATATGTCGTTTGTTACACATCCCTGTTGGCACCGTCCTCAATATGTTAGCCTATTTTTTAAGATGTTATTATTGTCTTGAATATAGACAGGAAATTTGGCAATGTATGGGAGAGGGTGTGGTGTAAAAGTCAGAGCTGCCAACTTTGGAACTAGGGAACCGGGTTAGAATCTCAGAGTCTACTGAACATCCTGTGGTTCTGGGCAAATCACTTAGGGCCTGATTACGAGTTTGGTGCATGGGATTCTCCATCACAAATATGACGGATATCCCATCCGTCATATTACAAGTTCAATAGCATATAATGGAATTGTAATACGGCGGACGGGATATCCATCGTGTTTGTGACAGAGTAACCCTGTCTGCCAAACTCGTAATCAGGCCCTTAATCTCCCTGTGCTTACAAAACAATTAATGTTTCCTTGTGTAATGTAACTGGTGCTCATATAAAGCACTCCAATACTTTTAGGTCATGTTTGCGCTATATAAAACTGCAAAAAAAATATAAAGGTGATGCTATAAAATATGATAGATCTTGTTTTAACTTGCAGGATAACAATATTTGTGCTTTTCAAAATGAGTAGCAAAAGCCATGTACCTAGCATCCTCTTGTTAGATTTACAACAACTTACTCCACTATGTAAGTCTCATGTTAGCTTCTGTCATAGAACAGCCCCTGATGTCAATCTTAAAAACATCCACAACTAGGACAACAAGGGACATCCTGGCAGCAGCAATTAGGCCCTCATCAGAGTCGCATCATTAATATTTTCAATAACTAATCTTTCTCTTTTAGCAAGTATATCAAATGTTAAAAGATTTATTTCATGATGGTGTATATTCTCCTGTATTTTCTTTTAATGTATCCGCATTTGTGGTCATTATGACCTATATAGATGGAAAATATCAGTTGAACTTACATCTTATCTCTATAGCTGATGGATCTGGACATACTTTGGATACCCCAACTGTAGAGACTCAGGTTCAGCAGCTGACCTTCATATACACACAAGGGAGCAAAGGGGGATTGAAGAAGTCAGACCGCCCCCCCACTCCACCAATTATAAACACAATTTGGTCTGACCCCTATAGAACAGAAACTTTCATACTTTTAGAAACTATAGGGAGTTTAACGTAAGACTTTCAACTTCCCAAGCTAGTCCCGACTACTATCCATGGACTGCAATTCCTTGCTGTTCGAATTTAAAAAGGACATGTCAATAACCACAACATATACACAAAACCCAGTAGTTTCAAACTATCACATAAATGTGTACAAAAAATGTGAAATGAGGCCAGAGAGCACCTCATGTACGCAAACCCAAGGAGCTGCTGGATGGTACTCGCCAGTATGCCCACGTTATCATCATCGGTTGCTTTCGTGGCCTCAAAAAACAGGTTGTGTGCCTAAAATACCTCAAAGGTGAGAAATCAAAACAGTGAAACACAAAAATTGTGTGTGACAGCTAGCACTGAGATTACAAAATTCACTCAGTGCCCACTGGTCCCCAACCGTGAAAAGAGAACATTTATTCTCGCAATTAAAAATGGGGTACCACTCACATACAAGACATCCTTTATTGAGTGTTGTGAGTGTCCTCAAGTTAAAAAAGGCATGTACATGGCCACTTTCACTCACAGAAGGCCAACATGTTTCGTTGCCAGACTTTTTGGGCAACTTCGTCAGGGCTGTCGGGGAAACCAGCCTTCACCTCGTTCCTTTAACACACCGAATGGTTGCTGTCGTCCCTCGTACCTGCAACCACCTTCAGCAGCTGACCTCACAGGGAATCTCCAAAGAAGTCACCTCTGTGACTGGAGCTGGTGAGTTCACATTGCTGAGCTACAATAATTTAATCGATTCATTTTTGAATTCACAATACATGTGTTGTATTGTTGTATATATGTTTACATTAAATTATATGTATTTATATTTGACCGTTTTTTTAAAATGTAATTTAATTTTATTTCTATGGGGTTTGATTTTTTATCCCTATCTTCAATATTTTCTATGGGAGGCTGTTGCATTAACAATGGTAGGCCATATGTTGTGCTGCAGTGTTTAGCAATAACTTATGATTTAAAAGCACCTGCGGCAGAGTTCCTTGTGCGACCAGTTTTCAGGCAGCATTAAAAATGTCAAGATAGCTCTAGTGATTAATGTTCCTGCTATCGAGAGAGATCAGAGTTTTGTCTAGTGGCAGTTTTCACTTGCCATAAAGTAGTACAAAGGCTTAATATGCCTGCAGCAAAGAGCTCGTACCGTGCAGGTCTCAGATCTGTATTCTATGTGGATAGCTGAGTGGATTACTGCTTTTGTCACAGATATCCTTTTGTCTCCGCAGTTTATTAGATACAACCCTAATATAGAACAGTCACTGTTACAAACTGTAATCAAAGAGCTGCATGCAAACTGCATAAAATAGGTTAGGACGTTATGTTTTGTTTCCCCAGTCTTTCATTATCTATTCCTAATGTTGCTGAAAAGGGTTTGTTTGGGTAGATATACATTCTTATTAGTAAAGTTAGCCTTTACCAGTGCTTCAAAACAAACGAAATGTATGTGAGAGAGTGTCTATCGAGAGATGAGAGACACTTTTACAGGTGGTCATGGGAAAATCTGAGGAGGAAGTCATTGGGGGGCGCCAAAAATTATTGTTGCACTGGGCGCCAAGAGCGCTAAAGCCAGCCCTGAAAGTGTAGCTTCATAGAAATACCCAAACCCTTTTTTTGCTGGAACAATGGAATGGTCATCTCACTGTGCTCTAAGTTTAAACGTTATGCTGGAGCCTCTTTGTAACTGAGCATGTATGGATAGAGCTGATATTTTTATTGAAAACAGATGAAATTGAGAAAGAGCTGCTAACCTTTAAGGCTCAGAATGACAAGGAGTTGATTAAAAATGCAACAATTCTATTAATGAAGGACTGATCAATTATTAAGAGGAAATAATACTTAAAAAATTAGATTATCCTACTGGACAGATTTTTTTATAACATAAGCACAGAAGACATTTAGTACAGAAACATTAATTTCAGTCCTCCAAACTAGAATTGATCTGACCTCAGACACAGACGGATCAGCAAGCAGTGAGTCAAAACAAACCACAAGTAATGTAGGTGGAACTTTTTTAGAAGAATTCCAATCACCACACAGAAGCCATTGAACACAACAACAGCAAAAAAGGGGCAGATCCAGAGCAGGAGGAGAAGAGATGAAGGAAGAAGAGCAGTAGAGGGTTTCAAAATCGGACATGATACCAACAAAGAAGTTGTAAAATTAAAAAATCTCTCAAAAATAAAAAACGAATACAAGTGAAATTTGTATACTGTGGCTAACCTTTCTGGTTGAACTCTGATGGAGAAAGAGAAGGAAGTAATATGTTTTGGTCTAACTTTCTGCCCAGATGACAAATTTGATTTTGTAAATAAACACATATACATTTTCAATTTTGCAAGACAAAGTAAGTTACAATTATATTTAAAGATGTGCAAACCTACACATTTATAATAAACTAATCCCCGTAAGTCATTGATGAGGACTTCTTATGCACTTTATATGATTGTTCAAATGCAGAGACGATTGAAGAAATTGCCACTACTCAATAGGCCATGATTCAGGACTTAAGAGCTAAATCTATCGAGGGTAAAAATAAGTAAATCTAATTATATACCTACCATGTCACATTATGCTTTAGACGTATTTCATGGAGTGTTTATCCAAGATCTAAACAAAATAAGATTTTTAAGAAAAATAAGGCAAATAATTAGCAATGGTCACAATGGAAAACCCCCTAAAAACTTACAAGAGGATGACTATTTAATAACTTAACCCTGCGGAAAGGAGATAACAATGTGCTTTCCAGGAAAGTGTATATTAAGTAAACCTTAAGATAATGAAGTGATGATAAATGTTACATGCCAATTTACAGACAAGATTACCGGAATATAATAGGTAAATATCATGATTATTTGATTTATTGGAGAGATCAGGTATAAATTTATTTCAAAGATTATCAGATTTGAAAAAAGACCATCCAAATCAGTTCTGTTTTGCCAGTTGCCCCTCAGGGAATCCAATAATTTCTACAAAGATTATTAGAAGCATCCGCCATATATATTGATGATTTTCTTTTTCCATTTGTGTAAAGGCTGCCATTATTTGCTAAAAGGAATTCATGGGGTCTCCAGCCAAAGAGAATACATAATGATGACATTGAATTCCCTAGCCTTCATACCGGCGTTAGACATAATGTTGGAATAAGCACCGTAAAACCTTTTCTAAGAGCACTTCAATGTTGGTCAATTTGATTGAATGTTGTCTGAATGAACATATTTAAAAATCAATAACATAGGCAACAAAGGGGATCCCCCATGGGCACCTGTTTTTGACCACCAAATATGAACATTTATTCATGGGGTTGTGGGAGCAGCAGGAAGTATGGGCCTCTACATAGGAAGATTATACCTCATGGGAAATATTGTGAATTCAGTATCTACAAAAACCTTTCATCATCCAAAGGGGAGACCAAAAATCCTCACTGAGATTTGTAAATTGGCTGAAACGAATCAATTTAAATCTGACATTAACAGGATCTCAGACTGGATACCTTGATTTGACAGTTGAAGTGGAAAATAATAGATTCGTCACATCATTATACTGTAAACCTATGGCAGAAAACAGTATCCTACATGCACATAGTGGACATCTACCAACTTTAAAAATGGACGATTCCTTACAAAGAATTTCTAAGTATATACACATGCTATACTGGAGAGAATGCTATTACCAAAGAAAAAGTATTGATATGGAAACATTTTCAGGAAACAGGTTACCCACACAGGGTCATAAAAAGGCTTTGCCCAAGGTAAAAAAATTGAAACAAGTCAATGCGCTTTTCAAATGTAAAAACAAGATACTCGTTAAAAATGCAGTACTGACAACCACCCATAGTAATAAATCCAAGAAAGTAAGGAAGGTTTTTTAAACCACTGGGCGTCACTCAACAGTGATCCAGTAATAGGCACAAAAATATCCCGGACTCTTTAATCACATTTCACAGTTATAAGGGCCTGATTTCGATCTTGGCAGGAATAGTTCAGCTGTCATTTTTTCTGCGGTCTTCCCGCCAGCCGCCTAGCTGTCTGCCCACTCGATTTAGATGTTTGCTGGTCACTGGAGGGAGACTGCCGCAGTCCCGCTGCCTCCACCAGAATCTTTCTCCAGCGTCAGAGGCAGAAACTGCTGCTGGAAGGAGTCACACCAAGATTCCCACCGTCCAGATTACGATGTGCCTTTCTGTTTAGGTAACTGTGGTGGGGAAAGCTTGAGTTGACAAAATGAAAGAAAAAGAGGCGAAAACTCACCTTTTTTTGGAGTCTGTGTAATAAAGACCCCGATGTAAGTGGCAGGAACTTCATAATGGCCGACGAGTCAGCAAGTCAGCCCACTCATCACCTCATGGCAGCTTGCCAGTTCCCACACCACGTCACATTGGGAAGAGCCAATCGGAAGTAAAGGGGTGGGTCAAAGGTGGTAGAATGGCGCTGATGCGGAGAGATGCGAGGAGGAAGATGCAGACATGGAGAGGTGTGAGGAGGAAGATGCTGACATGAAGAGAAGTGAGGAGTAAGACAATGACACAGAGAGAGCCAAGGAGGAAGACGCTGACATGGAGAGATGCGAGGAAGAAAACACAGAGGCCGAGGAAAGGAGCCAAGTGGTAATCCACCCAAGACCCCAGCAGGAGAAATTACAAGAAATATCAAAGGAGGATGCCGGTAAAAGGGATCTGAGTGAAGAAGAGAACCATGGAGAGGTCATGAAACCATCTGCACCTGAGCAGGAGAGAGGCGCTTTGGTCCTCACTACCACAATTCCAGTGGTGGACTGCAGCCAGAGGCAAGGCCATCTGTACTGTCTGACCTGAACCTGATTGGATAGACTAAAGGGTGAATGACTACATTTTCAGAGAACCTCTAATTTAAGATTAAAGGTAACCTAACTGGAAAAACTAAAAACCCTGGTGTCTTCTCTGACTTTACTGTTAAAGTCCCACCACCGATTCCATCTTGAATGCCATTGTCCAGGTCCATCCGGTGCTGCTGTTACTTGACCACAAGGCTCAGCCACCTCGTTGTCGCCATGATCTGAGGTAGGATTTTGCAGTGGGTGTGGGTGCTCATACAAAAGTGTGTGTATGTTGTTGGTGTGTAATGCTAAATGTAAAAATATGGGCAGTACGACATTACCTACATATACATATTGACAGATTCATAACATATATGCGTATTGAGAAGATAATAAGTAGTACTTACCTGTCTCCACCCCACCATGGCCTCCCTCAGTCATGACACCGCCTCCAGGATATCACCAGGAAAATGGGAACATCTAAATCTGGTCGGCGAAAAACTGCCGGCATGACTGTAACTGAGTATTGTTAGCCAGCAGAGAAGGCCGCCATCTTGGTGGTCTCCTGTATCTTGCCGCAACATCTAAATACAGCGGGTGGACCACCGTCAGCTTGATGGAGTACTTGGGACCACTGCCGTTGCGGGATGCGGTAGTCCCGCCAAGATCTAAATCGGGCCCTAAATCTTTAAAAGACTATTGGGTATGCAGCCACTGTAAGAAAATGGGTTTGAGTGAGGAAGATGTGAGTCCTTCACAAGTAGTAAGTCCAAAATCATGTCCAGTCTAACACACAAGTTCAATAAACAAACCTGGGCTCAACTCCTGGTTGCCATGGCACAGGGTAGACAGGCTTAATATAAGGAAATATGTATAACGTATTTACCTGTACCTACACAATTAAAAAGTCAAAACACAACACAAAAAACCCCCACTGGCAATTATTAAAATCCAATAAGCAGAATAGGTGATATGCATTTTCAAAGTTTTTGACAAAAAGCACCTAGAAAAAGTAAAGTGCCAATCAGAAGTCACTGCTTGTAGTTGAAATGAACCTAGGCGTGATTTCAGGTTGTCCCGGTCAAAAATCTAATCTTCTAATTTAGTCTCGGACACAGAAGTCAAAATCCTCCAGTGGGGAAAAGTTAAAGGTTGCGTCCCATGAAGTCTGCTTGATGCCCATTGGCCGAGGACCAGCTGAAGCTGTTGGTTTTGGTGGGAAAAACTCACAGTGGATCCTTCTAGCACCTTATCCTGGTCAAGATTTCTACCTTTGGGCTTTGTCTCTTTTTTGGAGCTCAAAATCCTCAAGGGAGGCAACTCCGCAAACTGTATGACAAAGTCTTGTCAAAATGAGACACCTTTTGGTGTGAGGTGCCATTAAAGCTTCAGTGGTCTTGGAATCCCAACAATTTTTTAAGTCCCAGCTTTTCAGACTTTCTAGAGCAGTTACTCTAGTTCTCTCCAAAGGCTACCAGGACCCAGTGGTGGCTCACAGAGGGAGTACTCCTGGGCGGTGGGGCGGGGCGGGGGGTATTGGAGTCGGACATACGACATGCAGGAGTAAGTAAGTAAATAAATAAAACTATTTACCTTGCGCTCACTGCATCGCCGAGTTGGCGATGCAGCGAGCGCAAGGTAAATAGTTTTCTTTATTTATTAACTTACCTTACTCCTGCCCGTAGTATGTCCGACTCCACTACCCCCCACCCAGCCCCCCCGCAGCACTCCCTCTGCGAGCCGCCACTGCCAGGACCTCAAGGACAGCAAGTAGTGGGCAGCACTCACTATAGCAGAGATCACCAGCAGTGTCCAGTCCAGGACAGTTACTACTGGTAAGTTGGCCACTCCAGGAAAAGGGACTCTTGCAGCGTGTTGTGTTCCTGCTGCCATACAATAGGGCTATCAGCTGAACTTTGGAGTCCCCTTGTTAGTCCTTGGCACAAGTGAGAGCAGGTCCAGCCACTCAGGTTTCCAACAGGTCACAGACAGCAGGTCTAGTCATCTTCTGTTCTTCTATGGGTCAAGAAATTGTTTTATTTTGCTGGGGCTGAGGTACCACGCTTGTAGGATTTACTAACCAGTGGATGGAGGTAACTCTTGGACACTCCCAAACCAATGGCCACAACTTTTCCAGGTGCATGCCCTTCCTCATTTGTAGCACATTCTGTTTATCTTACTACAAGCTATCACACAAAGCACTATTTTTAGGGAATCCGACATGGCAGAATCCTTCTGCCAGGAGAGGTGACTGGTGCCACAGTCAGGGGTGTATCTAGGGAACTTAGCAGTCCTCTCCTCCTAAACCACACCATACTGATTCTGGGACCAACACTCCCTCCCACTGGGATGGTGCCAGGATGGCTCTACTGTGCCCAGGGATCAAAAGGCCTTTCTTTCTCAGGTCTCATCTATTAATGGGCAGGCCTCACCCTGGCCCCTTTAAGTTAATTAAGTTCCTGAACCATCTGCAACTGCCCTTCCCGAGGGAGAATAAGACACATTCCTCACACACAAGCCTTCCCGCCAAAAAGACCTAAGAGAATGTGTTCTGGGTGCAGTTTTCACACCTCTTTAATAGGAAAGCACTGGCAGGGGGCAACTGTTGGCAGGCTAATGCCAAATAGCCTACTGGAGCTTCAGGCAGGCAATGTCTAACTATTCAAAAGCCACTTTTCCTATATATTTATCAAATCTCCAACTTCGCCATGGAATTAGATTTTTAAGAAATATTGAAAAACAGCGGTTGTATAGTTTCTGAAGCTCATCCCAAACCAACAGTAGGAAAATAATATTTTATTTGCAGTTTAGTTTTTAGTCAAAATCCTGTCCTGTTGGTTGAGACAATTTTGTGTTATGCACACTGTATATATTCATGCACATTTTGTTCATTGTATTTCACTTGCATTGCGCCATCAATTGTAGCACCTTACCACTTGTTCGAATTGTCATATGATGATTATGAGTAATCCAATCATTAAAATTGAATAATTTTCCATATTTGTTATCTAGACAGCAGGAGTGTTTTGGTTCACCTGCCTATTCATTAAGTCTTTCTGGAATGATTACCTTTGGAAAATCTGTTGTATCAATGGTTTTTATACCCTAGCTCTATTGGAATAAAGGGTTTACTTAATCATACCAAATGTAGTTTTTAAATACAACTTTATGTTGTTTTTGCTTAGTTTAGTGTACAATAGTTAATTAATGTTTGAGGTATTTGTATTACAAAATTGAGATGGTTGGGCCTCAAATCGCTTATCAGACAGGGACATTTGCATATCTTGTCCATTTATTTTCAGATGTTTCATACCTCTGGATTCTTAAATTTTCTGAGGATGATAAACTTAGAGTTAATAAATCTCATTGGAAGAGAAAACATGTTTTTCCCTATTTGGGAGTCACAGATCCGGATAGGATTTAAGGATTCAGATAATCTGATTGTCTGGCAGCAACTTTAAAATTCTGTTGCAGCAGCCATTACAGGATACCAGGCACAGAAGCCTGTCTCCAGAAATATATTGACAGAAATATTATAAGGAGCTGGGGGATCATTTGCTGGCACCAGGGATGATATGTATGTGTCTCAGATTTTAAGATGCTGCTCCCACATGTAAAGAAAATCCACATTTTTCCCGGGGAACTCACCGATCTAAATTCAGGTGTGTGGATAAACAAATTCTTTAGGAAAGCCAAACATTTTTTGAAAAATTGATTATGCTCTTTTGCAAATCATGAAAAAGCAAATACAACCCAATTTACATGACAAAGATCATGCACAGGGAGCACAATGAACCCTGGGACTGGCTAAGGGCCTAGTCATAGACCAGACCATTTGCCCAGACTCAGGGGATTAGTCGTAACCCATGTCTGCCCTTTGGCCCTGTGGTCAACCCTTGCTGAAAATGGTCAAAGGCCATGTGCAGTGGGGGATGATTACTCACAGAAAGTTCAATAAAGGTCCAGACTACAGACCACCACAGTGCATCAGGGTTGTTGCCTATGGATGGTTGGAAACTTGTGGCTAAACGCTACTGTACACAGCTAAAGATCTTAGGCCGTAGTGGTTGGTCACCCATGGAATGTTCAGTGTTGTGCACAGTAAGGGTTCCTTTAACAGATGGTGGAAGAACTATATCATCAAAAACCAATTGCTCAATGAAAAAACTCTGCTAAAGTGAAGCCAAGATTTTTTCCCTTGTAGTATATTACGGTATGTAATAAAATGGTAAAGTCTGTAAACAAAACCACAGTAAACAAGCCATAAGACTGATATGCAGCTATAGTTAGATGCACAAAACATTACTTTATGAGCGCCATGAAAATCATAACTCACTCATCAAATGCATTGTTCATAACTTCACAATATTTATTGCAATAAATAACGAAACTTAACTGTAAAAAAAACACATCACTTTTTAAGATCCCCTCCCCATTTTCTCCTGTTGGATTTTTGTTGTCTGAATATGTAACTTCTATAGAGAGTCACAGTGCTTGCATTTGCATCGCCAAATGGCTTATTTAACTTGCTGAAAGGCAATAATAAATGGAGCAAGCAAAACACCAATAGTGTGGGAGTTACATGTCATATATGGGCTGCAGTCAGGGCAGGACTGGCCGTGGCGGGCACCGGGCGTTTCCCCGGTGGGCCGCCAGGGTGGGGGCCGGTTTTGGGCCCCTGGGGGGCCATTTTTGTTACAGGCTGCAAAATCGGCCCCTGTAACAAAATCGGCCGAAACCGGCCCTGGCAAAGTGCTCGGCCGCACCCCCAACCCCGGGGGGGGGGGCAGCCGAGCACTTTGCCAGGGCCGGTTTTGTTTCCCAGTCCGGCCCTGGCTGCAGTGTGTATTTGCACCATCCACATATATGATAAAAATGTAGGGCTTCATGGAGCATCATTCTGCTGTAGCTGGACTGTAGTTTTTATCTGTAATACATGGCGGGGAAAAGTGTATGAGCTATATACAAAAACATATTTTTATATGTTTGCTTGGCCACCGAAAAATGTGCCTCGTAAACCCACAGGGATATGGGCTTATTATATAAAAACGACCCATACTACACAATAAAAAAATGTGCCCTCATCATCAGCAAATGTTCAAAAGCTGTTTTCACTTTGTAGCTAAAGCTTAATTTTCCAGGAAGAGGCCTAAATTGGAATGAAGAAATAGTTTTTAGGTTTCGCCTGCATAGTGCTTGCGCTGTGCTAGGGAAATCTCTTGTAAACGAAAAAAACCTTTAAAGGGGCTTAGACCCCACCCCTTACTTACCGGGACTTACCATTGGTTGACTTCCACAATGTTTTTGTTCTCTTGTTCCTGATTGGTCAGCGCCTCCTGCTCCTTCCTGCCTCCTCCTTCAGAGTCGCGTATTCAGTGTGTGTCTGCTATGAAGCTTGGAACAAGCACAGTTTCCTGTCTCTGGCCAGTGTCCTTTCACTGGCCGCTGTCTTCAAGTTACTTTTTAAAACAATTTTGGACATGCCCTCTTTGAGAGTGCATGCCTTTGCAGCTGTGTCCCACTCTCTTGTCTTACTTCCGCCTCCCCACCCACTCCCACTGACAATTGCTGGTTGTCCCTACCACTTTCCCCCTTCCGCTGTTGCTTCCCACACGTTCCCCATGTTTGTGGGCCTTGGGTTTCGATTTTCAGTACACATTGTGTGGTTCCTCGCCCAATACCCGCCCAATTGCTGAAAATCATTTTGTGTAGTAAGCCAACATAACGCTCCAGCCACATTAGCAATGTCAGTAACCCATCAGTATGGAGATACTGCAGAGTAAAGCGCAAGGAAAACCGTTAATTAATATTTCCCTGCCCCACTTACGTGCATCACGCTTTGCTTGAAAGGATCTCCATTATCGCACCACAAAACGGTATTTGTCAGGCAAGTGAGGAAATAACTCCAGCTACCCACATCTTTTGCCAGGTGTTCAAAGCATGCATATGTATCAGAGGCATATTTGCCTAGCCTGCTCATTTAAAAGACTAGTTCGAGTCAGATTTCGTCAGGCTGCGCGCACTTCAACACACACCTGCTAACATTGATCGTTTTACTTGCTTGGATGTACTTCTTTAATGTGGCTCCAAAACGCAGATTGTTTCCCATTCCCACCATGACTGCTGCGTTGGCCTGTTTAGACGTTTTTCGGTGATAAATTTAAACTCTCGCATTGCTGTTTGAGTCACTGCCCCACATCATAAGAATCCGTTCTGTCTGTTTCTTCTCTTGCATGGAGAGCTGGGATAATGCTCAGCGTGGGGACCTTGAGTGGTGCAAAACACTAATTTATTTTCACTTGTCTCATTTATTCGCACCTGAACAGCCTGCGCCACCAATATCCCTTTCGGCTGTGTTTGACCTCTGTTGCTAAACCTGCTTTTTTTTTTAGCCATTGATTACGCTAAATTGCACACCTAAGTTCCCTACTAAATATAGCGTAAGCGATCGATCTGTTATTTACCTAAAGTGGTTGAGGGGAGGAAACAACTCAGACAGATATTAGCAAAGTCGTCATGCCTGAAAAGATCACCGACTCCAAAGTGCAGTTTGAATATTTATTATAAGGCCAAAAACAATTGGATGTAAATACATCTCAATAGCAAAGTATAGAGGTACAGAAAAATTAATACAGAGCCGATTTTACGAATATAATTAATGCGGCCCAAAAGACAGATGATTATAAATTCCAAAATCACAATGCAACACAGAATAGATGCAATATTCGGTTCTCGACTCATTGAAAGAAATCAAAATCTTTCCCTACACTGCTCTACATGAGGGCCCTTCCTGTCTCTCTGCTATCATTCCCCAATGGTGTCAGCACGTGTTGACTTCCTAAGAAGTACTCACGTCAAATGGGTCGTTTAGCTTATGGCTTTGGAGCTTGCTCTAAGATGCTCCTTCTCCTCCGAAAGCTAGCAGAAGTCTGGTCTCGCTGTCCCTGCGTATCATACAAAAAGATGGGATTCAACTCACAATACGTCATTCATCTTAAAATGTTTCCATCGCACCTCTAGGCAGTAGCTTTTTCTTTCATGAAACAAATTTAATTAGTGATATCTTCTTCCAGTGGACTTGGCTTCCAGACAGAACAGATACGCAAGGCATCCTCCCTTCTCGCTTCCCAGCCATCTTCAAAGACATTCCGGGTTTCCCCTTAACTCTGAAAATAACGATGTGTATTCTTGCACCTGTAGCAGGATGAGAACATTCTAACTTCGAACACAACAATCATTTAATTATTTATTTCTCAAGAGCAAGGGGAATTGAAACACTAACTCTGGGCCTATATTTCAGGCAACTTAAACTAATCACAATTACGATATATAGGACTAATATCGTCCTGCACATTATGCATGAAGGAATCATAATACATACAAAGTTCTACTTAATTGCGTTCACTAATTTCAACATTAAATGATTTAAATAAATGTTTCTTAATAATCATAAAACACTGCAAACAATACGAATACATGAGAGTGCGTTTAAACCATGAGTATAGTGCACTCATACAAATTTGAGTGCTATCAGCGCTCTATCAGTTCCCCCTCTTATGACTAGTGTCATAACACCAACTTTCTATTCTCCTTTATTTTCTCCTTGTAGAAGAGACCGACCTAAACAGAAGCTGTAGCTTGCCGTCCCTGTCTGAATCGTTCTAACCCCTTAAGGTGCTGATAATGACTGTCCTGCAGTCGTTCAAGTTGAAGCTCTCGCTTTTCGAAACAGTCTCCTGATGTCGTGCCCTTTGCCATTTGTAAGCCTTGATGGCTCCTAGTAAGACAATTATACAAATGACAGCTATTATAATAGGCTTCAAGATATATCCCATTATTCCTTGTCCCAAACTTCCAAACCAACTGCCTATCTTGCCAAATCCTTTCCCCACTTGTTCCCAGAGTCCTTCAGCAGCCATCTCACGTAACTCTTGGTGTATATCTGAAATAGTGTTGATGTATTTCCTTATATCCCGACTGTTGTCAGGAATATAAGTGCAGCAGCACATCTAGGGCAAGACGGTTTTGCAAAACCATAGCCCTTATCGAAACCATCTCCCCATCTACAAGTAGTAGTATCTGAGCTGTATTTATTGAGAGCTTATCCACTAGTGTTGCCAGCTTTCTGATTTTCAAATCGTTCAGAATCACACCCATATTCGGTATCATAGCCCCAAATATGTCTCCAATCACTTCTCCCGCACTTACACCACTTTTCCTCTTTGAGGTCTTTTTCTTTCTAGAGGCCATAAATCATCCACATGAAAAATCTTAGGAAATACCACAGCCAAATAACAAGTGCCATACCAATTTTTGGGCAACTTCACATAAGCATTCTTTCCACACACAAAATACACATTGGGCACTACTGTTATTTTGTCCAATAATGCTTTTCTAATTGATTCTTCGATCAAAAAGACATGCTCACAATCACTCTCACCCACAAATATCTTATCGTAGTATGTGGTCGGGTGTCTAATGCACAACTTCCCCTTCTGCTGGAAATCTAATGCTATGGGTCCAAAACTCCCTTTTGCTTTATGATCTAATTCTTCTTTAGTCCAGGGGGTAACCTTGTGCTTTGGATCTGGTCTAAATAGAGTCTGTCTATGCCGATCTTCTATCTGATCTATAAACTTCTTTTCAATGTCAGTTAACATGCAGGTCAAATTATGTCTATGGGCATAGGACGTATCTAAAGTAATAGTAGGCACGAAATACTTTGAAATTCGCTCTACTTCCTTAAAATAATCATATTTATTCATGTATTCAAGAACTGGGACTTCTGATAGTACCACATCATAATTAGAGAAATAATACTCGAAGTGTGCCTTGCTGTAAAACATGCTCAGAAACACACTACATGTAATGCCATAGGTCACAGGCAAATGATGATATCGAATACCTTCTTCTACTGAGGCTGGTAATTGCATACACACATAGCAATCCTTCGCTTCCATGGTATCCACATACTCATACAATAATCGAGCATACGCATTTAAAGTGAAATCACCCTTTGACAAATCAACATGTAATCTACGACTGGTTTCTTTAATCATTTCTAGATCCCTTGCGGATGCATCCTCATCTATCTCGGAGATTGGTGTAGTGAGTGTTGCTTGTACCCTATTCTGTCCGACATCCTGATATCCAACTAGAGATACAACAATCACCACAGTTATAACAATAAGCACCACTACGATGAGGGTGCCAATGACGCACTTCTGTTTGCGTGTTGATTTTTCGGACACCATGGTTTCTCCTGATCCGTTCCAAAGCACAAAAGGGAAAACACAGTCTCTTTCTGTTTTCTTTGTTTAACAATGTCTTTCTCACTTCTCTTTCCCATACAATGAATGTCAAAGTTCCTTCGATTGATACTAAACCTATTGAAGAGATGTAGTCAGCCCTACTCCTCACTCGATCATCTACTAGAAAGTCCCTAATTTTAAATCTTCTTAAACTGGGGTCTAAGTTATATTCTTTCTAAGGCCTAATGCTTTCTTTGGTTATAATTCAAGCTTCATCGTTGATGATATTCGATCCAAGTATTTCGAGGACAAATTGCAGAATCTCCGCACAAAGTTCTCCTAATTCTTGCACGGTGAGCTGTCGACCAAATGAAGGGAAGATAACCTGATTGAGGATCAGGAAACGCAATCCACTCAGCTTTGGAGGATTTGGAACTTGCAGAGTTAGCTTTCCAAAAGCTTATACGCCTGGGACCAGCAACTGTATTTCAATCGAGAGGGTGTCCCCTCCGTAGCTCACCGTACCAGCTCCCAACCTCCCTGACTTCGCTGGGCTCTGCATCTGCAGCCAGGTACGTCCACTCAGGAGATGCGTATCTTAGAGACGCTATTCTTTCTCTTCTGGAACGTCTCAGACCATCCGGTCTTTCTTCAACGTCACTTTGATCTGATTCAGATGTTTCAGGAATTGGAGCGAGATCTTTCTCGGATGCAAGCTTTATATTCAGCATTTCTTTTCTTGCTGTCCACTTTTCCGCTCTGGCATCTGCTCTCCTCTCTTCCTCTTGATCTAATCCTTCTGCAATAGACCGCTCACCTTGATCTGGTGCACAGTTCACTTCTGCAATATCCTCTATTTCAAGATCTGGGCTCAGTTCAGGAGCACTCAGCTCTCGTCTTTCATGCTCACTTGGCTGTTCTGTTTCATCCGAAACTCTTACAGCTGGGTCTGTGCCTTCGTCGTTGTCTGTGTCAGGTCCACACACGCTTCTCGGAACCAGGGGACTCTCTTCCTCCGCAGGCGCTTGAACTCGGCGAGTGTGGGAAGCGTGGATCCAATTCGGCAATCCTCCACACTTCACAGCGGTACTTGTGACCAATATCACCTGATATGGTCCTCGCCAGCGAGCATCAAGACAACTCTTCCTCACGTGTTTGCGAAATAGTACCCAATTACCTGGATTTAGATCATGCAGCAGGTCTCTCGAGGTGGATGCAGTCGCAGCCTCGACCTGGTGGGATACAGAAGTAACCACATCAGCCAGTCCTTTACAATAATCCAACACTAAATCATCAGTGATGTTTATCAATGCTGTAGCTGGTACCATAGGCAAACGCATAGCTCTTCCGGTCAAAATTTCGTGGGGAGAAAGCCCTATTCTTCTATCAGGGGTGCTACGCAGACTCATAAGCACCAGGGGCAACGCGTCTGGCCATTTCAATGAAGTTGACGAACACACCTTTGCCACTCTTGACTTGATGGTGCCATTAACCTGCTCTACAAGACCTGAAGCCTCCGGCCTGTAGCTACAATGCAGTCTTTGATCAATGTTTAAAGCAGAGCACAACAACTTCATGATTTCACTGTGGAAATGAGTTCCTCTATCTGTCTCCACTGATGTCGGAAATCCGTATCTCGGGATCAATTCTCTTAACAACAACTTGGCTACTGTGAGACTGTCACATCGTCTAGTTGGATATGCTTCCACCCAACGCGAAAAGATACATACCACCACCAAAACGTATCTCAACCTATTGCACCTCGGCATTTCAATAAAGTCTAATTGTATCCTATTGAAGGGACCTCCAGATCTGCCAATGTGACTCAATACAACCACAGTTCTCTTTCCAACATTCATTTGTTGACAAGTAACACACCTGTGACATACCGTTTCAGCCCACACACGAAAGCGTGGATTAAACCACGTCTGCCTAAACACTCGCACCATAGCATCTCTTCCCAGATGAACTGCTCCGTGAATTTGCCTTGCCATTGGACTCAGTAAGCAATTGTGTAATACTGCTCTCTCATCTGTGGACACCCAAATGCCATCATCTCTTTTTGTGCAACATGCTCTGACCCATGAAGCAGCTTCTTCTTCTGGGACTTCATCCTGCAACCGCTTCACCTCATCCCAAGTATCGGCTATAGCTAACATCATGCTGAGCTCGGTCTCTTCTGTGCTCTCGCCTATATATTCTCCATTGAAAATACAAGCATGTTCAGCGCAAAATCGTGCTACTTCATCTGCATAATTGTTGCCCTTAGTAACAAAATCTTCTCCCTTTCCATGAGCTGCACATTTAACGACTGCTATCTCTTTAGGTTTCTGCAAAGCTTCCAATAGTTGGCGCACATACTCGCCATTACGTATAGGTGACCCTGAGGAAGTTAGAAACCCCCTCTGTGACCATAACTGCCCAAAGTCATGAACTACACCAAATCCGTATTGACTGTCTGTATACACAGTCACTCGAATATCAGCTGCAATGATACAGGCACGTGTCAAAGCGACAATTTCAACCACCTGATCAGAGAATACTCTGCTTAAACAGGCAGCTTCCACTACTCCCATGATGGTGCACACAGCAAACGCTGCTCTCAAATACCCTTCATTGTCTCTTAAGCATGAACCATCAACAAAAAGGATCAAATCACATTGGGTCAAAGGTTCATCGACAATGTCAGGTCTGGGTTTGGTAGATAGGTCAGTAACATCTAGGCAGTCATGCTCTTCACAATTCTCATCTCCTTCCTCTGCCGGAACAGGTAACAATGTAGCAGGGTTCAGAGTGGTACAACGTCTCAGGGTAACATTATCAGCGGCCAAGATAACCTGCTCATACTTGGTAAGTCTGTTGTTAGTCAGATAATGTGTTTTCGTCCGAGTCATCAATAATTCTACTGAGTGGGGTACATAAACAATGAGCGGGTAACCCCTCACTATGCTTTCACATCTTTCAATGCTGACACCGGTTGCAGCAACGGATTTCAGACGTCCGGGCAATGCAGAAGCTACAGGATCTAATGTAGCTGAGAAATAAGCTACTGGTCTACGGGCACCCCCATGTGTATGCACTAGGACTGCTAACGCACATCCCTCCTTTTCACAGCAAAAGAGCGAAAACGCTTTGTTATAATCCGGCATTCCGAGAGCTGGAGCTCGACAAATACTTTCCTTCAGCTCACAGAAGGCTTTCAAGCACTCGTCATCCCATGGTACCGGATCACTAACATCCTTTCGAGTCAGTTTCAACAAAGGCTTTGCTTACAAGGAAAAATTTGGGATCCACTGGCGACAATAGCCGACCATTCCCAAAAACATGCAGACTTCTTTTTGTGTTTTCGGAGTTCCCATTTGTAAAATCGCCTCTATGCGATCTGGTGACACCCTTCGCTTTCCTTTCTCAATCCGGTGACCTAGGTACTGAACTTCAGACAAACAATACTGCAATTTGTTTGGCGACACTTTGGGTCCATTCTCTGCTAAATGATTCAGCAACACCACTGTGTCAATCCTGCAAGCATCCTCAGTCTCTGAGGTGTCCAAAAGGTCATCTATATATTGCACTAAGACTGAGTTGTGGGCCATCACCAGTCCTTCAAGGTTCTTTTTCAGACATTGACTAAAAATGGAGGGGCTTTCTGTATACCCCTGAGGAATTCTTTTCCATGTTAATACACGATCGTCCATCCTAAACGCAAATAAAAACTGACTTTCTTCATGCAATGGTATGGAGAAAAATGCATGACACAAATCTATCACTGTAAACCATTCTGCTTTGCATGGTATCTGGAATAAAATAACAGCTGGATTCGGTACCACAGGACAACATGGGATCACAATTTCATTAACTCAACGCATATCTTGCACTATTCTGTACTTGCCACTTGGCTTTTGCAGTCCCATGATAGGTGAGTTGCAGGGACTTCCTCTTATCTCCTTAAGAATACCTTGGGCAATCATAGTCTCAATCACAGGTCTTATTCCAGCCACGGTTTCTGTAGTCAATTTATATTGTGGTGTTCGTGGGAATTCAGCATTGGGTTTGACCTGTATCTTAACTGGCTCAACCCCTCTCATCAGACCTACATCCTCGCCCGTAAAATCCCACACTTTCGGATCAACTGAGTCTCTCAAGTCATGTGGCAATTCTGCTATGGTGAGCACCACAAACATTTCTGCACACAGACTCATGTTAGCCATTTTAAAATCAGCATCGTCATCACAGGTTTGCAATTCCACACCTCTCGGAGTGCATGATATAGTACAATTGAGCTTGCACAGAAGGTCTCGTCCCAAAAGATAGACCGGACTTGAATTACACACTACAAATTGGTGTTTATCTCGAAATGGTCCTATTCTCACGGGTAATTCGGTTGTCAACGGATTATTCATTTTCTGATTGCTAACCCCCACTACTTGAATCGATCGTCCCGAAAGAGTTAAATTTGGGACTACTTCTGTTCTCACCGTGGTGTAGAGTAGTTCCTATTTCCCTAATAGGCTCTGCGCATTGGAATAATATACCCTATCGATTAGACTTAGGACTGAGGTCAGTATGTCCCTATCAAGTATATTAAACTTAATTACTTTGTGCCAGCTAACTCAGAGGCCACTAGAAACTCTTTGTAAAGAAGAAGGGAGTAGTTTCTGGCAACCGCATAAACATGACAACTTTGTTTCCCTTTAGAATTGGAACACTCTCAGAATCGTGAAAACAATAGATAACAGTTTCACTCAGCTAATCGTGCATGCTTAGTTACACAGAAAGAATAGACGGGCGTTTCAATAAAAGGATTTATTGAACAGTCTTGTTTCTTGTGTAAGAGATATGAGCTGTTATGATCATAAGACAGTATGTGAGATATATAATAGGGGTGGGCGGAATTTGCGTAGTCGCGCTACGCAAAGCTCCGCAAAAGTTCCGCGAACACGCGGAATTGCTTGTTCCGCCCGTTCGCAATGCTTTTTTCCTGTTCACGAATGCTGTTTGCGTGCTCGGGGAGAAATATCTCGCGAACACACATTTTGAAAGCGCGAACAAGCACAAAATTCCGCGAAACCGCGGATCGCGGAATTTTTGGTAATTCTGCGTTCTCCGCGGAACGCAAAATTACCCAAATTCCGCAAATTCCGCAAGCGGAACGGAATTTACCGCCCAGGCCTAATAATGTACAGCATAAGCAGTAGAAAGAAATAATACTGCGTTAGCATTATCTTTTAGCTATGACACATATATTCATATACATAAATAACATAAGCTAAAAATGCGAGTACTCATAAGATGCTTCTCTAACTAGTTCTACCCCAGTGTACCTAACCTAACCTAGGTGTAGGGCACGGTAAGAAGTAGGAGATGTATTTCTATAGTATGGTATGCTATAGTATGCCAAGAGTCTTGTATGCCAAGAGTCCCTCTAGGTTCTAGTCAACTCCATACCTTGAGAATGAGAGAGGTGGGAATCTCTTTCCGGGTCTCGAACTCTAACACCCCGCGAAGGGAGTCAGAACACTGGAAGCTGGATTCTCTGCGAGCAGGGATGACAGCGTCTCTTGTCAGTACGTCAGGCCGGGACAAGGGCTCCTCTAAAGTTGAGGTCTCCTCCCACTTGCTTGGGCAAGGGAAGGTATATTTATACCTGGTAGGTGCCTTGGAATGTTAGCATTGACGTAAAGTCGGGCAGAGGAAGACGTCAGGAATGAACCCTTAAGGAATAGCGGTTCATGCATAATAAATGAGTTCTTGGAGAAATCAATAATCCTGTGCTGGGGGAACTCCCAAGAGCTTAAGGGTCTGGTTTCTAAGAACTCGTTGTGACGTTGGGGTGGACGGATGTAGGTGACCATGCCTGTATTTGGATTGCATGGCTAATGCCTAAATAAGGACTGGGATCTTATGCCTATATAAGGGCAATGCGAATTGTGCCTATATAAGGACATGTTTCTGGAAAACCTATATACGGACACCTAAAGCGGAATACAACAGTGGAGCGAGCAGCTCCAGTGTCTAATAAGAAGGTAACAGGATATCCATTCACATCTGCATCTACAAACGGCCCACTCTGATCTACTTCTAGGATCGCGTCTAAGGTGCATTCCTCGGGCACCCCCCTCTGACACTCTTGTAAATCTTGATTTTGATCAAATCTATCTTTTATTTCAAAATAAGGCATCTGATGGTATAACTGATTATGCATGGGTATCCTAGGAGGTTGAGGTACTTGCACTTGTGGCTCATATCCTCCTCCATGCATAGACCTGGGTCTTGTCACAGTATTTACAGTCTCGGACAGCTGTCCCTCACCCTCCATCTGTATCTGATTTGCTGGATTCGATCTACACTCGTGCTTCCAATGCCCGATGTTGTGACAATAATGGCAGGCAGTGACCCTTTTCTGTTGGGCCACCCAGTCACTTGCACCTGGATCCATTCCTCTTCCTCTAGCCTGACCAGGTTGGGTCACCATCTGTTGTCCCATTCCTCTTCCACCTCCTCTACCTTGACCTCCTCCAAACCCTTGCGTCGTATCAGCGTTTCTCAACTGCACCAACATCAGCTTGTCCTTCAATTTCTTCTGTGTCGATTCCACTTGATCACTGCAATATTTAGCATAACGAAGAATCTCGTCCACCGACTTATTCTGCCAACATATCAAGTGCTGCTGTATCATCAAACTAATATCAGATTTCAGTCCCAACACAAACTTCGAGACAAATTGTCCCATATCTTTCTGTTCAATTGTATCCAATCCACTATGCTGCTTAAAAGCTAACAATAATCTTTCGTAATAATCATGTACTGATTCCTTAAGTCTTGAGTGGTGCGATCAATCTTCAACCAATCAACAGTCTGAGGAGCTACCTTCGATTGCAACCATGTAATCACTTTCTCATATTTTCTCATTACATCAGGTGAAGGACCATGAGTCATTGAATCCCTAGGCAGCTCTGCAGTAGGCCACTCAATGGCAATCTTACATGCCGCCCACAAATCCGCTGGTACTACTATAACAAACAAGGTGTTCAAATCATTCCACAATACTTTCGAAATCTTTACAAACCGATCTATTTGCTTGTACCACTCAGCAGGTTTTTCCCTCAGCCGAGGAAAATCATTCGTAAATGCTGCTAAATCACCCCTGCTCCATGGCACATGTACATACCCTCCATTCTGTACCTCTCTGAGGGGAAAATTGCCTGCAGCTCCCGTCCCTCCACCCGGAGGCGGAGTATTTCCTATTCCAGTCTGGAAGCTTTTCTTTTTGGCCCATCTTTCTTTCCATTTGTCTAGTTCTTTCCATATCTGTATCCCTATCACTAGTTCTCTAATTTGTGCTTTCAATCCAATCGTTCGCTTCTCTTCCAAATCCTTATCTGTGTAATTTAATCTGCAAGAACCCTGTGTCAGCTTGGTCTTTGACAAATCAACCTCATATCTTTGTGCCAAAAGCAACAAGGCATCATAAGCTCGTTTGGCCTTTCATGTCATGTCCTTTGCTACGAACAATAGTTCGCTCGAGTCATATGTATCAATTTTGATCAGGGGCAGATTACCTTCAATCACCTCATCTAGTGCTGCCTTTAAACGTACCACATCCAGCATTGGCGCTTTTATTGCACTTTTTAACACTTTCTGAATTTCCTCATTCTTTGTATCTTTCCTGCCACAGCTTTGAGTTCTCCTAGGAACTGCACCCTCTTCTCTCTCCGATGCTGAGCGTCTATCTCTTTCCCAGCTTCGACTTCTCCAATGGTCACCTGCACAAATAACCTGTGGCCCAAACAGTACTCTAGGCGCTTCTTGTCTCTTGTTTGTCTCTTCCCTCGGCATCATTGACTCTCTCACTGGTTGAACCCACATTCGAAGGTCAGACCTAGAATTCGCTAGAGCTCCTGTCCGTACTCGTTCTGCCCCACTATCCATTCTTGATGGATCAGCTGTAGCTGGCAGTGGAGTACTAGACTCCACTGGTATCCAACTGAAACCTGTCCCACTCATTGCAAGACTCCCTCCAGACATGGTCTCTTCCCCTTCACTTCTTTGCTGTTGACTGTCATCGGTTCTTTCTCTAGGAGTATATATCGGAACCACCGGCCCTATTGTGACTGGTACTGACAAAGCATCTGGTAACTGCATGTTTCCTGCAGGTTGTACTGGCTCAGAGTTGGAATACCTCCTTCCTCCAGACCCTCCCGGAATACGTACCATTGTAATTTTGCCTCTTACTCCTTCTGATTGTTCCTCTGAACCCGGTTGTCCCCCACCTACAAGCTCTTCTGATGGGCGCAACCTCTCTGTCTCTGATCTAGAGTCGCATGGTGGGGGACGGTCCGCTAGCAATCTATCGAGGAAGCTGTCATCTGTATCACTGTCCTCCTCTGTCGTCTTTTTCCCTTCAGTCCCCTCTCTTAACGTACGAAATGGGTACAAGCGTTCTCCCTCTATGGTGTCTACTCTCCATTTTTTCAACTGGGCATCCCATCTAGCATCATGATATGCCTTCATCGCTTTTCTCATTCTTCCTTTTGAAGCCTCTCTCCTTTTTACTAGGGCAGCTCTCATCCATGCATCTAATGCCTCAAATTGTGTGGGTCTAGGGGGAGGTTTCAGTGCATTTATCACCCCCCTCAGCTGGGTCAGCACTTCCATACGAAAAGACCCATAACGAGGGAAAGCCAATTCACCCTCTTTCTCTGTCAGTTTATGCCAATTCTGAAGCCACACTATAGTATGAAGTCCTACATTCGTTGCCATGTAATGTGCCGGTGTGTTTTCTGGCGGAGCTTCTTCTCCTACCCGAGTCACTACCCATGTGTCGCCTCTACACAAATCTCGCAACACCCTAAAGCATCTCATGGTAAATCGATCAATTGCAAGCCCAAAATACGCTGTTTCACTGCAAACGAACTTCCACCAATCCCAGCGCGGCGTTACACCAACCAACCTATCACAGCGCGGCACACCCTGACGTCACTTCTCACTCCTTGCAGTGGCTCACCTGCCTTTACAATTTCACTGCAAACTCGCTTACACACATTCGTACCACAAGTAACTGTATAACCAAAGTTATTAAACCAAGTAACTGTTCCTACACAATTACAATAACTTACAGTCACATAAAACAAGTAATTGTCTGACACTAAAGATCGATAGAACGCTCTCACAAGAACATTCAGCCGTTGTGACCCCCGACCTGCGTTGGTTACTCAATCGCCATAGTCCAGCCCGGTACCTGAGGCTTTCTACCGCGACCTATTCCTCATACACACAAAGGTCCCTAACACAAGTGGATCATTGCTAGCGCTTCACAACACCCACATTTAATCAGACAATTACAATACAAAACTATCCCGGGATCTTGGACTTCTCTTGAGTTCCGCTCACCAAAACTTCCTGCTCCGCACGTGTCCGGACCAGTAAACCAAAAACCACATTCACTCAACATACATCCCAACTCCGCAAGACATCACCCACTTACTCATCACCGCAATCTAACACCACAATTCGTTTCATACTCCCGCCACCACTGTTTCCGCTGCACCATCAACGTCCGCTAGTCTCCAGTCTCCGCCGTCTTCCACTCCACTTCAGGGCTCTTCAACCTTCAACCCTACTCCTGATTACTCCCCTCACCTTAGAGGTAAACCACTTTAAAGGTAAACCATCCTCTGCTACCATTTGATTACGCTAAATTGCACACCTAAGTTCCCTACTAAACATAGCGTAAGCGATCGATCTTTTATTTACCTAAAGTGGTTGAGGGGAGGAAACAACTCAGACAGATATTAGCAAAGTCGTCATGCCTGAAAAGATCACCAACTCCAAAGTGCAGTTTGAATATTTATTATAAGGCCAAAAACAATTGGATGTAAATACATCTCAGTAGCAAAGTATAGAGGTACAGAAAAATTAATACAGAGCCGATTTTACGAATATAAGTAATGCGGCCCAAAAGACAGATGATTGTAAATTCCAAAATCACAATGCAACACAGAATAGATGCAATATTCGGTTCTCGACTCATTGAAAGAAATCGAAATCTTTCCCTACACTGCTCTACATGAGGGCCCTTCCTGTCTCTCTGCTATCATTCCCCAATGGTGTCAGCACGTGTTGACTTCATAAGAAGTACTCACGTCAAATGGGTCGTTTAGCTTATGGCTTTGGAGCTTGCTCTAAGATGCTCCTTCTCCTCCGAAAGCTAGCAAAAGTCTGGTCTCGCTGTCCCTGCGTATCATACAAAAAGATGGGATTCAACTCACAATACGTCATTCATCTTAAAAATTTTCCATCTCACCTCTAGGCAGTAGCTTTTTCTTTCATGAAACAAATTTAATTAGTGATATCTTCTTCCAGTGGCCTTGGCTTCCAGACAGACCAGATACGCAAGGCATCCTCCCTTCTCGCTTCCCAGCCATCTTCAAAGACATTCCGGATTTCTCCTTAACTCTGAAAATAACGATGTGTATTCTTGCACCTGTAGCAGGATGAGAACATTCTAACTTCGAACACAACAATCATTTAATTATTTATTTCTCGAGAGCAAGGAGAATTGAAACACTAACTCTGGGCCTATATTTCAGGCAACTTAAACTAATCACAATTACGATATATAGGACTAATATCGTCCTGCACATTATGCATGAAGGAATCATAATACATACAAAGTTCTACTTAATTGCGTTCACTAATTTCAACATCAAATGATTCAAATAAATGTTTCTTAATAATCATAAAACACTGCAAACAATACGAATACATGAGAGTGCGTTTCAACCATGAGTATAGTGCACTGATACAAATTTGAGTGCTATCAGCACTCTATCACCATCAATAAATGCATTCTGGGGCTTGTAGTTTCACATTTGTAATACACGTTTTGGGCCTTTAGCTCAGGCACGCAATGTAATGTTTCATAGTGGAAGATGTCATCCATGGTGGCTATGGGCAGTATGGCAGTTACTCATGTGTACTCCATAGATGGTGTTGCTTACTTAACAAATTAAAATGCAGTTATAAAGTATTCGATAATGCTTGCGGTACTGGGGAGAAAGTTTTGGGATGGCAAACATTGGTGGCAAGACAAGTCCACATCACTATGGCTTCTTACTGCTCAGCTTCTTTAGTGACAGCGGGTGTTTTTTCTGTAGACAGCTATCAGAGAAGGAATGTCCACCTTTAGTTATACATGTTCTTCTCCTGAGGTGTCCCATCTTTACATGTTTATACAACGAAAGCTTCGTTTTCCCTGCCACAGCAGTTGAAAGCAGGTAATTGCCCGTTGCACGCAACCATCCCCAGAATCATTTTGATGACCACAGGCTCATTAAAGTGAAGTGAACAGTCCCCATTCTAATGCAGGGTGAGCCATGCTGTACAGCAGTGCTGCAGGGAGGACCTGCAGCTTTGTGGTGCTTCAAAGGTGAAACCTATTTGCTTTGCCAATGCTTGTTTTATATGTTGCCAGGGAAAATACTAAAGCAATGATTAGAAGTTATTTTTCACTTGGATTCGAACATCTAATTCTATGGTGGAAGTAGATTTTTGAAAACCTTAGTGGAAAAGTAACTTTAAGAATGTGTGCCTTGTGCAACCTAAGAGATAACCAGTTTTAAACTAGTTTGTCTCTCAGCACTATCCCGGAGGAACTGTATATATCTTTAGCGGACTGCTAAAGACTCTGCAACTGGAGAACAATGAGTTAGCAAATGAGGCCATAAAGGCAGGGGTGTTGTAAAAAACTGGTCACGTAACAGGTATTAGTCATGTGGAAGGGGGGCAGTAATTGAAACAAGCATTTGCCATGTAATCGGTCGCGCCTTTGGGACCTTATATATATTTAGCTATGCAACACATTAGCCTGGGTGCTGAAACATCTACTGTTCTTTAACATGGAGGGAAAGTAAGCACCAAACGGCGTGACATGCCAGGTATGGGAACACATGGAGAGAAATATTGCCTTTCAGCGGGAAATGGTATAGTCCAAAGCTCTGTTTTTAATATACAATCAGGGCCTTCGGTAGTCATATCACTGAAAATACAAGATTTAAAAAAAATATTGTTGTCTACGGGTGCTCGTGGAAGGCAATTTCTATGGACTGGAATCTAGAGAATGCTAAAGTGATTTTGGTATTTTACTGACCTCTGCTGGTCGTATTCTATCAAGAAATTTAAATAGAGGCAGTTGCCAGTAAAAAAAAAAAAAAGTCCCTCAGCAGAAAGCAATTCTGGTATTTTACTGACCTCTACTGGTCGTTTTCTATCGACAGGTAAAAAGAGGCAGTTGAACAGAAAAAAAGTCCCTGAGCGGAAGCAGACAAGTCCTAGGGCTGATCTCCAGAGCCCACAATGTACATACACATATAAGTATATACTAAAGTATATACAAGAGGTCTCGAATGCTCGACCTAAAAAGGGCAGCTTTCACATTTATTCCTTTGACTTGGAGATTCCCAATGGAGATAACATAAACTGCTACTATTCATTTGCGGGGCCCTCCCAGCCTTCCAGAATGTCTGGCTCCAGTGCAAGCAGGAGGTACAATCAGTTTTGGCCCGTCAGAGGAGAAGAAACCTCATGTCTAAAGAGGAGGGCCTAGAGGAAACACCAGTGCTTCCCCAGGTAAAGGATGGCGGGAGCCCATAAATGAGAAAGGAAGTGCTGAAAAAGGAGGTGGAACAGTATGAGAAAGTATTCAGTATCTGTTTAAGGGATTCTTCAACTAATTGATAGCAAACAAGTTTTGCCAGGTCTCACCTCCTCAGAACATTCCTGGACCTGGGAAAAAACAACTACCATGAGGAAAGAAGATCTGCTGCAGCTGGAAGAAGAAAATGACCAAAGGATTCCTGTGGGTACCCAGGGACTGGAGTTGCTCTCCAAGGATTAAGTGGTTGGCCTCCTGATATGGCGATACAGAAAACAGAAGGATTCCAGATGCCCAAAAGGCCTGACTGACCACTGAGAAATGCACCCTTCAGGAGCCATGGTTGGAGAGAGACCAGGGGCCTCATTTATGGCAATATGGCGTAGGGGATGCACTTGCTGTGCTGCCCTATGCCAAAGTGAAAGGGCAGGAATGCACTGTATTTAAGCAATATGGTGCATTCCTGTCCTTTCTGCCTGTGCTGGTGCCTTTTGGGCAGTCTAGCACCCACGTAGGCACCCTTGAACCATGATGCAAGGCTGCCACTGTTGCAGGCAGGATTGTTTTTGAACAGTAAGAGACACCTTCCTGCACAAAAACAAACCTATGAGGCGAATGCAGCACATATGGAAAGAGGAAAAAACAAGGAGAAATAAACATATTTTACCTTGCTACGCCTCACCTCGGGAGGCATATGGATTTTAAACTTACCCAGGTTTACATCACTTTGCAAATCTCAGGCAGCGTTAAATTCCATGGGTTTTGCATGGGAAAACCCACTGCAACGCCCATGGAATGCCTCCTGGGCACACAGTAAGGTGATGCAGCAATTTGCACTTTGTAGCCTTACTCATGATTTATGAAGCCCACCCAGGCGATGACCCCCTGCTTGCGTGATTCAAAGGAGAGGTAGGGAGTGATTTTTCTTAGGATTCTGATAATCCCAAAACAGGTGGAGACTGTTCTACTAACCTGTCGATTTAGTGACAGAGAGTTATCCACTATGACCCCTAGGTTTTTACCGTGGGAGACTGGGCATGGACAGTCACCGAGTGAAGCTGGCCACCATTCTTTGGACCAGATATCTGAGTGGTTGCCAAAGATAAGGACCTCCGTCTTTTCCCCATTTAATTTCAGGAAGTTTTCCGTCATCCAAGTGGAGACTGCCTGCAAACAATTTCTGAAATTAAGAGCAGAGTCCCTGACATCATGGGTGATAGACACCATTATTTGGGTGTCGTCCGCGTAGGACAACACCTCTAAGCCAAAAGATCTCACCACCTCGGCCAAAGGGGCAACATAAATATTAAAAAGTGTAGGGCTCAGGGACGAGCCCTGGGGTACACCACAAGATTCAACCCGTGCTCTATCGCAGTCAGCCTGAACTTTTGACTTTGCCCCGGTCTGACGCAAGCAGATATCCCATCTAAGCGCGTATTGCTTCTAAGCACTATTTTACATTTATTCATATCTAGACTTCTACTTGTTGGATTTTTGTCATTTTGGTCTTGTTTTATTTATGAAATTAAGCTCTATTCTTATAACCTGGTCTGGTGTTTTTGTATCGTGTTTTCAGCTGTGTTACTGTTTGAAGTGTTGCAGAAATGCTTTACACATTGCCTCTTAAGTTAAGCCTGACTGCTCTGTGCCAAGCTACCAGAGGGTGGGCATAGTATACTTTAGGGTGTGTTGTGACTTGCCCTTACCGTTGTGGTTCCTGTTCGAACAGGGTGCATACCTCTGCCAATGAGAAACCCAATTTCTAACACTGTGGAAATACATCTTCTCGTGGGATCAAACCACTCCATATCTGCTGTCTTTTATTTGTTTTTGAAACACATTAATAGGGTCGTTTATGCTACTGCGTCTAGAATTCTTCATTTGCAGTCCTGACCCCTTGTACCAAGCACAGTTAGAAAATACATTGCATAAAAGAGCGCTTGAGGCCCATGGTTGGAGAGAGACCAGGGGCCTCATTTATGGCAATATGGCGTAGGGGATGCACTTGCTGTGCTGCCCTATGCCAAAGTGAAAGGGCAGGAATGCACTGTATTTAAGCAATATGGTGCATTCCTGTCCTTTCTGCCTGTGCTGGTGCCTTTTGGGCAGTCTAGCACCCACGTAGGCACCCTTGAACCATGATGCAAGGCTGCCACTGTTGCAGGCAGGATTGTTTTTGAACAGTAAGAGACACCTTCCTGCACAAAAACAAACCTATGAGGCGAATGCAGCACATATGGAAAGAGGAAAAAACAAGGAGAAATAAACATATTTTACCTTGCTACGCCTCACCTCGGGAGGCATATGGATTTTAAACTTACCCAGGTTTACATCACTTTGCAAATCTCAGGCAGCGTTAAATTCCATGGGTTTTGCATGGGAAAACCCACTGCAACGCCCATGGAATGCCTCCTGGGCACACAGTAAGGTGATGCAGCAATTTGCACTTTGTAGCCTTACTCATGATTTATGAAGCCACTACATGCCACATAGGGTGACTTAGCTTGGCTTCATAAATCTTTAAGAGCCCTGCGTCACTTATGTACCACTTTATGTGGTGAAAAAGTGATGCAGGGCTCTAATAAATAACCCCCCTAGTGCTTAGATGCCTGCCCTGAGAACTGCAGGAGAAAGGTTCCATCATTGGGAAAATGTGAGGCTTACGCAGTTGTTTTCTATCTCCAGAGGGCTGAGGAGAGGTACTGGGGATTTCCCAATGAGGCTGTAGCATCTGTGGGCAAGAAAACCAGGTTTATCCTTCTCAGAAATGTTTGCAGCACTGAAATTTTGGACCTTGTGGTACAGGAGTTCAGCTTCATATAGCCCTGCCTGGCTACAGCTTCGAGGTTTTCCACGCTTTTCAAATTTGAGAACCCCTAAAAGAAAATGTGATTAAGGGCCTAATTATGAGTTTGGCAGCCCTTGGACTGCCTAACTTATCGTGGTGGTCCTTGGACCGCCAAACTGGCAGTCCACCCACCGTATTACAACTACAGCGGTGGGACCACCACAGGACTGCCGCAACCGCCAGGGATCCCTGAATCCCAAATACAATTCCAGAGTAGGGTGTTACCTTGCTGGCTCAGCAAACAAAGCAAGGGGAAGAGACTTAACTTTAGCTTACAAAATGTACTTTGCAGTTGGCAATGCTATCCCTAAAAAAATGGGCATGCCAGGAAAAAGTAATGGACTACACCAAAAGCACTGGACACAATTGATCTTACCCCAGTTTGTATTGTCTTTTTCAACAAAGTGAGACATGCTTATACAAGCGAGTCCGGGAAGGAAATTCCATTAATCAGTATCAATGAGTATTTGCAGGAGCAAACATTATGCTCCTTCAGTGGATTGGCCACAATTTATATTGTTGTGGCATTGGCAGGAAATTTGGTGCTTCTGGCAAAAGGTGGAGCTATACAAAATGCATTGAGTACCTAAGAACCCCAACTTTTGTGTTTATTCAAAACATGAATCCACCACGTAAAACTGCACCTCTAAAGGGAGAAACAAGTACATTACCAGGGTAGAAAAAAAGAGTACAATCCCTGTTTTTGGTAATATAATCAAATGGATTTACTAAGGTAGAATATATTTTGTCAGCGTCTGAAAAAATGTATAAAAATATTTGCATCAGCACATTTCTGCCATGCATGCTGGTGGATATTCATTGAGGGCTAGGAGCATGCTATGATTTGCCATCATCTCCATGGGTAGTCTTTTAGCCAAACCTGTGTGCGAACCGCACACCAAATTATGACTTTTACAGTCACTGTCGGATGGTTCTTTGGCGTTCCCATGGTGGTGCCTATGAAATAGGCATCGCAATGGGAATGTCAAAAGCAGTACCTGCACAGCATGGGCTGGTGCAGTCCATACCGTGCAAATACTGGGTGCGTGCATGCACGGAGGCACAACATGTGCCCTCCCTGCATGAACCCTATGGCCCTGAGGCAACAGGGGGCCCTGTAGGGCCCGTTCGTTTCCTCTCTACCGTGGTTTTTATGGAGGAGGAACTGTCATGAAAACCATGGTAGGTAGGAAACTTGTAATATACTTGGTGGGACCGCGGCAGTCCTGCCAAGCATATTGCGGCCTCAAGACCACCGTGCCACTGCCAGGGATCTCTGATCCCTGGCTGTTGCGGTTGTGCAAGGGCGGGCCAGCCGCCCTACTTGTAATGGGGCAGTTGGACCACCGGTGCGGCAGTGGCTGGACTGCCAACCCCGTGCCACCGTGAGTCTGACGGCCCTGGACCGCCAGACTTATATTCAGGCCCTTAGTTTCTTGTTAATCAACAAAAATTAATTAAACTAATCAAACCCTGGGATTAAGGGGTCGATTCCGATTCGGGCCGGAAATTTCTCCGACCGAGCCGGACCCGGAGAGATTTCCGACCGAATCGGACCCGTGCAGTCCGACCGAACGAGTACGATGCGTCCGTATGTTATCGGACTCGAGTCGGTCGGACTCCCATTGAAGTCAATGGGAGCCGGTCGCAAAACGCGTACGCGGGCTCCCATTGACTCAATGGGTGCGAGTCGGACAAGTGCGCCCCCTACAGCGGGTACGCGGCGAAGCGATTCGCGCCGTACACGCACAGGTAGGGGGACCCATGGGTCCCCCTGTGTGCGACTCGCGCGGCTATGCGTACAGGGGGTCCGACACGGACCCCCAAAGTACGGCTCCGACAGCTCTTACGAGCCGGACGGCGCGGCTCGGTCGGATCGCTCGCGGCGCGCATCGTACTTACCCGGCCGGGAAACGTCTCCATTGCGCGGTGCGAGTCGAGTCCGAGCGAGTCGGTCGGAGCGGTTCGAGCCGGGAGCGAGTCGGTCGGAGCGGTCGGGATGCCCGGACGAGTCGGTCGGCGATTTCGCATCGTACTCGCTCGGCCGGACCCGCGTACGGTTCGGTCGGGAAACAGGGCTCCGAATCGGATCCGGTAATGCCGAATCCGATTCGGAGCCCTACCGGCCGAGATCGGAATCGGCCCCTAAGTCTACAATGTATAGGTTATTTCATATTTTCAAAAACAGGCCTTTTGTCATTTGAAATGTTATTCAAATGTGATGACCAATAGGACTTTCATAGGGATGTGTGTAATTTACACACTAGGGATGATGCAATCAAGCACAAAATAAGAAGTCAAACATTCTGTTGAAATTCACTGACCTCTATATAGTGGTGTTATCTCATGGTGGGTAGCAGCACTGAATTTTGGAGGAGGGCCTTTATTTTCATCAAGTCACTTGGAACCAGAGCAAGAGATAGAAAGACAGAAAAGCAAGAAAGAGGAAGGATATGATGGGAACACAGGTACAAGGGACGAAATGAGATATAATCAAGACTTGCAAAAGTGATATCTAGAGTCAGAAAGAAAAGTGATGTCAAAGAACCAGGCAGAGAGTGGGATTTGGCAAGTCAAACATTCATCTGTGCTGGTGTTTGGTTTCGAAGAAAGTTTTGGGTGCCCTTAATTTTCTATTTTTTAATTAAATTACCCATTGCTTTGTAACCAATAAGGTTCTGATCTTACCCATATGAAAACATTAATAATATAAATTATAACTGTGGTAGAAAGAGGCAAAACTGTGGGTTAGACCTGTCAGCCTTAGGATGGTCTTTCCCCAACTTTTGGCCTGCCTCCCTTGATTTTCTGACCTCGTTTTTGCTGGTTTTAGAACTCTGTGCACTTTACCACTGCTGACCAGTGCTAAAGGGCTTGTGCTCTCTCCCTAAAATATGGTAATATTGACTTAACCCAAATTAGCATGTTTAGTTTACTTATAATTCATTTGCAAAGTGCACTACACATTCCCAAGGCCTGTAAATTAAATGCTACTAGTGGGCCTGCAGCACTTATTGTGCCACCCACTTAAGTAGCCCTCTAACCATGGCTCAGGCCTGCCATTGCTGAGCCTGTATGTGCAGTTTTACACTGTCACTTCGACCTAGCAAGATAAACCTCTTGCTAGGTGTAAACCTTCCCTTTTTAAACATATATGTCACCCTTATGGTAGGCCCTGTATGACCCACAGGGTAGGGTCAATGTATTTAAAAGGCAGGACATGCACTTTTATGTTTTACATGTCTTGGTAGTGAAAAACTCCCAATTTAATTTTTCACTACTTCAAGGCCTATCCCTCCCTTAGGATAACATTGGGATTGACTTTTAAGTGTAAGTACCAAATGTGAAGACATAGACTTTTCAACTTTGGTGTCACTGGACTCACAATTTAAAATCACAACTTATGATGAAGTTGGATTTTAAGTTACAGTTTAGCAAATGCCACTTTTAGAAAATGCATTTACTTACTTTGCCATATGGTGCCTGCTGCCTGTCTCTGTTCAGTCTGTGCTGGTTGACAGCTGAGCTTTGCGTATTCCCTCTACACAGCCCGCACACAATTTAAGCTTGGATGTGTCTTGATGGGCCATCCTGGGTGATGGGAGTGAGGAGCTATGCACAGCCTCACACTTACACATGATTAGGCGGTGTCCTGTCCACACACAAAGGGCTACATACCCCCCTGGAGTGAGTCTGGAGCCAGGCCAGGAAGGAGGGACGTCTCTGCACTTCAAAGCTTTCTTTGAAGTCTCCACCACTTCAAAGGCACAACTGGGTATAGTCCTGGACCTCTGACACCATGCCGTCAATACACTTCTGGACCTGTGAAGTCTCTGCCAGGAAGAAGAACTGCTGTGCTGCTGGAAAGACTGCCAGTCTGCTGGACTGCTGCTTTGCTGGACTCTTGTCTTACTGAGATGTCGGGCTGCCTGCTGTTATCCTGCCTAGGTGAGAAGGATTCGACCTGCATCACTTGAACCCAGGGTGAATCCAATGACTTGATGACTTCCCTCCTGTTCTAAGTCTCAGGAACATCAAAGATGTCAGCTCATCCTGCTACAGCATCTGGACTTCGCTTGCTGCAAGTCTTGCCCTGCCAAGTGGTGCTAACCCAGTCCTTGGCCCTTGGAAGTGGGTATAAAGTGCTGCTACAACCAAAACCTATGCTTTATCATCAGAACCGGCGCATCTTGGCCTTTGCGTGGGTCAGAACCAGTGCATCCTCATCGAAGCATGGAAAGGAGCCGGCGCATTGCACTTGGAAACCTTGAAACCAAGGAGAGGGGCTCTAGTAGTCCAAAGGGACAGAGCTCCTGTGCAACTTAATAGTTAAAACCAAATTTTACCTTTGGAACTCCTTTTCCCTGCGGGGTGTTGTCTACAATAGTCTCGAATTAACAGTTTTAAGACAAATTTTATTGTCTCTTGTAGTTTTCCTGTCCAGGGAAGTTGTTTTTTGATGAATTGGGGTCTATTAGATAGCCCAGGTGTTTTTAACAGTTTTTATTGTATTGTTGTTCATGATGATATGTATTTTTATTGTATAAATGTTATTTATTTTGATATGATTTATTAAATATGCACATAAGTGCATACACACTCTGAGTAGAGCTTCTAATTGTATATCTGGGGTACAGGTGGTACATTAGGTATCCATTGGTATGATTGTAGTATGAAAGAACAAGAGTGGAAAAGGAGTTCCAAAGGGAAAATTTGGTTTTAACTATTAAGTTGCATTGCACTTGGAGCCAGCGCTTCACCTTTGGAATGGATGCATCACCTGCTATGGGAGCAGTAGCCACACATCGCATTTGGAACAGAGCGCCTCGCACTCAGAATCAACACATCACCACCATTGCATGGAAAATCTCGAGACATCTCATCCACTGAGTGGCTCGACACAATGCATCACTTTTGCTGCACCTCGCATCTTCTTCGATGTCGAGGCAACCACAGATCAAGATACTGTTGTTCAGCGGGCATGAATGAATGAATATAGATCTTGTATAGCGCTAACTTAGCCCAAGGGCGTCAAGGCGCTGATAACGGGGCGAGACAACGGATGGTAGACCGGGTAGAAATGCTCAGGGAGGCTCTGTTTGAAAAGCCAGGTCTTCACTGCTTTTCGGAATAGAGAGTGTGACACCTGACTAGAGAGCTCTTCCGGCTGCGAATTCCACAATTTGGCAGCAGCAGTGGAAAACGCTCTACCTCCCCATCTGGCCTTCTTGAATCTCGGAATTATAAGCAGTTTTTTTTCCGAGGATCGAAGCTGTCTGGTGGGGACATAGCGATGAAGGAGAGCTTTGATACCCTCGGGCCAGCATCGTAGTAGGCGTTATGGGTTAAACATAATGTTTTGAACAGAATCCTTCGGTCCAAGGGAAGCCAGTGTAGTGATCTAATTGTTGTGGAGACTGAGTGGTATTTAGGCAGATCGGTCACCAGCCTTGCAGCCGCGTTCTGCACCAACTGCAGACGTTTAATCAGTCCTTTGTTAATGCCCAAGTAAAGGGCATTGCAATAGTCCAATCTGGACGTTACCAAGGCGATGACCGCCTGCTTGTGTGATTCAAAGGAGAGGTAGGGAGTGATTTTTCTTAGGATTCTGATAATCCCAAAACAGGTGGAGACTGTTCTACTAACCTGTCGATTTAGTGACAGAGAGTTATCCACTATGACCCCTAGGTTTTTACCGTGGGAGACTGGGCAGGGACAAGCACTGAGTGAAGCTGTCCACCATTCTTTGGACCAGATATCTGAGTGGTTGCCAAAGATAAGGACCTCCGTCTTTTCCCCATTTAATTTCAGGAAGTTTTCCGTCATCCAAGTGGAGACTGCCTGCATACAATTTCTGAAATTAAGAGCAGAGTCCCTGACATCATGGGTGATAGACACCATTATTTGGGTGTCGTCCGCGTAGGACAACACCTCTAAGCCAAAAGATCTCACCACCTCGGCCAAAGGGGCAACATAAATATTAAAAAGTGTAGGGCTCAGGGACGAGCCCTGGGGTACACCACAAGATTCAACCCGTGCTCTATCGCAGTCAGCCTGAACTTTTGACTTTGCCCCGGTCTGACGCAAGCAGATATCCCATCTAAGCGCGTATTGCTTCTAAGCACTATTTTACATTTATTCATATCTAGACTTCTACTTGTTGGATTTTTGTCATTTTGGTCTTGTTTTATTTATGAAATTAAGCTCTATTCTTATAACCTGGTCTGTTTTTTTTTTATCTTGTTTTCAGCTGTGTTACTGTTTGAAGTGTTGCAGAAATGCTTTACACATTGCCTCTTAAGTTAATCCTGACTGCTCTGTGCCAAGCTACCAGAGGGTGGGCATAGTATACTTTAGGGTGTGTTGTGACTTGCCCTTACCGTTGTGGTTCCTGTTCGAACAGGGTGCATACCTCTGCCAATGAGAAACCCAATTTCTAACACTGTGGAAATACATCTTCTCGTGGGATCAAACCACTCCATATCTGCTGTCTTTTATTTGTTTTTGAAACACATTAATAGGGTCGTTTATGCTACTGCGTCTAGAATTCTTCATTTGCAGTCCTGACCCCTTGTACCAAGCACAGTTAGAAAATACATTGCATAAAAGAGCGCTTGAGGCCCAGCTCCTGTGCAGTACGTGTGTATCTGATGTTGGCAGAGAAAATGACTGTCTTTTAAAGAAATGTGACTTTGGTGATATGCCTTCAGCTAATGTCCCAGCTCTGCAAGGTGACTTTTCAGCTCATTCTTCAGAAAGAGTCCAAGTGCTTTGTAATATGAAAGTAGGGCTCCCTCTATTTAATTTGCAAACAACTAGAAAACATAAATACCATTATTTCCTCTTTGACTTGCAAAATGGGCAATATTTTCACATAATTAATGGTATAGCATGCATTTTCAGCAGAAAAAAACGTTTCCTTATTTCACACCGGAGCTGAAAGTGAAGTGCGGGACAATATGTATTCATGAGCAAGTGAGCTGGAAATTATAAAAAGGACTTAAAATATGAATAAATAAAGTTGAAGGTTAGCCAGATCTAGGCTTTCCATTTAAATGTAATCATGTCTGAGCAGAGACTGTGTTAGAGTGCAAAGGTAAGCAAAGCTGTTGAATAAATGCAATTCATTTTGGGGAGATTTTGTATCTGCTGTGGCAGCAGGTCCTCTCTTTAAAAAGGGAACTGAAGACTTGTCTCCAAAGATTAAATGCTCACTTAATTTTATAAGTAAAAGAGATACATTGACACAATACCTTTTGCGGTGTTCCAGCGCTAAGTGGTTGTTCTGTGGGAATTTTCCATCAGGTATTTCTCGACTTCCGTTCAAAGAAATTCTGAGGTTTCTGTCCGTTCTCATGTTGCAACTCAACACTTATGTTCATATTTTGTTTTGTTCATAACCAAAGTAGGCACACATTGAGTTTGGTGTTCATAAATTCCTCTGTTACACAGATTGTAGAACACGGAAATTACAGGGAATTTTCCGTTGCCCACATGCCATAGAAAACTACGGTCTGATTTATAAGTGATATTTCAATGTAGAGTTGTATGGAAATCAGCATCCCTGGTCTTCAGCATAGCAGACTATGTTCACAGTATTAAACTGACTGAATGCATAAATATTGATTTTACCTGCTCGAAGACAGTAATTTTTGTTTATTAAACTACACAAAGTGTAAGGAAACCTAGAGGGTAGTCCAGACTTTAGAGGTCAAGAATCCAAAGTCGGGTCTTGTGTTAATGATGTAAAGGCAGCATCACCCTCCTAAGAATAGGGGGCTAATGCACAAAGCCCTTTTGCGGTCAGAAACCTGTGATTAAAAAAAAATCACATGGGCTACAACTGTAAAATGGCTTTTTGGTACGTATGAAACCCATTTTACAAGCCGGAAAATGATTTCGCTTCGCAAAATGGATTTACTGACCCATACTGTATGGAGATTAGAAAGCAGCGTGAAAAGAGAATCCCATTCTGTTAGACCTGGCATCCTTGGCGTGGGTTTCCTCTGTATTTTTGCCTTTGTCTCATGTATTTATACAGTGTATTGGACTTCGTTTTTGCTGGTCTAGATACTTTGGCCACTGCTGTTCAGTGCCAGAGTGCAAGTGCACCCTCTGTAAAGTGTTGTCATGGATAAGTGTTTCCATAATTGGCTTATTTGATTTCTAGTAAGTCCTTAGTACAGTGCACTATGTGTGCTCAGGGCCTGTAAAGCAAATGCTGCTAGTGGGCCTGCAGGATTGATTGTGCCACCCACATAAGCAGCCTCGCAAAAGGTTTGCGGTCCTGCCATCACAAGGTCTGTGTGCAGCCTAGTACTGCCATGTCGACCTGGCAAGTGCACCCACTTGCCAGGCCCTAACCTTTTCCTTTCTTACATGTGACTCACCCCTAAGGTAGCCCCAAGGTATCCTTGTGGGCAGGGTGCAGTGTATGTGAAAGGTAGGACATGTCCTGATGTGTGTGGCAGGCCCTGATAGTAAAATACTGCTAATTTCGTTTTCACTATTGAAAGGCTATCTGTCCCATAGGATAGAAAGGGGAGTTTAGTTACAACAACTTATAAGTATTACTGCCCATGGGAACAAGATAGGAGAGTGGAGTTTGGTATGCTTGAACTCAGAAGAAACATCTTTTAGTAAGGATGACATTTACATTCTGGGCTTGAAAATACCACTTTTAGAAAGTGGGTATTTTCTTGCTCAGCCATCCAGTGTGCCTCTGCTAGGTTTGTGTATTGACTGTCCGGCTTTGAAGTGACAGGGGCTGTGCATTCTGTTCAGACAGCCACTTGGGGGGGGGGATGAGGTGTGTCCTGCCTTTCCAGGTCTGGGCTGAATAGACCTGGGCGGCATTTAGAGTCAGGGGAGAAGATTTCCTTTACACCTGAATGGTCCTGGTCTGCCTTGGACAATGCTGTCTCCACCTCCCAACAGGAAGCTGGGCCAAGGAGGACAGAACTGGTTTTTGCTGAGCACGGACACTCTCTGCCACAAGAGAACACATGAATTTTGACTATAAAATTGGGGCCCAGACTTTTAGATTACTTCTGGAATTCAAGAGGAACCTCTGCCAAGGAGAAGAGCTGAGAAAGGCTGAAGGAGAAGTACTGACCCTTTGCTATGTGCTGTCTGGGGTTGGCCTGCAGTAGCTGTTTTTGCCAAGGAGAGGAACTGTGTGTGTATCCTGCTTGAAAAGTATCTCCAAGGGCTTGCGGTAGAGCTTGCCCCCTATTCAAGAATTCTCAGGAACAGCAAAGACTTCACCATCCCTCTGGGCGCCTTCTCTGGAACTGTGGGTTTCAGTCGCCACAGAGGAGAAGAGCAGCCGACTCCATCACCGAGTCCGTAGATGGGCCTACTGACTCAGAAGAACTGTGTTTTAGAGATATTTCTGCAATGTAAAGGTTATCTTGCAAAGTACCTATTTTTCAGTATTGTATGTTGGATTTTTGTCGTTTTTGGTCTTGTTTGGTTTAAATAAAGATTTGCTATTTTTCCAAACTGGTGTGGTGTCCATTTGTAGTGTTGTCACTGTGTTACTGTATGCATGCACAAATGCTTTACACACTGTCTCTGAGATAAGCCTGTATGCTCATGCCAAGCTACCAAGGGGGTGAGCAGGGGTTATTTTAGAAGTGTATCCCCCTTACCCTTACTAGGAAGAAGGGTCCCTACTTGGACAAAGGTGCAAACCATTGCCAACTAGAGACCCCATTTCTAACACATTCTAACTGGGATTCCGTAGGGTCGGTATCAAAGGTTTACCACCGTAATTGTGGTTGCGTACAATTAAACAGTTACCTACTTCTCAAAACAGAAGTTTTTTCATTGTACAGTTTCCCCTTGGGAATCATGTCAGGTCACAACGAGGGAGGGGAGGCAATGGTCCAGAAGACTGATGCCTCCTTCTATGATGTTACCACACAGGATGTTTTAAAGCACCACCATTTCCTTCAAAGAGCACAGGCTGCTTTAATAAAATTCCATTATTATTATTAATATTTGGGATTTGTATAGCGCAACAGCTACTCAATGAGCGTCCCGGTGCTTGGCAGTAAAATCTGATCCCAAACTAACAAGGGATGCAAGAAAGCAGACCCAAAGAGCCAGGTCTGAAGGAGTCATTTAAAGATCCAGATGGCCAGAGTGGCACGGAGCTGTTGAGGGTGGGCATTCCATTCGCTAGCGGCCAGATAGGGAAACAATCTGCCTCCCTACTTTTTCCTTCTGATTCAAGGAATTACCATCAGCAAGGAGCTGGAGGACCGGATTGACCTGACCAGTTGGTAAGGAGTGAATCTGTTGGACAGGTACTGAGGGCCTTTGTAGTAGAAAACTCTGTGTGTCAGAACCAGTCCTTTGAACCTCACATGTTCTTTGATGGGCAGCCAGTGCAGTTCTTTTAGGAGAGGTTGGATGTGAGCTCACCTGAGGAGTCACAGCAACAGCCTGGCAGTGGTGTTCTACACGAGCTGTAATCTCTTCGGAGGTAGGCCGGTAGACCCACGAATAGTGAGTTGGCATAGTCCAACCAAGAAGTGATCAGGGCCTGGGTTGCTGTTTTTTGCTTCAGAAGGAGGATAAGGTAAAGGAATCTTTTTACCATCTTTAGCAGACAAAAACAGATGCCTTCTACCTCCACCACCAGGGGGCAAAAGAAGCAGTGTTGTCAAATTTCACACCCAAGTTAAGCACTACCACAGCAGGCGCAGGAGCCGTGGATCATCATTTGCCCAATAGCCATTGTTCCAGCTGGGTGAGGGAATCCCAAAGAGCAAAATGTCTGTCCTGCTGGTGTTGCATTGAAGGCAGCTGTCGCTCACCCATAGAAACACAGTGGTCAAGCATGCCTTGAAATTGCTCAGTTTCTTTGAGTGCATTCCTGTCAAGAGTAAGGAGCAGTTGAGTATCATCAGCATAGGATAGAATTTGTAATCCAAATGATTCTCTCAAGGTTACCAGGGGGGGGGTCATCATATACACATTTAACAAAGTGGGGCTCAATGCAGAACTCTAAGGAACCCCAAAACCCAAGGGTTTAGGTTCCGAGGCACATGTGGCCATTCAGACAGATTGGGACCTGTCTGCTAGAAAGGAACAGAGCCACGCAAAGACTGTGCCACAGATGCTTATGTCACCGAGGCCACCTGCTTACCTTGATCCATCAGTAGCCTGATACTGTCTGCCACTTCTAGCAGTGTAATCTTGGTGCTGTAGCTCGGGTGAAAGCCCGACTGGGAGGGATTAATTAGCTTGTTCTAATCTAAGAAGGTCGAGAGCTGTGTATTTATGAGCTTCTCTAGTATATGGGTGTAGACTGGCAGCAGAGAGATAGGTCGAAAATGGTTGAGGTTGGATTTGTCTGCTAAAGGTTTTTTTAAGAGGGAATCAACTTGGCCTGTTTCCAGCCACTGGGCACTGTGGCCAGTCGCATAGACTGAGTTAAGAGCTGATTTAAAGGGGGGTTGATAGCCTCCCAGTTGGAAACAAGAATATGAGGAGGGCAGGGGGCATCTGGCAACCCAGATTTATAGGCTGTCAGAGCATGAGCAGACTCCTCCAGCAAAACAAGGTTAAATTCTTGCAGCAAATGGCCGCAATGGGTTGATATAGCCTCCTGCAGAGCAGTAGGGCCACTGATACTCATGGATATGTCATTCGTGGGGAGTAGAGAGTCCACAATGGTTTTGATTTTAGAATCGAAGAAATTGGAAAGTTGGTTGCAGTTTGAGAGAGGGTGGTGAAGGACAAAGCAGGACGTCTGGGCGAGTAAACTATTTCACGTTTTTAATACCTCACCAGGTATGATATGAGGTGTGTCTATCTGAGCTAAGAAAACGTCAGATTGTGCTTTCTTAATTGCTCTGTGATGAACATTTAAAGCCTTCTTGTATATGGATTTGTCATTTGGAAGGTATTGATGCCTCCAGCATCTTTCCAGTTTCTTACAATGCTTTCGGAACTACTTAAGGTCTGAAACAAGAGGCAGACTATCATTTTTCTGAGGGACTGACATCTCTCAGTTTAATGGGTGTGATGCAATCAGCTGCCTGTATAAGCCAGGTGTTGACTGAACTAGCATCAATCTCAAGGTCCCCACTCATAAGAGGTGGATGCTGGCTCACAAGGCGAGGCTCGACTCTGTGGATGAGACAGGGATTACGGAATCCAAACCCAGGGATGGTAGTATATAGTTTCTTGCAGGACAACATCACTATGTTTCCAGCCAATCACAATGGGTCACGAATAGTGACCTGTTGAATAAATATTAATTTGGCAGATCATTCTGTGACTACCTGCGACTGTAGATTTTGCAATACCAGTCGCAAAAATTGATGCACAATTTGCAACCAATTTCTGCAACCACTATTCATGTACATCAGCCTTGTAGCATGGTTATATTTGTTAATTCTATTCCAATTAACTTCATGAGCATGTATATAATAAAAAATGCATTTGTAAAATTATTGTTTGTTTGATTACTTCCTGTTTGTCTTCTTTTATACATTATTTTTTAAACTATTCTTTCTTTAGTTTTGTTTCTTTACAGTATAGATGGACACCCCTACAGTCCTACATCACCTCCTCTAGCCTACTCCACTCCATTCAATTTGCCTCTGCTGCAAAATACCACCTCCCTCTCTACTCTCACCTGCTACCTTCTCATGCTTGCCTCTTTGTTTCTCTGTCTTGCTATGCTCCCTGTGGCTGTGCCGCTTCTAATTCCTTGTACTACACTTCCCTGCATTTTATTGCCCGCCATCTGCTCTGTCTTTTCTGCTAACTTAATTATCCTAGCCGAGGTCTCTGCTCGATCTTCCAACTGTACTCCATGAGGCTGCTTTGTAACCTGGTACATCTATACCCTTTTTTAAAGTCTTCCTTAAGGTGCACTGGGGTCCATTTCTCTTCACCCTTCTTTCATTCCCAGTAGCTCTGTGGCCCCTTCTCATTCTCCTTGTACTTTTTCTTTGGAGTGTAATTCATACTGTTACCTTTTATATCCCACATCTTTAGTCCTTTCTGCATTACACACTAAAAAATGTAATTTGATGGAACTATGTTCATGTCAATTCAATGCTCTACTCGTACTGCAATCCCCCAATGCAAAGCATTCACTTCCAGCCAGCACCAGGATACACTATAACATTGAGTGCTTTATGTTTCTTTGAAATTATTGTACAACCTCTACTCATATGTTGTGCTTAGTGCTTCATAACTGAACTGCAGAGTTTAAAAACCAAGGAGTCAATTCACAACATATGTGTGAGTAAGGGCTGTAGTATTATAGCAGTGCTCTTTTATGTACTCTTAATTGCATTTGTGAATCGGCCTGAAATGCCCAACTCTCTATTAGGAAAAGTAAAAAATGGTGCTGTCCTTTTCATTGGTACCAATTGTAGATGAATATTTGAATTTTATTCCCATTTTTGATTCTTTGAGGCCTAGTCACGAAAGCATGTAAAGGTATGTAAAAGAATACTACAGGAGTACTAATAAGTATGTGACATTTATTATTTGAAGAGCACAATTATAATACAATCAGATAACAATTGACACCACTAGAAATATTAAATATCATCATGAAAATCTAAGAGAATACTGACACCAATAACTCTCATGCACATTTAGGGCCTCATTTATGAGAACTTACACATTGCTGCGTTAGGTCATCTATATATCAGAAAACGTTGCACTGCAGTACGCCAGCTTAAAAAGCCTTGGATGCTTCGTATTTATGGTATGGCGCACCATGGTGTAAGGTCCCATGGTACGTCATAAAAAATGATGCTCTCATGGGACAGGGAAATTGATGCACGTGGAGGCTAAGAGACGCTAGGCTGATTTGCGGACCGTAAACCAATGTACGGTGACAATGCAGGCCCCCTTGCACAATGAGGTTAGTGTTTCTTACTTGTGTCCATGCACCCAAATCTGAACTCTAAAGCAATGGAATGAAATGGGGTTGTCCTGTCCTTTGTCCCTGTGTTTGTGCCATTTTCGCCGCCCAGTACCAATGCAGGCATCCTTGCACCATGGTGCAAGGGTGCCTACATTGGATGCATGATAGTGTTTTATGCAAGAAGGGGCTCCTTCCTGCACAGAAACAATACTAAGAGTTGTTTTCCTCTTTCCATGTGTGCCGCAGAATGCAACACAGATAGAAGGAGGAAAAAAAGGAGAAAGAATTTCCTCCTTGTTAGACCTCACCTCGGGAGGCGTATGGATTTTGGGCTTTCCCAGGTTTACATAGTTTTGGTAATCTGGGGCAGAGTCAAAATCGATGGGTGCTGTTGGATACACCCACGGCAACGCCCGTGGAAGGCCTCCCAAGTGCAGAGTAAGGTGAGTCAGTGATTAGCACTGCGTTGCCTTAGTCAACATTTATGAGGCCATTCAAAGCCACGCAGGGTGGAATTGCGTGGCTTCAGAAATCTGATTCAGAACCCTGCATCAGGCATGTGCCAATTCATGTGGTGCAAAGGTAATGCAAGGCTCTCATTAATAAGCCCCCATGTGTATTCATTGAAAGAATTGATGGTGGGAGCCTGGTAGTGCAGTGCACTGTAGGTATTGCTGAGCACATTGAGCTGGTACTGTTTCTGAATGGGGAGACATTGCATATCAAGGAGCTGAGAAGTGACGTGTGTACTGCAAGTTAGCCTGAGCAATACACATGCACTGCTGTGTCTTATAGTGTCACACATGTGTCGCAGCTGTGAAGGGATAACAAAGAAAAGGGCATTGGTGTACTACATCTTACATGTGATGTGGACCTGGGTGAAGATGCTGCACATGTAAGGAGGGTTCCTGTAAAAAGAAATGTTTTACCATGCCACATACATCCAAGCAAGAGGATGTGAAACAGGGAATTGTGAAGTGACAGGATAAGCTAGGTTGCCACGACTATGGGCAAGAATCGGGGATGGTTGTAGGGTGAGGTGTATAGGCCTGGTTGTGTGGCAAATCTGGGTAGGTACATGTCACAGAATATCATCACTACTAGCATGTGGAGAACAGCTTGAACGATAGCCCTCAAATACAGGCAGCTATATCAGTCAATTGGATATGGTGACTCACATTGTTGGTGTTGCTGTTACATGAGAGTCAATGTATGATGTGGGTGCTGTAAGTGTGTGACAGTAAGTGGAGTCCCTGGGAATAAATGAGGATTTCCAGAGGAGTCATGTACACGTGCAAGTGAGTGGGGCTAAACAATGTGTGATACTCTGCAGATAACCAACTCTGACAATGATGAAATGTGGGAGCATCAGTTCTAGCAATCTACCTAGTCTGACTGGGTCTATTCCCTCAGAGTTGTTACACAGTGCCCACTGTTCTGAATTATGGAGCCAAGTGTGTTAGTAATGACATCAAGTGAGTATACACAAATAGGAAAACCATGGTAAGTACATGCCCTTCCAGATTCCTGCAGTGTAGCAAGGTTGCTAGCTGTGTAGAGTTGAGTGCATGCATGTGAAATATTAGCACGTGGCCGCATGAATGCACAATAGTCATGCATGACAGCAGAACAGGGCAGACTGCCATGGTCTACTGTGTGAAAGGCAGACTGCAGGATCAAATCAAATGCATGACCAAAGCTACGACACTTTCCCTGGAGCTGTGGGTGGCGTAGTGACAATAGGGAATGCCAGCACCCTGGTGACTTGGTGCAATGTGCACAGTAGTGGTGTCAATACGTGAAATCCCATTCAGAATAGCCATCATGAAAAAGAAAGCTTATCACCAAGGCAGAACCATGTCCAGCCGGTGCAGTGGCTAAATATTTAGCAGGCCCCCTGCAATGAACATGGAGGGTGGCCCCCCCACGCTCGGGACCCAGTCATGGGCTCTCAGCCCAGAGGCCCACACTCCCTGAACAGTGCCAGAGGAGGCAATTGGACCTCTGGGCCTCCCTGCACTGCATGGTCAGCCAGGGCCTCGTCACCAGCAGGCTGGACTACGGAAACGCCCTCTACGCAGGAACGACGGCTATTCTCCTGAGACGGCTGCAACGCATCCAGAATGCCTCTGCACGTCTTATCCTCGACATCCCCCGACGTAGCCACATCACACCCCACCTGAGAGACCTGCACTGGCTCCCTGTCAACAAGAGGATAACCTTCAAGCTCCTCACCCACGCACACAAAGCACTCCACAACTCCGGACCAGCCTACCTCAACAGACGACTCAGCTTCTACACCCCCACCCGCCAGCTCCGCTCGACCAGCCTCGCCCTCGCCACAGTCCCCCGCATCCGGAAAACGACCGCCGGCGGCAGATCCTTCTCCCACCTCGCCGCCAAGACCTGGAACACCCTCCCCACCAACCTCCGACAGACCCAAGACCTACTGGCCTTCAGAAGACTCCTCAAGACCTGGCTCTTCGATCAGTAGCAGCACCACCCCCCTCTTCCCCCAGCGCCTTGAGACCCTCGCGGGTATGTAGTGCGCTTTATAAGTGACATGATTGATTGATTGATTGAGGGCTATTGTTATGCCCCTGTGAACTGCCCCCTGAGCCATGGGGTTACCATTTGACTAATTTAGCCCGTATTATAGCATACTATCCCTCAAAATATCTGCCCCATCCTCTTGAGAAATAGATCACACATTTTTTAGAAATGCACACAACTCAAGCAGACGTTAAATATGCACTTACCAACGGGGCCACCAACTTCCATGCCATGGTGATCTGGAAGATTGACTCACAGCTCACCACATCCACCCATCTGTGTTTTAGTTGGTGTACGGTGCGGTCGATACCAAAGACCCGGCTCATATGGCAGTGTACTCGCTCCTTGGTGGGATAGCCTTGGCTGACCCTAACCCCTGTAGCTATCATGTTTGGCACATGATGTGCCAGCAGCCAAGCTTTGCTCTCCCCTTCCTTGACATGGCCCTACCCGCACTATCCACCCTGCCCACTGTGTGAAATATTCCCTAACCGTACCCATAAAAAAACAAAACCCCTAAATAACAAACATTCAACAATACAGTGACAATAACAATACAAGTGACAAATACAACACACAATTGACTAATGGCACAAGACAGGGACAGCACAGACACCAACGCCCAAAAACTCCAAATTCGACTAGACAAACCATAGAACACCTTCTACAGCCAGCACAGACAAAAAGACTGTAAGTGAAAGTAACTTCACACTTCCTAATTTGCAGCCTGCCAGAGCAATTGTGTAATTTCCTGTGTGTATCCCATCTGTTTTCTACAAATGCATCGTTTTTTTGACGCATTGGTACAGATATAGCCAAAGCGTGACTAACGCACAATGCAAGCTAATGCACAATGCATTATTTTGATGCATTGGAGTTGATTCATGGCTTCAGACCGTCACTCTGGGTGCAATGCCACGCACTATGGGGTCAATACATGGGTTCAGACCCTTGCAACTGGCCTATTGTCTGTGATACAGTGTAGTGATTTGTGGAATGCAAGTAAACAAACCTTGAACTGACTTTCCTTGTTTCACTTTTCGTACCTGACACCCTTGATGAATTTGGATGTGTTGAATGTCATTGGTAACAGTTTGCCTATATGTGAGTAATTGCCTTCATTGTGCTGACTTTATGAGTGACAATATATTTTTCAGTACGAAACATACATATTGTGATGTATAGAAACATTTCTAACCTTTTGTTGGTCCTACAGTATGTAGTATGTTTGGGTCAACGTAGGTAGCTGCAGAGTAGGCATCCTTTTGCTCAAAGATATTGCAGTGCTATGCAAATGTAATACACCATAGTTTTCACGAATATGCGCAAAAGTCTAAATTCATACTATCTGTCTGCATTCCTGCCATAGGATGTGTTATGGATGCTATACACACTCAGGGAAGAGAAGAAACTAGCTGCTTCTGCCAGTTCCTGTTGTTGTGTCTTGGAGAAGAGGAGGTACTGGGGTGTTAGGCAGATGATGGCATCCAGACAGAGGGTAGGCAAAGATGGGTGCGATATTCCAGCCACTCTGGCTGCTGTGATCTGGAATGAACCAGATACCAGTATGTGGATGACAGTCATCAGCTTGACCTGACAGTATGCAGAACCTACATAAACACTAATTTACACAGTCTAAAATACCTGTAGGAACAGGCTGCAGAGATCAAAATGTCTATCCAGACCTGAGCATATTAGATTAAAGGACATGTTCTATATTGGTGTTAGATACTAGCTCTGTCAAACACATATAAATAGATTAAAAATGTAATTTGTTTAGTCATAGTCTGTAACTATTCCTTGTTTTGAGGTTTTTCAGTTCGTTTACCCTAATTTATTTGTTACTCCATATCATTATTTTTGCAAAATGATAGATAAGAGAAATGAAAAGGTAATCAGAGCTGATGGGAGGCATAGGTGATTGGAGACAAAAAGGCAGTCAGGATAAAATAAATAGGTAATGGAAAAGAAGATGGGTCAAAAGAAGGGAATTAGGGTGAGGAAATGTGAGATTGATAAAGAGAGAGAGGAAGAGAGACAGAAAGAAAGAGAGAGCAGAGAGAAAAGAGTCAGACACAGGTGCATGCCGCTATGGTGGAGTAGCGTAGCCCCACTGCTTTTAAGCAGTGCGAGGAAGAAGAAACATAAAATGATAATAACTTAGAGTTATTATCATTTTACATTTCCTGTCTCTTTGCGGGTGGGCGGGTGGACGAGGCTGCTCTACTGTCGGAGCAGGGCAGGGGAGGAGTGGTTTGCCCACTCCTAAGTGTGCAATGACTGTTTGATCGGCCCTCTCGAGTGCCCAAACCAGTCATGCGCACTTTCCCCGTTCTCTGTAATGCAGCCTGCATGGAGAACAACCCCAGGCCCCCATTCCCTAGCAGAGACACAGGTCCCGGCATGGCAAGGTAACTGTTTTTTTTTTTATTATAATTTTTTTTTAATTGCGCACTGTGCCCCCCCCGCGCGCCCGCACCCGCCCCGCCACCCGCGAACCATGCTGGCCGCCACTGGTCAGATACATAAAGACCGTGATGTATGGAGAAAAAGAGAGGGTAGGGAGAAAAATAAAATGAGAGTTGGAAACATACAGCAAGATGGAGAGAAAGGTAAAAAGGAGAAACATATTATAAATTAGACATATGCAGACTGAGAAGAAGAGAGGGAGGAGTAATTGAATAAAAAGGGAAATGAAAGAGAAAGAAAATGAAAGGGCAAAAGTAAGTGAGAGAACTACAGGCTGAGAGTGGGAAAGAAGGAGTTGGCAAATGAACAAAAAATATAAATGAAGGAGGAACGAAATGAACAGGCAGAATGGAGTGAGAGAAACTACTACTATAGAGAATTTTCACAAAGATTCTGGTAGGTGTGTCTCACTCTTGTACACTCTGCTTACTCGTGAATTTCAGGAATACTCATCGCTGACTCCTGAAATACTTACAGTCCCAATTTATGGATCTAAATCTTGGCGCAGAGATCTCCACGCCCATAGATTTACACCCAAGTCCCCGCATAAATCTAGCCATGGACATAATTTACTGCCATTAAATGACAACTTTTTCCTAGGAGTGAGAGTAGGCTACCACAACTCCCTCGGTGAGGTGGGAACAAGTACAACTCAAAAATACTTCCGTAAAGTCACTACTATTAAATCTCTGGCCATATTTTAAGTGTGCATCACTAATATATTGCTCTACATCGCATACACGGATACTTCGGCCTACATTATGTTGAACTACAAATTGAACACAGCCGGGAAACAGGTATCACCAGAAAGACCTGACAAACAGTACTTCTGTATGCAGTCAAATAAAATCCACACCCTGCGCTATGACCTCTTATCCTTGTGAGCAGAGCAAGACATCACCTACCTTTGTATTGTGTGTCATTGTGCATCTGTTTATGTGTGTGTGTGTGTTTGGAACAGACGATTTGTTATAATGTGTATTTGAGCATGTAAAGAGTACTGTTAGATGTGAGTTGTGTCTTGTTTTTTTTTTAATTCACTAACACCTTACTTATTTGTAATTTTCTGTGTATTTACACGTTATGTTTACAATTTTATAAAATGATTTATATAGGTCTCTGCAATGATTACATTTCCATTTTTTCACATATATTGTATCATATTTTTGTTGTTTTTACATTTTTGCAATGTTATGTATAAGGGTGAAGGCAATGTCGAAATTCTTATAAATATTTTTTGAAATAAGTTTTTTCATTTACTTTATTTTTAAATATATTTTACATTTGTACGATATGGCGTACATCCGATTATGCAATATTTAATGTAATGTTCTTTCATTTATTTTTATTTTTTTAGTTGCAAGCTTTGCGCTTTTAGTGTTATTCAGATTCTGTCTTTATTCATTTATATGTGACTCCCCTGCCCTGCCTTTCAGTGGCCATGTGTATTTTATGACCTACTCCACAGCTTGAATGGAGTAGATCTGAGGCTGCATGTTCTGTAGTTCTATCAGATCAGAGTAGATGTGGATGTAACTTAAGTGATTTGCTACAGGGGGTGATTTATATCTTGGCAGTATGGATACTTCTTCACAATGGGGAAGGAGTACTATACCACCAAGATAATCGTCCACCCACCAGCTTGGCGTTCATTTATAAATCTGGCAGGTGGTCCCTCCACTGGGGCGATGGAGACATTTACTGTGTCACCTTGGCGGAACAACAGCCTTCCTCCAGGATTTAAATTGGCCCCTTACTCTTTTGTACTACTCCTGGCTAACTCTTAGAACTTAAGAGTATTTAAAAAGTACTTTAAGAGTTTGTGAATCTGGCCCTTTGTGAATTGGGCCTCAGATATAAAACAGGGCCGATTGGAAATCACTGCTTGAACCTTAGCAAACTGCGTTTCACCGTACATTCAGTAGCACTACTAGAGTAGGACTCCACATTCTCAAAAATGTATTTGTGAATTGATCCTGATGTGTTTCATGGGAAATGGTTAGAGTGAGAGAAACAAATAGTGACAAAGGGAGAGAACAAGAACGAGGGAAAGTAAAAGAGAAGAAAAAAGAGAGGGAAAAGGGAGAAAAGGAGATAATCTGAAAGGTAACGTGTCAGGAATGAAAGAGGAAGAGAAAATTAACGATTGATAATGACACCAAAATTGCTCTCATATTGACAAAAAGAATCTCTCCTATATTCAGAAGAATTATCTAACTAAGTCCATTTCCTCTCTCCAAATATAACTTGCAACCACGTTTCACCACTTTAAGTAAAGGGAAACAATTATATACCAACCTTAACTCCGTACATATTGCTACAGAGAAAGAAGTCGGGGAAGTAAAAAGCAGTGGTGGCTGGCATCTACTGAGAGCGAGGGTGGGGGAAAATATTATTAAAAAAAAAAAATCAAAATAAATCTTACCTGGTGCTATGTCCTCGCTCCAAACCTCTTCTTTACTGGAACGGGATGCTGGAACACCCATGCTCAATCCTGGTGCTGCTCACATGCAGCATGTGAGCAGCACCAGGATTGGTGGGAGCGTCCTGACTCGGCACCCCACAGCCCCCTTGAGGTCTACACTGTCTGTCAACCCAGCTGTCTTAAGACAACTGGGTTGGGAGGTTTAAACTGTGCATGTGTGTCTGGCCGTTGCAATGCGGCCGGCCAAAATGACATGTGATATGGCCCTTGCATGGTTCTCGTCCTTTCTCACTGACCAGACCTTCCAGGTTAGTGCCCCTCCCTTCTCTTCAGGTGTTCACCCGCTACGCTGTGGTGTTCCCCAGGGATCAGCATTAAGCCCGACATTATTTAACATCTACGTTAGGCCATTGGCTCTGATGGCCAAAACCCGGGGCATTTCTCTGGTATCATGTGCAGATGATACCCAGCTAGTGATCACCTTTTCCAACAATCCTAGCCTGGACTCTGCTAAATTTAAAGAGGACCTAACGGCCATTTCGGATTGGATGGCAACCAATCACCTGCAGCTAAACTCAGCAAAATCCGAGATCCTTCTGGTTGGGAAGGACTCGCATCTGTGGGGCAGCCACTGGTGGCCACCTGCTTTGGGTGTGCCCCTCAAGCCTAAACCTGTGGTTAAGAACCTGGGATTCCTGATGGACAAGGACCTCACCTTTGAAGACAAGACCAAATCAGTGGCAGGTAAATGCTCCAGACTGCTACGTGGCCTAAAGCCTATTCTAGGTCTCTTTGATGCTGAAACCTGACAGCTGATCATCCAATCCTCCATTATGGCCGAGCTGGACTATTGCAATGTGCTACTACTGGGGGCCAATAAGTACATGACTAAGAGGCTTCAACGCATCCAGAACGCGGCCGCCCACATTCTGTTTGCTCTTCCGAAGCATTGCCATGCCTCTAACCTCCTCCGCCGGCTCCACTGGCTTCTGGTGGAAGAGAATACACTTTAAGGCCCTTTGCACCATTCATAAGATACTTCTGGGCACCGGCCCAGAATTCTTGAGCGATCTTTGCTCCCACTATGTCCCCACACACGCTCTGGCTCTGCAGATCAGCACTTCGCCAGAGTCCCCAGGATACAGAAGGCCAGAGCGGGTGGCCGTTCCTTTAGGGCAAGGGCCCCCCCTCTTTGGCTACAGCCTTAAGTCTTGAATTGTTAAGGTAACCTAAGTTCCAAAAAAGAGTCTAAGTCTGAAGCGAGAAATTCTCACTGAGCCTGATAGCGTGCAGCATCAGATTGACTCCAATGGCGTCCTTGGCGTGAACTCTATATTTTTCCCTCTTGGAGCTTTCCCACCTTCGATGACGGCTTCACCGAGACATTGTCCTTTACTAACCCATCATTCGATAAGCCCATCTCCGGATCCAGCCTGCAGCCTTGCCCTGCTGTGGACTCCAACTTCTCAGAAAATACTGAAGGTAACTCTTTGACCGGGACCAACCTGGTCCTGATATCCGGCCCACACTCCATCGCATTCAGCCTTAAAATTTACCTTTGGCTTGGTGCAGCCGGACCAGTTGCAGGCAGGTGGTGCATTGTGCTTTTGGTACTACTTTCATTTAAAACTTTGAAAATTCAGATCCCCGGTTCCCCTTATTGAATTTTTGTTGCGTTGTTGTCATTTTGATTCATTAAATATTCTTTATTTTTATAAATTGGAGTTGGATTTTTATTGTGTTGGGTTTTCAACTTTTTTAAAATTGTTTTGCTACTTCTAAATCCTTTACACATATTCTTCCGTTAAGCCTGTCTACTTTGAGCCACAGATACTAAGGGATAAGCTCAAGTTTAAATTACTGAAACCTTCTCTCGACCTAACAAGAATAGCGCCATTATTATTTGTGGTTGATTACCATCCACCTCAACTAATAATCCACTTTCTCACACTACATAATTCATTTTCCTCTGTAAATGGACTTCAACCTACTTCCTAGTGTGTAATCATTATTCTGTGGAGAACCAATAGAAATACAACATATTTGTTTTGTGAGCACTGTTTCAAAAGTTATTCTTGTTCATTTTACATGTTTATTCTTCTCTTCTGGTCTTAGAACTTGGCTCACTAAACCATCCATTTTAATTTAAGTACATAAAAAGAATGGTGTTCTTCCTTCATGAATTTGGCAAAATTATATTATCTCTGGCATGTATTATATGATATTTACAATGCCCATGGTGGGTGATAGATGCATGGTCAAGAACATGTGGAAGTAGAAAAAAAATCCCACTTCAATCACCCGGGTGTAAAAATGCAATGCTATATCACTAGAGGGATGGGTAGTCTCTCAACAAAGGAGCTAATGGTAACCACCATGTATGCACTTCTTGTGTCCTCACTCATGAGTTGAAAGGGTTTTCATGAGAAACTCATCCTCTGGAAGATCTTAGCAATACCTGTCAATGATTCCTAAAAAAGCCATCAAGGGTAATGCCTGCAAAAACTGCACTTATCACCTTTTCTTTCCTCCTTATCCACCAGTGTTATGATTACAAAATGGTGAAATGGGCAGTCCGCATTGGTTGAGCATGCATGGATGCAAACATGACCCATCCTGACCAGCACAGCTAACTGTGCTCTGTATGCAGAACAATTCTGTTACAGGTACACTCTGCTCAGCATGGGTGAGCATTTAAGTTGTTGTATTGTAGTTTATTTTATTTTACTTCTTAGGTGCAGAAGTGTGAAAAGAAACAAGCAGATAGACAGATCGGGGAACGCAAAAGACAGGAAGAAGAAATGGATCATAGATCATGTAATTGTGGATCTTGAAATCATTGCAGCAATGTGTGGACTGTAATCTGGATTAGTACCACTGGGTAGTAAACATACTTGCAATTTGGCAGTAGACTACTGAAAACACTGTTGTGGTGGTCTCTATTCAATGCACTCCTGAGCAGCATTGTTTTACTTCTAATGGATTATTACCATAACTTTAAGCAGTGTTAATATGTATTTGATTATACTTCTTAAGTAAATGATTTAGATATACCATTTGCCTTTTTTACTATTAATAAACTAAGACCTGTAGGATTATTAAAAGTATGATTTATTTTCTAAAGTGTTATGTAGATTGCGCTATCTTCTATCGTTTACTTCCATTTGTGAATTCTTTAGGCCCTTATTACTTTAAAAATATCATGTAGATCCTCATTTCTTTTCTTTTTATTTAAATCACGGCTTTTAGATTTCAGATGACTACTTGGCTGTTATCCCCATTGTTTTCCAAGGGCTGCCAAGTGGTACCCTGGTATTGAACAGTAGACATTTCCTTTAGCCCGCAAGGTAAATTGCTCACAACATACCAATAAAAACTTGGAGAGTCAATATGTCTGAGTGCTGATTCCAACACTATCTTTACATACATTAGATTATCCATTGGTGGAAAAGGTTTTTTTATTAGCATATCACCCTCTGCATATTGTCACTCTCTGTGAAGTAAATTGGGGTGAATTATTAAGCAGGACATGTAATGCACCCTATCCGAGTTAAAAAGGATGGCCCTTTTTAGAAGGACATGGGCTTGTATCATGTTAGAAATTGGGTCACTGGTTGACTGGGGTGTGAGCCCTGGTCAAGTAGCAACCAAAATCCTAGTCAGGGTAAGACACAAGCAGATCCCAAATTAACCTGTGCTCACCCCTCCGGCAGCTTGGCACAGAGCAGCCAAGCTTAACTTAGAAGCAATTTGTAAAGTATTTGGTCAACACTTCAATCAGTAAAACAGTAAAAACACCACACAAAAAGATACCACACCAGGTTAGAGAAAGAGAGCTTAGTTTAATAAATAAAACAAGACCAAAATGACAAAAATCCAATCAGTAGAACTGGAATTATAGAATAATCTGTAGAATCTGTAGAATAGTGCCTAAAAGCATAAAGCGCCAACTGGCGAAATTTCAAAAGTTCAAGCCTACCGCGATGGAGTGTAGGCCGGATACAGTACCAGATTAGTCCTTCTGGCGTTTTATATTCTCAAGTTTTGCGCCAAGTGTTCCGTTCGTCTAAAAGAGGAAAATCACAGAGAGCAAGGAGAGTGTTGCTGGTCTGTGTGGTGCGAGGAGCAGGCCAGATGTTGCAGATGGGCGGACTGGTAATACGGGTTGGCGGTCCACGCAGGCGATTGATGCTCACTGTGCGAGGAGATAAAGTTGCGGTGGCTTACGCTAATTTTCTGTGTGAGCGCTGTGGTTCTGGTGCAAACGGGTCCTTTCGCAGTTCCGAAGAGCCCAAAAGCTTGAATGTAAGAGCTCAAGAACCACACCAACGGTGAATTTTCAGGGGTTATAGATGTCCATACAGTCCCTATGCACTTCTTTGTCTTCTTCATGGTAGCGGTTGGCTTAAATGAGCCCTGAACCTGTCCACATATCCAACTGTTGGTAGTATTTTAACCTGTGGTCTTATTACAGAAGCACCCCATGGTCCTCAATGCAGACTATTCTGAGGGGCACCTCTTGGGGGTCAGGAACTCACTGAAGACAGGTTCAGGATCTATGGGGAGCCTGCTCCGTCCCTGAGGCTCACATCAGGAGGTCAGCAGACTAGTCGTTTGTGTCACTGTGGGGTCCTGGATTCAAGATGGAGTTGCAGGTCCAGTTCTTCTTCACCAGGTAAGAGGACAGCAGGTCAGCACAGAAAGGAAGCAGCTCATTCACGTGATCAGAGACAGGCTGCAGGCACCAAAGGGCTAAGGCAACAAAATGCCAACTTTCTAAAAGTGGCATTTTCAGCATTGCAAATTAAAATCCAACTTCACCATAAGTTAGGCTATTACATTGTGATTTCAGGGCCACCAAACTTGAACCAGTTATCTCTTCCCATTTGGAAATTACATGTATAAAATGTAATAAGGCAATCCAATGTTATCCTATGGGAGATATAGAACTTGCATTAGTGAAAAACGAATTGAAGAGTTTTTCACTACCAGGACATGTAAAACTTAAAAGTACATGTCCAGCTTTTTAAATATACTGCACTCTGCCCTTGGGGCTGTCCAAGTCCTACCTCAAGGGTGACTAATATGTATTAAAAAGAAAGTTAAGGGCCTGACAAAAGGTTTATTTTGCCAGGACAACATTGCAGGTTAAAACTGCACATACTGTTTCTGCATTGACAGGCCTGAGACATGTTTAACGGCTACTTAAGTGGGTGGCACAATCAGTGCTGCAGGCCCAATGGTAGCATTTAATTTACAGGCCCTGGGCACATGAATTGCACCTTACTTCAAAGTCAATTAAATATGCCCCTTGGGTATAAGCCAATGTTACCATGTTTAAGGGAAAAGAGCACAAGCACTTTAGCACTGTTTAGCAGTGGTAAAGTGTGCCGAGTCCTAAGGTGAGCAAAACCGAAGTCCGCCAAAACAGGAGGTCTAAAGACAAAAATGCTAGGCAGAAACCACGCCAAGGATGCCAGGTCTGACAGGTTCCCTATATATTGTAAAGTTGAACCAATTCATTTCAGAAATTAGGTTAATAATTTGAAAGGAAGTGACACCTACAAACTTAATATACACACACAAACTCGTAAGGGCAAAACACAGTTCTAAATCAACCCCTGGTAACTATGGAACAAGCAGCAAGTAATCACCACAGTAGCGCATGTTGATGTTCAAGCAATACCAATAATTGTAAAGTAATTATACAATATAATCTAGTTCCAAAACCAATATAAAAATAAGGAAGAATGTTACAGGCAAAAAGACACTAAAATCATTAAAGTAGTTCTAGGTGAACAAAGATATGAGTATTTAAAATATTGAAGAAAAAAGCATGTAAATAAAGTAAAGCACAATTTAAAAACAACATTTGACTGTTAAAGGGGACATAGGCACAATTTCAGCGTGACTGCAATGGAATGGATTTCAGGTACACCAAGCACGTGTTACTGTGGAAAGTTTTACTTTCATACTTAGTTTCTGAAATGGGATAGAGCCAAAATATTACAGCTGGTTCCAAGGCTTTGGCTATGTGCTTGAGTCAGATACATTGTCATCTAGCTTCAACCGAAGTCAGTTTTTGATGCCAAAATTTCCAAGATGGACAAAGCTGGATTTTATTGACCACCGAGGGTGCTTTACTGGTTGGATAGATTTGCCTCACCATCCTCGTCCAAGGTTTTACTTTCAGACTTAGTCACTTAATTGGAAATCAAAATGCTCCTGGTGGAAGTTGTTTCCTGGCAGGGCTCACTAAGCCCTGATACCTTTACTACAAAAAGCTCTGAGAAGGATGAACCTGTTTTTTTCTGCCACAAGTCTTCTTCCAGCAAGGATTTCTTCTTGAGATGGGGTCTTTCGAGTTGCACACATTTTCTGAGGAGGAGGGATGTGAGGTTCCAGATTTCTCCTGTGAAATAGCCAGTGATTGAAGAAATTCTGCCACCAATCTTATTTTCTGGCAGACCCCTCTATCTCCTTTTGCCACTTCCTCAAAGGTGCTGTTTGGCCCTGCCTGACCGTCTGCTCCTGATTGCCCAGTCTTCTGAGTAGGTCCAGGCAATTTCAACGTTCTTCTGTTCCTCTATAGCCCTAAAGCCTCACTACCATCGTCTCACACTCACATCTCTTGATGGTTTTCTAGCATTCTATCCCCTGATTTTTTAGTCTTTCCTTTCTAATTTTTTCTTTCCTTTTCTCCTTACCCCTGTTTCTCACTTGCATTTCAGCTTTTTCTCTCACTGTTTCATTCTCATATTCATTTTGACTCTTTGACTCTGGCACTTTCGACTCTTGTTTCTTGCTTGTTTTTCCTTTTTCCCACCAATGCTTTGACTCTCTCATGCTCTCATGTTTTACTCTGTTTTTCACTGTTTTGCCACATTTCACTCTTTTTTCTGCCTTTCTTTTATTACTCTTTTTTCCTCTTTCTTTACTGCTTTTTGCTGCCTCCCTTCTGTCCCCCCGCCACAAGCAAAGGCAAGCCTATCTGCGCCCTGCCCCGCTGGTGCACCTGCCCGTGCTTGGCACCAGATCATCCATTCACCCCATCCCCATCCCCAGAAACCCCTACTGAGCCCATGAGCTCCTCTCCCTCAACCCCGGGAGCCCTTACCCACACTGCACCAGAGCCACCTCTGCTTGGATGGTTGGAGTCTTCTCCTGCCACAACTGCTGTTTCTCCTGGTCTTCCCCCAACATTTCCTTCCTCGACATACACTTCACAGCACACTACCTGCGGCCTGTCCAGAGAACCATGGACCCCAGAACACAACACTCACTCAAATGCCTTCTCTTCAACACCTGCTCTCTGGTCAAGAAGCATTAAAGTCTGGTGCCTCCTGGATGTCCTCTCCCCCAACCTGCTCTTCCTCTCGGAAACCCGGCTCAACCCTACAACTGCCCCTGACATAGCCTTCGCCACTCTCTTGGGCCACAAAATTACCAACCACATCAGAGCCAACAAATCTGGAGGTGGCATAGCCATCATATACCATGAAAACATCAACTGCACTGCCAATTCTGCTGAACCCACAGCTGCTGGCCTGGAACACCCGACCTTCAAAATTAACATTCCCAACACCGTCCTCTATCAACCCCCTGGACCCAGATCCAACTTCAGCCTCACCCTCACTAACCTTATCATCCTGTGGTCTCTAGCATCCACTGCATTTAACATCTGCAGATTATGCAGGAATTATAGATTATTAGGGCTTTATCTATAAATGTGTGTTTTCCCTGGGAGGGGGAATTGCGCCCCACCCGGGGAAAACACTGCATAATTTGTCTTTTTGCTGCATAATTTAGTGGACTCTGTTGCATAATTTGGTGCTGTCCTGTCTCATAATTCTAGTGACCCTGGTAAAGCCACTGTGAGTATTTACATGGAGCGCACCTGCATATAAAGTTGCAGGGGATAGTATGCAAATGTGTGCTTCTTGAGCTCAAAGGTAGATTTTGGCTTTAGGAAATTAGTTTTCCACAGACAAAGGCCCAGAAGCTTCCCCAACAATAATGTTTTGCATAAGCGAAGACAAATGTATGCAGTGGCATTGGGTCTGTGGCAAGGTGAAGTAACACTGAGCCTCTTTTTGTCTTTTTTAGAGTCCTTGGAGAACCTGAAGCTTTCGCTAAAAAGATAAGTAGTTTTGTGTTTATTTACTATTGCACACATTTCACAGGGGGAGTCCCAGCAGTTAAGAGGTTAATTGTTGCAGTTTTTAAAGAAAATATTTTTCAAATTTTCTTCTGTTTATATTTTAATTTTTGTTTTGTAATTTTGTTTTTTTAATATGTTATGTGATTTTTATTTTACAGTGTATTTTTACTGTAATATAATATTACAATTTAATTTAGATAGGGCCAGATGTATGACGCGCAAAATAGCGCCTCGCAAATTGCGAGTTTTTTGCGACTCACAATTTGCGAGGTGCTATTTTGGATGTACAACAGTGTGTATCACACTGTTTGCGATTCCCAATGGGTCGCACATTGAGAGGCTCATGAATATTAATGAGCCTCTCTCAATTTGCGACCCCATTGGGAATGGCAGGCCCTCCGAGGTATGGTGGCCTGCTGGGCTCAGCAGACCACCATGTCTGGGACTGTTTTTAAATAAAGCAGTTTTTTTTTAATGCAGCCCATTTTCCTTAAAGCAAAACGGGATGCATTTAAAAAAGAAAAAAATGAAACGTTTTCGTTTCAATTTTTAAGGGTAGGTAGTGGTCCCTGGCACCACTGCCTGCCCTTAAAAAATATTTTCCCCTGCAGTTGCAAAGGGGAAGGGGTCCCCTGGGGACCCCTTCCCTTTTGCGACCCTATTACCACCCTCTTGAAGAGGGTGGTAATTTGAGAGTGTTTTGCGACCGCAATTGCGGTCGCAAAACATATGTACATGGGGTTGCGCTCGCTATTAGGAAGGGAACGCCCCTTCCTAATAGCAACTCGCTATTTTGGAATTGTACATACCCCTATTGGTTTTTGCATGCGCAAACGGGTTTGCAAACCCGCTTACGCATGCAAAAACCATCGTACATCTGGCCCTAAGTTTCTTGAGTAACAATAATTTTTATAATATGTCTGTAAAGTGTACTTTACAATATACTGGTTATTTCAATTGTTATCAACTTTTTTTCTAAATTTATTTATCATATTTTGTGTTTACATTTTTTAGATGTTATTAATATTTATTTAATATTTATAAAAGAATACTTTTTTAATTCATAGTATTTATTTTAACTTTTCTAGTTAATTATTTTTCATAGTTATTATATGTTTAAATACTTTAAATATATATATACTTACATACATAATCTCAATATTTAGTACCACAATATTTAGTAGATTATATTTTTGTAGTTTAAATCCTAAGCATGTAGGCTCAATGTTTAGAATCATGATACTTTTGCCACAATATTTGTCTACTGTGATATTTCTGACAACGATATTAAGTCATAACAGTGTACAGCACCAGCCATATGCTAAAGTACAATCTTATAATGTCTATTCTGATGGTGGCCTGGCCCCCGCCCTTCTATTTTTTTCATGAAATGCAGATGCGTGGGGGACAACTCCCTTTTCACATCCTGCCTGACTCTGTCTCACAAGCTATCATCTTAATTAGTGTGAGATTGATGCAGAAGATGGTGTGCTGGTGTGATGATGCCTGGAGGATCCATCCATTTCACAGGGCACTTCAGCAGCCCTAGGGGCTTCCCAGGTCCATAGGATCACTGGCATCTTCCCGCTGCCAAGGAGCATGTTTCAAAAGAATAGCATTATGAGCTCAAGATTCCACTAGTCCCACAGCAACAAAAATGTGGCAACAGGCTACACTGCTGCAGAGGGGATATTCTCTACCTTGTGGCCCCACAGAGTTCAGGGAACCAACCAGAAGGAAAACTGAGCCTGCATACAAGCAGTAATTTCATTTTGAGATGTCTCTTGGTCTGATGTGCCAATTTCAATGATGTTAGTGACATGCATCTCCTGATGGTATTCTCCAGGCACCAAGATTACTCTTTTTGGGTCTCCTTAGCCTCTATATATAGTGATTAATTTTCCGGGGTTCTAGATGTTCTTACAGCCCCTGTGCACTTCTTTGGCTTCTTCCTGTTAGCGGTTGGCTTAAATGAGCCCTGAACCTGTCCACCTATCCAACTGTTGGTAGTATTCTAACCTGGAGACTTCTTACAGGAGCACCCCATGGCCCTCAATGAAGACTATTCTTGTTGATTGCACTCAATCACCCAGGTTTTTCAACCCACTTGCACAGCGCATATGTGTCCTGCAGTAACCTGTGGTACCACCTTCTAGGACCACAGCTATAACCAGTGCAGATGTCCAAGGGGAACCCCTTTGTTTATGGTCCCCAGCGAATCCACCCTCTAATGGGGCCATTACAAAGTGTGTAGAGTTAACAGGAACAAATACCTTTAAGGCACAAACAGTGCCTTCATATCTATAGTCACTACTAATAAAATAATGCTAACGAATCAGTCGCTTTGAATCAAATCGTATATGACAATGAACTTCATAGTCATGGTTCATTTAAATATGCCTTCATATATCAGAGCATCTGAATTTTAGTCACCAAGTACATATGTCAAATGGCATACCATTCAAATATTCAAGATTTAGTACATTGTATTTTTCATATAGCGAACAAGAAGAAAAAAATTCACCAATGTAAAAAGTATGTTTAGATAGTGATAACTAAATACATTGTTTACATTGATGCTGCTTTCAGTGAATGCTCATGGCGAAATATAATGCATAAGCATAAATACCACAATGGCAACTTCTCAGTGAAGAACAGACAGCACTTACAGCTTATGTGGGCATCAAAGTAATTTATTTGCGACTAACGCTTCCCAATGCATTTCGGTCCTGGCTGGACCTTGCTCACGGTAACAGGTACATCATTCCCCACAATATTTTAAACACCATATGTGAAATGTAGAAACAACAACATAAATAAAGGACCTGACATATGTACACATGGATACACAAATGAGGCAGCCAGTTTGAAAGGAATATGTGTAAACATATAAAATATTTCAGTAATATCTGCAGCATTTCGGCAAATTCAACTACATTTTGAATATAGAAGTTGGCAAACCCTTATTAGCAAGCATGTAATATGTTGTGTGCCGAAAGTAAAGATGCAAGTAAAAACACACTTATAACTTCAGCACTACATACATTTCAAGAGCTGGATACAATGACAGCCCAAGTGGGCACACTCTCAACTAGGAATAACCTTAATTATTGTCACATCCATTGGTCAATCATGCCCCTGTGAGTTAACAGGTGCACCACCGAAAGGCCACATATCAAAACTGACACGCACAAGACAAAATATAATAATTAGTAGCAAGATGAAAATAAGGCAAATAATTTGTAACGAAATGAAAAGTAACCCAATCGGGTTTATCCTGTTATTGCCCTACTCTCTTCACATTTGGCTGCACCATATGAGTTTCATTTGTCAGAAAATAAAATTAAACAGAAAGTAAAATACAAACTGGTTACTCTGACTAGTATCAACAGGGTACCCCTGAATTATAAGAGAAAAGTAGTTAAATAAAAATATGTAATTCAGCATCAACATTTAATCCCTAATTTCTCAAGTATCCAGCATCAAAATATACTGGGCTTCCAACCTTCTAAGGTGTTTCTCCCTGCTCCCCCCTCTTGGATTTTTGGCGCCATTTGTCAATCACTGCATATTGTAGCTCTTCTGAATTTCCCTGATGTGTCTTACAGACGTGCCTAACTATGGGATAGCTGCTGTCTCGATTTTTAATTGCCCTGAGTTGTTGCAAGACTCTTTTGTGTGCCTGTAAGATGGTGCTGGCAGTGTACATCTTATTGCAGGTACTTTTCAACATATACACCACAGACAGAGTTTTGCAGGTTAAATGTTTAGTTATTTTCAATTCCTGCCCAAAAGGGGTGCACGCTGACAAGATATTCTCACCCTGGCTGCAGGCCTTGCACTTATCACACTTCTAGAAACCTGCCCTGGGTTTCAACCAAGTAGTACTGGTACTCCTAATGTCATTGATCACCAACCTGCCCCTGAAGGACCTAGCGTACCTGTGAGTGATGAGGGGTTTATTAGAGATGTTATTGGAGATTGTAGCATCACTCCTCAAAGGTGCCAATGTTTATGCACAAGTACTCTCTTAAAAGCTCATTGGAGTATGTTATTGTTGTAACACATTTGGCAAAGTTTCTTGCTCATCTCAGTGCTAGTGTGTTCGAAATTATTGTCTGTAATGCATATGTGCTGGGCTCTTCAGAATTTCCCATACGATATAATTCTCTTAAGGCTCTCTGGATGACAGCAAGAGGCAAACAGTGTACTTCTCCCTGATGTGTGTTTTCTGTGGACATTATTCATAATCCTCACGTCTTCTACCTACGTCTAGATACTCGATCTGAGTGGCACTGAGTTTGCTGGTAAAAGCTGGGTTTAACTCACTTGTGTTAAGTTCATCAAAAAAAGCTTGTGCTGCCAACAATTCACCTTTCCAGATCACAAATAATTAGTCGATGAATCTTACCCACAATATTATGGGCATAGAGACCTTCACATGGGGAATATTTCTGCTGTTCCGGTTCCTGATGGAAATGTTTGGGATAAGGTATCCTATGAATAATATATTTGGTCCCACTGAACTGATTCAAGTGCAAAATCAATTTAAAATGTCTCTGCATGATTTCAACACCCCTAGTTCTATCTTTTATGATTGATACATTGATATAGTACATGAAATGCTAGAAGATCTGCAGCGTGTTTTTGATAATAACGAGATGTATGAGGGTACTGCTAATTATGATGAAATGTTCTATTTTTACCATTGCGGTCACCATTTTCTGCTTAAAGCAAGTACTCCATATGCTATATTTAATGATACACAATGGGAACACTGCCCTACACCACCAAAGGGTAGTTCAAAAGCATTTGCATGGAAGTTTTGCATATTTACAGCTGACCCAGTCTCTAATTTTTACAAATTAACACCATCGCAGGCTCAGAAATCTATGCTCACTAGCACCAAGCTGATATATTCTGCATTCTTTGTTTCCCAGTTGTCTTTACAAGGGTTTGACTTTTGGAAAGACAATGTTGACTTAAAATTGATTTGGGGAAGTAAAGATTGGCAGGTTCAGGGAAACAAGGCCTTATTTAGAGCATGCTGTATACCACAGAAAATTATTTTCCTGACCAAAACTGTGCAGCAAACCTTCTGTCTTGATAAAACATTTAAATACACCAAACATTCCCACGTTTGCACAGTTTGTGAACTGGCAATGATTCACAAATTACACGGAGGAAACATTAGACATTATGCTTCGTAAAGGTTCATACTATTCTTCAGACACCTATCAGAAGGGATGGTTAGTATGGCCGTTAGCTACTAACGGATGTCAGGCTCGTTTTCTGGGTGAGACCAACAGCTTTAAGATCAGTAGGCCTGACCCAAGATACGCGCAGACTTAACACTCGGGTGGTAAGTTGTGCCTTGATTGGCTAAAAACCTCAATATTGTCTCCGGTGAAACAACACTTGTCCCTTCTTTCTGATGACATGGGACTGCGGGAATTTTTACTAGGTCCTCGGAGACCACGTCAAAAGCACTTTCTGTATGCAATATGCAATGAAGTGTAGATAATTTCACAGCAGGAAGCTGCTGAGAGATTGTGCGAAATTGACAGGGCTAATTTAGAAAGGGCTAGGGCAGTATTAGATAATGATATGACTACTCTATCCACCAGAATATAATCATCTGTAATTGACAACATTCAGAGTGACATGTCTTCTTTGCAACATGGGCAGTAGCAGCTTAGAGCTATAATGTTAGTTGGACTCTGCAGACACTTGAAGCAGGTTGCGTTCCATGGTGACACCTTAATGCAAGTAGCTTGTTTTTCCCATGTAATCTTAACAAAGAACAAACATTCATGGTAAAGAAAGGCTCAACCTATACCATGTTACACATAGAGAAGCTGGAGAAACTACCATTTGCTGTTGCTGAAACACTTTCCATGGATTGGATAATCCACTGATTTATTTATCTGCCTATTTTGACATTTCACTTCTAATACTGCTTACAACACCATCCAGTGGGCAGATATGAAGCTCTAGGTGAGGTGTATGTACATGAGTCATGGATCTTACCTTTCAAGTTTCGATATCGGAATAGGGAGACTGAGGTTTTTCTCAGTGGGACTGACTGCAAGAGTACCTTGGGACATTCCTTAGTTTGCAGGGAAGCTTTACTTCAAAGCGCATGTAATTGTGTATAAGGCAAACTTGTCAGGCTACTCAAAATGTTTCCCGGTTCTTGTGATCCGTCCGGTTTTCAGATTCCTCTTGAATGGGAGTTACAGGATGCTTAATGATCAAGGCTGCTGTGGGATGAGACTGGGTGTTGCCTATCTGATAATGGTCTCTGCAGTTGTGACTTGCTGTAAACAAGCCTCTGATAAAGCTTATAAATGTGCGCTTTGAGGCTTTAAGCAGACTGATAGCCTTATTGTTCCAGAAAGATGTGGCCTTAACATCTGCAAGGGAAATGTTTGATCTTCAAGTTGGAAGGACCTCTTTTGAGATACAGTCACTACTCCACACTAATTTCCCACACCATTTTGGGGAACTTGTGTACTGCATTTTTAACATGTCTAACTACGGTGGGAGTAGCGCATTTTTTTAAGTCAACTGACTCTGGGTTGGTTAGAATTATATACTCTGTGCTTGGAAGCACTTTTGGAAGCTTTTGGCTTGTCCTGTTCCTAGATGTCAGTACTGTGCTTTTAATTTTTCTGCTCCGCAATGGGTGTCTCACTATGACGTCAAATAGGGATAGCACTACTACACATGCTCCTGTGTCATGAACGCATAATACAGTGCTTTGGTGAACCCTTACTTCAGAAATTAAACGAGCATTGGTTCTTATACTTTCGGCCTATTGGGCTCACTGCATGCAGCCCATTTTTCACTGTCTGCTGTGCACTTTCGAGTGTGCCCTGGACATATGCTTTGGATCGATACCACCGGACACTGACCTACTTGTGGGTCTATTAATGGCTCACTTTTATTGCTGTCCCTCACGTTTGTCATTGCTCCTGAATGCATATTATGAGCCCTCCTGGGATGATTCGGCTCCTGGTGATCTGGGTCCTGGCTCATCATCTGCAGAACCCGCAATTGTTGTTCCTTCCTTGGCAGACGCTGATGTGGATCGATGGGAACATCTTTGCTCTAAAGACCTGATACTTTGGATGCCTCTGGGATCATTGCCTGCAGTTGCTGGGAACAGCAAAGTTTCGTTCACTACTCGGAACATGTAAATAATCTGGCCGCTTCGAGTTTGAGAGAACATTTTTGAATTCAGACTTGTTTTTAAACATCCTAACTTTTTAGTAATTGTCTTATAGACCGTTCTTAACACGTTTTTAAAATTTGCTTTTATGTTTTCAAATTTGGCTTTCTGTATGCTTTTATCCTAAAACTACCATAGTGTGTTTTTATAGTTTTAAGGGTTTTTATGCTTTTACATAGGATAAGCATTGTATTTAGATTTATTTCATCATCTTACTTCCAAGGAGTGGCTGTCATGTGTCATGTGGTTAAAGAAACCGACATTTTACATGCACACATTCCTAAGTTGCCTTCTCTCCTTAAACACAATGACATTTGATACACATTCATTTGCAGGCACATATGGGATAACATTCTTTGAACTCAGTTTGCTTATAACACCATTTTGTAGGCACTCTATCAAGACACCTTGAACATTCTGTACAAAGGCTAAGTTCACAAGAGATATTGTTGTTTGTGTTTTGGCCGCTGGGCAACAGAACTATCATAATAGAATAAACAATAGCAGCCTGACTGGAATGGAGGAAGTTATTATATATATATGACATCAAGCCTTTGTTTATTCAGAGGAGCATTTCACTGGCACTGAGAGGTCAGTCCATGCTAAGTTCAGCTGATTCCTGTCACCTCATGAGAAGGAAACTGTCCTACTCTGCGACAAGCGGGGCAGCTTGCTGACACTTAGCCGCAGGTAATGGGGAGTTAGATCACCCGGATAGGGATTTGGCAGATCCACTCACCTTAGACACAATAGGGTGGAATGAGCTAGGTAGGACTACACTATATTACAGTACTTGTATGGCAGCATATAGTTTTCTGTAATCTCCAATATGGTTCAATTGTTCATCTTTTTCACCATTCTCATAATGCTAATACCATTATTCTGTTTCCTTCTCTTCATTATTGCAGCACATGTATTTTACTCAAGAGTCACAATGCTTCAATAAATAATAAAACTGCATGTTGTGTATTTCTTGTGCATCTCTGTGGATATGCATAAGTGGCTGAGCGAAAGGGTTCTTGATCTGTTACCACAATTACCTTGGGGGAATCAGGGTTGTCATGGTATGAGGTTGCACACATTTGTTACCCTGTAGGGTTAGGAGTGCAGATGGTACACTGTGAGCAAGCAGGATTATAGGCCAACATGTCCTGACGGGTGCTCAGAATCAGACTTGCACCAGTCCAAAGTTTATGTTGTCAAACAAATGCACAATTTTACTTGAGAAATTACAAGCCATATGACACTAGACTCTATCAGTCTGATCTGTTTTTTTCACCTTTCTTCGAAGAAAAGACCTTTGGTGACTGGTGTCAGAGATAGGTAAATTGTTCCTCTGTAGATATTAACATGACCCTTCTGACTCCCAGAATAAAGCTAATTATCCAGAATGGGTCTATTTTCTAGTGGGGCACTGAAGTACTAGCTGGCCAATTGAATAATAAACTTGGCCAAGCATGGCAGTTCAAAACCTAAATCCCATTAAACATACTTAGGAAAATATATCTACTTTATAATACAAAATTGAACACATGCAGGACAGAACTGTAACTGGATTTGCATTTAAAACCCACATCAATAGTTTTCCTATATTTTGTGAATGAAAATTTGCATTTTATGCTCATTTACACAAAGTGTAAAAACTGTACAATGTATACTTCAGCACAAAACGTTTTTGGGCATCCAAAATCGACATATAAGATCTTGACAGGTTGGTAACTAATTAGACTTGGGTCCTCCATGCTGCAGTGCTACCTGTGCACACATGCAAGTCACACAACAGTCTTCCTTGCTTAGGCTACACACTTACACAACTTGCACAAGAGCAGACCAGATTTTAAAAGGAGGAGACCAGTGGTTACATCTCAAAATTATTTTAACGAAAAGTTTACAGTGAGTGAGAGTCCAATAGGGATAATTACTGACAGCACAGATCCAAAAGCCTGAAGGTCCAAGAGCAGATCAATACCTACTTCCTCACACAACCCAATTTCAAAGCCTCATTTATACCATCTGGCACAACACTGTGATTCCACAGCATGGAAAAGAAATAAATGTAGCCCACTAGCTTGGGACGTGTTAGAAATGGGGTTTCTGGTTGGCTTGGGTATGCACCTAAGCCAGGCAGAACTCACCATTCTTGTCAGGGTAAGGGAGTTACACACACCAGATAACCCATGCTCACCCCCTTGGTAGCTTGGCAGAGCAGTCAGGCTTATCCGAGAGGTAATGTGTAAAGCATTTGTGCAAAACACACTCACACCAGTGACACACTAGGCACACCACAAAAGAGACTCCACAGAAGGTTTTATAGAAATATCCTATGTATTATACATAAAACACATTAGACAACAATCACATAAATCACTGTGCCACTAGGCACTTGTCATAAAAATGGATATAAAACACATAGATCATCAATCACTTTGCCAACCAGGCAATGGTCACTACAATCCATAGGTCATAAAGCACATTGCAGTATATGACAATATTTAGCTCACAATGAAATAAATCACAATGGGCATGCCAACCAGGCACGTGTTATGGGCAAAACAGTGAACACTTACTAGCTGCACCTGTCATGATATCATAGGTAGAGCATGTATATATGTCAAAGAACCTCCTCACTGTGCACCCTCACTGTACCTATGGTGCAGTTTCTCAGAATAACAGTACTGGTGATCCTGACCCTGCAGGACACTACAGTAGGGCCAAGCCTGCAGTAGTTATATGCTCACATCAATCAGCCGCTTGTACTTTCACTAGGCAGCCACAGCACTCCTCATGGCTTTCACAGAGTATACAGCAGTTTCAAACAGGACAGCGACCTCCGTCGAGGGTTTTCCTCACGGCCTGCAGCCGATTTCCAATCTCTTGAGGCCCACGCAGTGTGTAGCTACAACAGAGTAGGGGGGAGGGCCCGTTTGGGCTCTCCACACGGGAGACCTTCACCAGTCTCCACCATAGGCTGAACTGACCCCTGCAGCTGCTGCGAGCCTGCCACTCAGCTGCTAAAAATTTCGGGCCACCTGGCTTGTGGTGAAGGGGGATGTTCCCTGGCCCCTAGCCATCACTGGGTGCCAGTCTGGAACTCCTACCGACAGCACAATGCGTCGCGTCCTCCCCCGGGTGGGACCTCTTTTGGTAGTGGCAGACTGCCGACCCGCGGCTCCCTTGCCCTTTTGGCAGTACACCTCACGGCTCCCTTTCCGAAGGCAAGGGGGGCCCGCTGCATAGGGATTTCTTGGTGCTGCTTCTTCCCCAGGCACTGTGTTTTCCTCATGGTTCTGCCTCTGACGCGCAGGGCTCCTTCTTCAGGCCTTCTTGTAGACTCTGCCCTCCTTTCTCCCATTCTTTCCAGAGGCTGCACCAGACTCCCCTCACTGCTGCACTGCCTCAAGGAGAACTCTACTGAGTGGCGGTGCCTTCTGTCTGGACTTCCTGGTGGTAGCTGTGATCCTTTGCAGCCCGGGGCCACGTAACAGAGCTCCGGCTGTAGTTAACTGCGGGCATATGCACAGGCCACCAGGGAGAGTGCTTCTTCTGCCTCAGCTCTCCCATCTTATCCCCCAGTAACAACGAGGCAAGGGCGGTGCTGCACGTGTAGTAGTGCAAACCAAAACGCTCCTCACATGCTTTTACTTGGGACTTTCAAGGGGCAGAATACAGCGCTCCACATGCACTTTATTCTTTGGCAAAGGTACAGGTACAAGGACAGTTCAGTCCTTTTTCTGCTTCAGGCAGGAGCAACCACTGCAGACCGTCCTCCCCACACAATTTAGGGCAGTGCTCCTCACACAGCTTCTCCAGCTTTCCTCCCAGGCAGGTCATTCTTTTTAGATATAGCATGGATCTTTCTACTGAAGTCTTTTATCTCCCTGAGACTTCAACAGGAGGCAAGCACACCCTAGACCTTGGAGATTCTTCACAAGCAGGATACCACAGCACCACAAAACGAGTCAGTCCTTTTTCTCCACCACAGACAGAAGCAGCGACTGCAGGCCAACCCACCCCTCACACAGAAAAAGCTGTTCTCCTCACACAGTTCTTCCGCTCTTCTTCTTGACATGGTCCTCTTGTTTCTTGAAGTAATCTAAAGTCCTGGGGTTTTAGGTCCAATACTTATACCCCATTTTGTCATTGTTCTCTTTGTGGCAAGGGTCTCTGAACCCAGTCCAAACCAGTCCTGTCCTCCCTGGTACAGCATGACCACAGCGGGTGGAGACAGCATTGTGAAAACAAGACACAGCCAATTCACGTGCAAGTGAAACTCCTCCCACCACTCTAAATGCAGGCCAGGTCTATTCAGCCCTGCAATGAGTCACCCAGGCAAGGCAGGACACATTTCAACCCCACTTGTGACTGTCCTGAGTGAATGAATATCCCCAGCTCCTGTCACTCCAAAACCTGATGCTGAATACACAACCAGTCAGAGGCACACAGAATGGTAAAGTAAGAAAATGCCCACTTTCTAAAAGTGCCATTTTCAAACACTGAATTTAAAAATCACCTTAACCAAAAGGTGTGTTAATAAATTCTGAGTTCAGAGAGCCTAAACTCAATTTCCCTATCTTGTCCCTATGGACATTTATACTTGTACGATGTTACAAAGCAACTCCCATGTTAACCTATGGGACAGATAGCCTTTCAACAGTGAAAAACGAAATACACAGTATTTCACTATCAAGACATGTCACACACACCTACCTTTCACTGCTCCCTGCCCATGAGGGTACCTTGGGCCTAACTTAGGAGTGCCTTACATGTAAGAAAAGGGAAGGTTAGGGCCTGGCATGTGGGTGCACTTGTCAAGGCAATATGGCAGTTTACAACACTACACTACAGTGGTAGGTCTGGGACACCTTTACGGGGCTGCAAGCCCACTAGTAGCATTTGATTTACAGGCCCTGGCACACACTGTGCACTTTACTAGGGATTTACCAGTAAATCAAAGATGCCAATCATGGATAACCAATCATATTCATAATTTACAAAGAAATCATATACACTTTAGCACTGATCAGCAGTGGTAAAGCGCCCAGAATCCAATAGCCAACAGAACAGGTTCAGAAAAATAAGAGGCAAAAGGCAAAAAGTTTGGAGATAAACCTGTCAAAAGGGCCAGGTCTAATATGGGTGGATGCATTTTGTCCATTATTTTTTATACCAAAACAAAATTAAAACTCATATTTTTAGGATAGCATAGACATCATGAGGATTCATTGGTCCTTCATTTGTTACATCATACTGTCCCCTTGTGCAACAGAATTGCATCATGTGTGTATCCATGGGAACTTGCGCAGACAATGTTGCTGGAATGATTACCATCTTGAACTACAGGCCCACATACTAGAAATTTGCGTTAAAGTAATTGATGATTCCTGAATTCATGCATTTTTGCATGCCAACAAGAATGTTGGAAATGACCATCTTGTGTGTGGTATTCCCCCAGATGTGCGCCTTCTGTAGCTACACCCATTTATATTGGCCATAGGACTCTGCACTCTTTACTTCTGCTAAACCAGTGGTTTTGCTTCCCCTTTTAAATATGGAAAAATTGGAATATACCTAATTGGCCATTTTAATTTAGTTATAAGTCCCTAGTATATAGTACAACATGTATTCAGGCCCTATAAATTAAATTCTACTAGTGGACTGCAGCACTCATTGTTTTACCCAGTAAAGTAGCACTATAAAGCATGTCTACAGGTATGCCATTGTAGCCTGGGTGGGGAGTGTTAAACTCTCATTTCGAACTGGCAAAATGAACCTTTGGCAAGGCATAACCCTTACCTTTGAATACTTAGAAGGCACCACTAAGGTAAGCCGATAGGGCAGAGTGCATGGTATTTAAAAGTAGGACATGTACATTTAAGGATTTACATATCCTGACAGTCAAAAACCTCTGAAATCGTTTTTTTCACTGTAGCAAGTCTGGCTCTCCCATAGGGACACACCGGGTTACTTTATAACGATTGATAATGCTTAATTTCAGTTTGGGAGCAGCTAAACAATATTCAATTACCTATTTTAATAGTAATTTAAAATCCTACTTGATGGTTAAGTCCGATTTTATATTACTATTTTCAAAAAGACACTTTTAGAAAGTTGTAATTTTCCTGCCTAAGTCAAATGTGCATTCCTGTCAGTGTCCAATGGCTGCTGAATGGCTCATCGATGGTGAGATATGGATTGCTCCGTGACACTGGACAAAGGGCTTGGGTTTGAAGAGGTATTATTTTTTTCCGTGAGCAGGATGGCATGGGAGTTGTTCCCAGCCTCATCCTGAGCTTTAAAGGGTGTCCACACAGTCACTAGCAGATGTGGCTCACACCTATGACTGCCTACCTTTGTCTGCCTAATTAACTTGGGTCCAAACCCAGAGGGAGGGAGGAGCTGTCAGAGAACTAGTTTGCATTGACCACAAGGGAGAGTTTGCCCATGATCATAGCCACCCCTCTGGGTGAGCACAGGGACCTCTGACAAGGGGGAAAAGGGTCATGGCATGTCAGGTTTAGGTAGAGAAGGACACTGTGGGATAGGTCTCAGTAAAACACACATGAAGCACTGTAATGGTGGATAGGGTCACCTCTGAGAACTTTTTCCCTATTATTTAGGGAGTGGCCAAGAGATTCCCCCACCAACAGGCTAGCACTCAGCATCCCCAGCACTCCTCCCAGAACATACCTATATTGGTGAAGATCAGAAGGACTGGCCTACTGTCTAAATCCTGAAGGAAGTCTAGACCTGTTTGCTTTGAACCCAGGACTCCAGAAGTGACTCTGAGGGTCAGTTGGCTGAACTCCTGTTTGAGCTACAGGGACCCAACAAGATTTCAGAGGCCTTTCCTTCAATTGCCCAGCTGACCAGTTCCAACTGGACCTTCCCTCTGGACCCTGCTGCTGGCCTCTGCTAGAGTGAGTCTTAACCCTCAAGTGCTGTCCCAAAGGTCCTGGACCCTTGGCTGGTTGCTGGTGTCAAAGTGTGCTCCTCCTGGGACTTGGAAACCTTTTGCCAACCTTTTGGTCTGTGAACCAACTGGGGACTCTCACCAATTTTCAAAGCTGATCCTACAAAGGTTTATCGCTACTGGGCCAAAGATTCTGGTTGCTCCAACTCATTTTTCTCTGTAGCAGTAAATCCGATCCAGTAGGACATCACATAGAAGGTGTCCGGCCTTGTCAAGCACTCTTCGGCCACAGGCTGCGTAGCCCTGCTGAGGATTTTTGACTTCCATTCCAGAGACTTAGTCCAAAGATAAAAGTTTTGACCGGGACAAACCTGGTCACTGTACCTGACCCATGTTCCATTGCAGTTGGCCTAAGCTTTTGACTTTGTCCTGGTCAAGTGCAACCAGATTACCATTGTTGGCACTTTATGGTTTTTGACGCTATTTTGAACCTTATACTTTCAAAAAAATCCTAACTCTGGTTCTACTTCTTTTCTATTTTGCTAAACTGGCTAGGAATTTATCTTGTGCTGTGTTTTTACCTTATTATTTCAGTGATGCATAAATACATTACACCTTTCCTCTAAGTTAAGCCTGACTGCTTTTGTGTGAAGCTACTAGAGCGTTAAGTGCAGCTTTAATTAGTGAAAAGGATTGTAATTGTCATTTGAGGTGGGCTATCACCCCCCCAACTAGCACTCCAGTTTCTTACACAGTACCTTTGAGAGGATGAATTAAGTTATGGCTCCAAACATTCTATTTGTCTCTGTCACTGTTTCCTTGAATGATTCTTTGACACAGAGTTGCCACACTAGCAAGGATTTCTGATGTATCTGTAGCCTTGTGGGTAATGGCCAAATAGTGATGCAGGCCACTCTGTACAAACAGTTAAATGTAGTATTTGCATGGTTTTAGAAATAGCACAGGTTTAGTGCACACTTTTTTTTACCATAGTCTGTGAATTAATGTTCCCTATTGTGGAGGATACTGCATTTGACTCTCTGTCAATAAGTACAAAACTGTTGTGATCTAGTGTACATTTTACCATGAAAAGAGATATATGTGTGTTACTGGTCTTGTGCAATTAAGACATTGAGGCCTTATTAGAGGAGGTGTGACAAAATAATGCTAAATGTGGTGCATTATATTGTCCCACTTTCTACTACACAACAAAAAATATGTTGCGGTCATACATGGTGCAACCTCATGCTTTATGCACATAATGAGCTGTATCTCACATGTGGACTTTCTAAACATGGATACATAAATGATAGGGATATTTAAAGTATGGTGGATGCTGGGCATCTGTCCAACGTTGGCAGAGGTCCTATCTGTGTTATTTCAAGTGGATACATGGCTATACACTCCAGATAGGGTACAATGGACGCCCGTGTAGTTTTGACTGATATTCCCTATTCACAAAACTGCATTATCCATAAAGTGCGTACATGCAACGGTTATACTGAAAATGAAGGACAAAACTTGTATCCTTGTCATTTATGTGGATCCACAGAGAAGGAACCAGACAAAATGCATTTACTGTAAAACCGAGCAGTGTATCCAATCATTACTAGACTACCCGTCATAATTTTGTACTTAAGCAGTCAGTAGTTGTGCCAGATAAGTAGTAAGCAAACTAATCCGTTACTGTAATGAACTGCCACATAATATAATTTCCCACACTTTATAGAACATCTAAACAACACCTCAAAGAACCTGAAACTGTGGGAAAGTTCACCATTTACTCCAGTTTAAAAACGGTGTATGTCAGAAATGGAAGCATGCTAAGGGAAAATAACTAAAAGTCAGAAAGTAAGAAACATTAATTTAAGGACTAGTCATAGTTCCTAAACCTCTATGCATGTATTCAAGTCCTGTTAGGAAGCAAACAAACTTGCGTTTTTTGTGAACACCATGAATGTGCAATTTCTTTTTCAGATGTGTGTTACTATGTGTAAATTGGAAAGTTTGGGGACTTGTGGCCTGGTTTGGGGTTTGGTGAATGGAGAAAAGGCAGAGAGTGTGGCAGAGGACTTTATGTGCACCACCTTGCCTTTCATTCATGCACCAAATTTAGAGGTGTGTCCCCTGGCCTCACAGATATCTCTATATATTGGCTGGAACTGCTGTGACTTCGGTTCCTGTCAATATAGGACATGCTTGATGGATGACTCCATCAAATGATGGCCAGCCATGAAACTTTTTTCAAGGATGTTAAAAAACACAAAAAATAATGACCCCCCACCCTATGCAAGTCTTTGTCCATGGTGTGTGGGTAATTTTTCATTTTTACTGACCCTCTCTACCAGGGTGTAATTGGAGGTGACAGGTGGTCAAAAAAAGGTCATCCAACAGTCTACTCTAAATAGGGTGGACAGTCGGATGGCTTACCTTCAGCTGCCCTGCTCCCTTGGGCTGTTGGAAAAAGGTTTATGGCAATTGAGTACATTTACTCTGTCATCATAAATCTGGCGGTCTACCCATCTTGAAAGCTGAATCAAGAGTTTGGCAGAGAGGGTACTCCTTCACCTTTGCAATGGACTACCCTCTCCAAACTCCAAATCAACCCCTTAAGCAAATTGGTGTACATCACAACTATAATTTATGTAAATTGCACTTGACAGTTTTTCTGTTTCCTCTTATTCTCCCCTGCTTTGAAATGCTGGAAAAATAATAAAACTAATAAAGGGAGAGGTGTGGCGCAGCGGGAAGAGTGCCTGACTCCGGAGCGCGAGGGTCACGGTTCAATAACCGGTGGCAGCTCAGCTCAGCATCATGTGACTTTGGGAAATAGCTCACTTAATCTCCCCAACAGCCCCCAGCGCCTTGAAACCTTAAGGGGTGATATGGTTGCGCTTTACAAATAGGAATTAATAAATAACTGTTTATCACAAAAAGAGCCGGTCCCAGTCTAGTGACCTAAGTGCTATAAGATTATTTTGTGAGTGCTGGCATCTCACAAAAAGTGAAAGACTGGTCTCACACACCACCTGGTGTCATGCTTCATCATTGACCAGTCCTCGCCCCCTAAAAACTTGGTTTGATAGGGGGCGGGCATACACCTGGAGACAGGGATGCACTTCTAAATCTAAGTGGGGGCCTTAGTGACTGGTCAATGATGAAGCATGACACCAGGTGGTGTGTGAGACCAGTCTTTCACTTTTTGTGGGATGCCAGCACTCACAAAATAATCTTATAGCACTTAGGTCACTAGACTGGGAGCGGCTCTTTTTGTGATAAATTGTGTATGTTGGAGGCTGCCTGCTCCTGGTGCCCCGCGCCTCTCGTTCCCTTCCCCAAGTCCTTCTCTTGGGGTTCATGTGGATAGACATTAATAAATAACTACCTTGTTTTGATGCATTCAAAGCTATTCCAAAATCTGTATACTATTCACATCATAGTTAGTACTAAGCAAAGTGAAAAAAATGAGTCACAAATTATTTTTGTTCTCAGTTATACATTTTGTGTACATTAGGTTCGAAAAATACTTACTACCAAGTTTAGTTTAGTAATATATTCTATATGGAAGAACGTCTGTATGCAAAATTGTGTGGAAAGATGCATGGACCTCTGTGCACAAAATTGGTTACAAAGATCTTTTTTTCAGGTTGTACTTTGTTTAAAATATGGACTGTTTTAATCTGGTGCCAAAAAGAACCTGAGAACTAGCACATATACTGATAGTACTTGGATCGTGGCAGTATTGATGCAATTCGTAGCCAGGTAAGTGTCTACTCACAAACTAAATTTTGTAGTATGTTTAGTAGTACTACAATAGTACTACTAAAGTGCTACACAATACTATTCACAAGCCTACAAGTGTTAATCTCCACCTCTCATATCTTTTCTATGGGGAGATCCTCACATGTGTACGTTTACTGCTTAGTAGTAAATTTGGAAGGGACTGGTGGGTGGCTGGAAAAAAAGGCACACGTATTATTAAATAGTAAGGGTTTGGGGAGGTGTAAAGTTTAGGGTGGATTAAGCAGAAATATGCACCCATCCACAATCGAGTAAGCCCATTGCTATTCACAAACTTCACTTATAAAGCTACTACAGTCAAAATGGGACCCAACACTGTAGTAAATTACTCCAGATCCAAGTTCAGCACAACACATGGCCAACCACTGGCACTGAAACAACCTCCCATAGATAATAATGGAGGAAGAGAATTCAAATAAAACCCAGTATGAAATAATGTTAATTTAAATTATTTACAATAGTATAAAATTTAAATAAATACTACTACTAATCAGTAAACTTACATGTGTGATGACCTCCCCATAGAACATATGTGAGAGGTGGAGATTTATACGCACACATATGTTTGTTAATAACATTTTATAGTACTTTTGTAGTGCCATTGTAGTACTACTAAACACACTTCAAAATGCAGTTTGTGAATAGGCTCCTTAGTTTTTCAGCTACAAAAATTGAGACAAATATTTCTGCCATCCTAGTCTATGACTTATGGCTGATAGGCTCACCTGGGTGATTTTTTGTTTTTTTGGGATTCTGCACGACAGAGAACGTGGATATTTAAAAGCAGTCCCTATTGCCTGATTTAGGGCAGGGAATGTAGTAGGACTTTCTGCTAATATTTGTTATAAGTCCTGTCCATTTCTCACTGCCTTTATCTGCCCTATTACCTGGAACGAATATGCTGATGGCAGAGCCATGTAGGGCCCTGGGGAAGAACATAATGTGACAGACAGGATACAGTGAGAAATTGTGTTAGGGCGGCTGACCCACCACTACTTCCCACCACCATTTTAAGTAGCATCACTTCTGTGCAAGAATGTCCTGTGAACTATGGCGATTTCTCACAGAAAACGTTAAGCATGTCCATGACATAGAGGAATATTTTAAGTATTGGTCCTCGAATGATGCACCCATTTTGACAGTATCTTTCAAAGACCCAACTATGATACCCAAAGGAGTAGCGGTAAGGGCAAACGATCATTGTGTTGGCCGCCATCAGTCGCTGCAGTCTTTGGGGTTTGTCATTTAGAGAGGAAGGTTTTGTGGGGGTAGGATTCATTAGATCAGGAGCCACATAAGCCCAGGAGTCATGGACAGGGCAAAATTCACTTAATTACTTAGGGAGGGGTGAAGATGAAGGGGTCAGAGTACTGAGGGCTGAGGCATTAGGGGTTAGTCACTCCAACTATGGAAGAGTTTAGACTGCCAAATCAGTGGCACTGCATTTTGCCTGGCTTTAAATAAGGCGTTTTTACGTAAACGGATATCAATTATGAATTCGATCTATAACCTTTCATTTGTTCGGTTCCTCTTATGAAAACGGGAGGCATTTTGTAAGGTACCGATGGACTTTCTGAACTGTGTGAGTATCCATAAATTAAAAGTTCAAATTTGGAAGAAAATATTAAATGTATTAAAGTGTTTACAGATGTGCTTTTTAATATTGTACATCATTATATTTCACTAATCCTAGTTTAATTCCGACTTCCACAATATCTCGCAAAAACAACGTTTTAACTTCTTTTATATCAATTCTTTGATGTTATAGCTATCAGGTTTGTTCAATGTCTCCTTAAACGTTGCACTGTGTTTACAGCACTGTCTGAGTCTGCATCGAGTTAATGATTTGATCCTTTTTTGTATGAAAAGAGCAGGTTTCATTAACCTTATCGATTAGTACTTAACCACGAAGTGCCTCCTTTAATTGCAAAAACCGTCCTTCCCTACCTTTTTATCTTTCTTGCCCGTGGTGCACTTTACCTTTCAGGACAAGCAGTACATATATCTCCCGTTGATTTTCAATGTGGATTTTCAGATAGTGGCCTTCGCCTCCAGATTGCTGTTTGCAGATACTTCGCTGGAAGTCAGATAACACCAAGTCAGCAGTTGTGTTTAACTAACCATGTGCTCTGAATACGAGCCGAAGGTTTTTGGATAAACAGAAATCAATATTCCTCGAAAAACGTTTTCCGTTTATATTTGTTGTATTTCTCCTCACTACTTTCCGAGTCATATATGTATTCACACTTATGTGAAAGCTTAGAGAGACTGAACAGCGAGTCTAATTAATCACATCTAGTTTCCTCTATGAGAAAATGTGTGTTACTAATATATTCATTTTGAACTTTATTAACTGCAGTTAGGATTTAATGCTTGGAGCCTACAATGGAAAATGTATGCACGTTTTAGTTATTAGATAGAACTTTAATTAATCAGGGAGGCAAATTACTTAGCTACATTTTCAAAGCATCCTATTGGTTAGATCAAGCCAACAAAACAAAGAATGATTTTGCTGCCGGCAATAGTGGAAAATCATACGGTATCAGAATAAATCTATAGAGCAGAAATATGTCATGGTAGTCCACCAATGACAAGACGCCGAATAAAGACATAAACTTGACATTGTAGGGGCATATTTACTAGAAACTGGTAGAGCGCGGTGTTACACCAAAATTGGTAATGCTGCGCTCCGTCAGTTTCAAAACTCAGGGATGCACCGTATATCCAAGAATGCGGTGCACCCCTGCGTTTCCCCTAGGGCTGGCGCTAAAGAAGCTGCCTAGCGCCAGCGCAGTCACCCTTGCACCATGTTGCAAGGGTGCCTGCGCTACAGGGGTGATTGTTTATGTGCAGTATTGGACACCTTCCTGCACATAAACAATCTTTACAGATGATTTGCTGTTTCAATGTGCAGCACACATAGAAAGAGCAAAATACGAGGGAAAATGAAACATTTCTCCTGATATCGCTTGCTTAAGACCAGGTATTCCCTGGTGATATTTTTAGTGCTGCCCCATGCCTTGTAAATATGGGGCAGTGTGAAAAAGCAATGGGTGTTGCAGCAGAACGCCCACTGCAACACCCATTGCACGCCCGTTTCACGCTAAGTGCTACATGAATAGGGGCATTATTTACAAGGCAGCGCTAAGCCATGTTAAGTGGCTTAACGCTGCCTTGTAAATAAGGTGAAGGACTTAACGCCACCAGAACATAGGAAAAAGTGACGTTCTGGTCAGGTTAACTCCTTGTAAATTTGCTCCTAGAGCACCGGCAGTAGCGTCACCTATGACAATGCTGTTAAGTGTAAGTACAGGAGTGCTGGATCCAGGCCAGATTTTCATGATAACTACTGGCTATGTGAATGAAACATCTGTAGATGTCCTGAAAATCTGTCATGGATTTTGATCTCACGGAGAATGATGAGCATTCCAGACTACAAGCTAAGTGCAACAAACCACATTACAGAGAAGCATTTGCAAAGGCAATAGGTATTTTCTTGGCTGAGCAATTGGATTTACCAACACGTTTTGCCGATTGCACACATGCGTATGCCTCAAGACGCTTGTGCAAGCATGGCTGGCAATATTTAAATAGGTTTTGTATCAAACAATCCATTCCATGATGGTCACCAAGGCACAAGCATGTATCATGATTAAGACATATGATGCAGGCGGCCTTTTTTTATTTACTATATTATCATGGTGGATGATCATGTTAGATCGGCAAATTAAAATGTAAAAGAAAAGTAAAATAAGTGCACATGAAGCACAAAAATTGGTGTCAGTGGCCCGGGAGTACTCTCCAGCTGCGAGGCACTTGTAAAAAAGTAATTAAATAAATTATGCTCCACAGGGGAAGCAAGATGGAAAAGAGAAGCATTGTGGAGTGGGAAAATGAAGAGAGTGCGCAAGTATAGGGGCAAGAGCAAGGCAATACATGGAATTCTGAAAGTAAAATAAAAAAATGTCCCTTCAAGTAAGCAGTGGAAGGATAGCACTCGTCCACTTATAATACTTTGAAACCCAAAATGCTCTTGGGTGGGACAAACAGCAGAATGGGAAGAAAAGCCACTAAACTAGAGTATTCAACTGAGCCAGATAAAAAAAGCCATCCATTCATGCATAAGTGACTGTTCCAAAGCCCACTCTAAAAGTGTATTAGAAACAATGGGGCATATTTACAAGCCCCTTGGGCCACTGGAACGTCACATTTTCCCATAATAAAAGTGCCACACCGGGGCTTATTTACAAGCCCCTCGCGCCCCTCAATGGTCTTGTAAATAAGCCCCAATAGGTCTACCTCCTACAAACAGCTCAAGCTGATTGTGGCTGAGAACCAAAAAGGTATTAGATGCAAAACTATTTCTATTTACAGGATTCTTAACAGAAAATAATCTATTAAATACTCTCAAGCTGATGAATGAGTGCACTGTGCCAAAGGCCAGATGCATATCAGTAGAAGACAAACATTAGTTTGGAAGAAAACGGCTTATGTTTTAACAATGGAATTTTGCCTGATAGAGAAGCCTGAGAATGTGTTGTTGGAAAGAGGTAGGCACACAGTCTTTATGTGGAACATAGGTACTTTAATAAGAACTGAAAAACAAGAGTCCACAAGCGGCCCCACACTGCTAGCAATTTCCATCCTCAGAACCCCCTATCACTAACTTGCATAGAACCCATTAATGTAAAACATTATTCCCAAAATATTCTCACCGTATATAATCACAACCCAATAAATTCCCCTTTTTTTTAACACACTGACTCGAGAACTTTTGGACTTGTTCACAAACTGCATTTTGAAGTACGCAAAGTCGTACTAAAGTAGTACTACTCACATAGTACAAAATGCTATTCACAAACCTATGACAGAAGCCTTTACCTCTCTTATCTTTTCTGCGCAGAGATCTTAGCCATGGTGGCAGAAATCTCCGTATAAGCTGGTGCACATTTCATTTGTAAATGTGAAAGGGACCAAGAGAGTGGCTGGAAAAGAGGAAATCTTCTAAAAAGAAGGGGTTCAGGAACATTTAAGGAGGGGTTTAGTGAGGTGCATGCTAAAACCAACACATAGCCACAAAAGAGTATGCCCATTGCTATTCACAAACTTCATTTTAAATGTTACTAGAGCCCTGAAGGTATAAAAACAGGTGTAAATATATTTTAGGCCAACCTTGGAGTAACTCAAGCACCACTCATGGCCACAGGTACTGCAACACGCTCACATGGAAAACAATGAAGGCAGAGAAATAAAATAACATCCCACAGGAAATACTGTTAAAAGAATTACATTCTTAAAAAATTATGCGAGATTATTTTAAAATGTAATAATAACCTTACATTTAAAAAATAAATTAAACTTTAAAACAAATTTTACTACCTAGTAAATAAAAACAACAATTTTAGTGAGGGTCGGAATTTTACAAATTCTTTTTTAAACATTAAAATGTATAAATTTAGTTAACATATTTTAATTAAGTAATACACATTTAATTTGATTTGTTATTGTGCTGTAATATTGTATTTCATTTGTTCTAGATTAAAATGCAATACCTAAATGTAATTTATATTTAACATCCAATATCTTAATAGTTTTCTAAAGAATAATACATTTTAATCATTCTCCCTACACTTTTCCATAGGGATCGTTCTACTGTGGTGTAGAGGCCCCCACCTACATGTGATAAGTTACGAGCAGTAACTTTACACTTGTAAATCCTATTGCAGGAAACTCCAAACCCTAATCTGAGGAAGGGCAGATACGTAAGTCTACACTAGGTGTAAAACTGAACTTGGAACTGTTGAATAGCAAAAAAGTGTAGTTATACCTAGATTTAGTAGTAAATATTCACATGAGTAAATATACATGTCTTTTTACCTTTGTGAAAAGGTTCTTATGTACATACATAACACTTTATTTACATTTTGATACAATCCTTCAGATATAGCAGTTTACACATCCTTCTTGTAAGACAACTATTTTCTCATGGCTATCAGACTTCTGAGCAAGACCCCTATTCTTCTCGCCTACAGACCCATCACCGAACTCATCACCTCCCTGGCAATCAACTCCAAGCACTACATTTTCCTCTGCGACCTCAACTTCCACCTCAATGACTCCAATGGCACTAACTCAGATAGAATCCTAGAAAGCATGAGTAACATTGGACTCATGCAACTGGTCACCAGCCTCAAACTCTGCACAGGACACACCGTGGAGCCAATCTTTACACCCAGCGACAGAATCAAATTCAGCCACGGCACAAAATTCACCTGGACTGACCACAGCATCATCCACTTCACCATCTCAGGCTCACCATGACCCACGTCCATGCACCCCACCACTGTACACGCAGATGGAGCAAAATCACAGAGGCCCAATGGACAGCTGCCCTCAACACAACCAGACCTGACACCACCAGCAACCTTGAGCTAGCTATCCAAAACTTCTCCGACTGGATCTTCAACTGCGCCATCACAGTCGCCCCCATGAAAAATGGCCAACACCAGCAGATCCATCAAACACACCAGCTGGTTCGCCCCCAAACTCCAGGGCTTCAAACTTGAGTGCAAGTGACTGGAGAGATGATGGAGCTCCAGCAGAAACCCCTAAGACCTCACCAGCTTCAAATCTGTCCTCAGAAAATACCACCATGCCCCAAGGAAGCCAAAAAGGATGCCCTAAACATCCACATCAAGGCAAGTTCCAAACACACAAAAATACTCTTTAGCATCATCAGAGAATTCTCCTGCCCATCTGCCACCAAGACCACGATCCGCCCTTCTTAAGCCCTCTGCAACTCCCTGGCGGACTACTTCCACAACAAGATAGCAGACATCTACAACAACTTCGACCCACAGCCAACCAACTTCAGCCACTTCCTGACACACACCGACTCCCACAGCTACCTGCTCAACGATTGGCCACTGCTCACTATGCCAATCACCACAGCCATCATGACCTCGATTCACTCCGGAGCACTGATTGACCCCTGCCCCACCACGCCTTCAAATTGGTACAGAAGATAATCAGCAGTGCACTCACCAACATCCTCAACTCATCCATCACCACTGCCACCATCCCTGACGCATGGAAACATGCAGAGGTTAAAACCCTTCTGGAGAAACCCTCTGCTGACCCCAGCGAGCTCAAGAACTACGGCCCCATCTTTCTGCTTCCCTTCCCTGCCAATGTCCTGGAGAAATGAAAACATAAAAAAGTATGTGTGCGAAACGATCAAACTAGTTTTCTGTAGGAAAAAAATCAATTAGTCCCTACATATGGGAACCTAGTCCCCAGGCTTAATATTTTAATAATTTAAGCACTCACAAATCTACCCCAAATTAACTTTCACAACCAAACTTTATATTTTCTTGAAAATACATAAAAAGAAAAAATAGCAACAAATATAATAATCAAAAAACATAACAATCATCAATAATTCATGATTCCTTCCTACCCATACAATCTAATGACGGTTGCAAACAAACACCAATACATATGCAGTCCGTATAGGAGATAGTCCAGTACACACAAATGAGGGATACTTCCAACCTTTACTGAGTCCAAAAAGTGTGTATCCGTGAATCTATACATGTAATTTTTGATCTGTCAAACTTCTCCAATTTAAGTGGTCGATGCGTTTCGGCCCACTTAGTCGGGCCTCATTAGGATATGGGCAAAAAAGAAAGACCGCCTACAAAACAATATACTGAAATCAATACATCAAATACTCTACGTTGCTCATCAAAGGTGCCACAACTCCCATGCATGTGACTGGCAAGCACTTCAAGTAAAAACACATGAGAATGGGAACCACGTAAAAACATATAAAAACAGAACAGAACCTCATGTTAGATAATAGCACCTCAGTGGACTACAAGAAGAAATTAAATAAAGCCACCACCTGTGCAAAACTAATGTCATCCCTATCACCTAGTGCCCCAACACCTGTGCAAAAAACTAAGTGAGGTAAGGAACAGGAGTATGCCAAAATTCCATGCCCATAAGGTCTGTGCCTAATAAGGGGCAACTAATCACAATGATCTATAAGGCCATAAACCAGGAAAACCTCCTAATGATGCTCCGCACTACGTGTCTCTAAAGGGGCCTGGTAAACACCAAGGGGTCGATTCCGATTCGGGCCGGAAATTTCTCCGACCGAGCCGGACCCGGAGAGATTTCTGACCGAATCGGACCCGTGCAGTCCGACCGAACGAGTACGATGCGTCCGTATGTTATCGGACTCGAGTCGGTCGGACTCCCATTGAAGTCAATGGGAGCCGGTCGTACAACGCGTACGCGGGCTCCCATTGACTCAATGGGTGCGAGTCGGACAAGTGCGCCCCCTACAGCGGGTACGCGGCGAAGCGATTCGCGCCGTACACGCACAGGTAGGGGGACCCATGGGTCCCCCCTGTGTGCGACTCGCGCGGCTACGCGTACAGGAGGTCCGACACGGACCCCCAAAGTACGGCTCCGACAGCTCTTTCGAGCCGGAGTGCGCGGCTCGGTCGGACTGCTCGCGGCGCGCATCGTACTCACCCGGCCGGGGAACGTCTCCATTGCGCGGTGCGAGTCGAGTCCGAGCGAGTCGGTCGGAGCGGTTCGAGCCGGGAGCGGAGTCGGTCGGAGCGGTCGGGACGCCCGGACGAGTCGGTCGGCGAATTCGCATCGTACTCGCTCGGCCGGACCCGCGTACGGTTCGGTCGGGAAACAGGGCTCCGAATCGGATCCGGTAAAGCCGAATCCGATTCGGAGCCCTACCGGCCGAGATCGGAATCGGCCCCCATGAAGGGAAACGAAATCAAGAAACTGTGCTGCGTCCCCCGCCTGCTTAAAAGCCGAGAAACAAGAAAACAAATGACCTAAAAGGGCTTAAGTACTCTCCTCCAAGAGAGCACGCTTAAGGGGGCTTCGAAACGATAGCTAAACTTTCCCTTTGCCATGCTTACAAAGGCTTCAGAACGATAGCCTCGCTTTGTGTTCAAACAATCACTCTGTGGGCGAAAGAAAAACTGGTTAAAATCGCCAGCACCTGGCCAAGGCCTGCTAGGGGACACATACCTAAAACTATGAAGGGGGCGGTGCCCCAGCAAATAACTTGAGTATACTGGAACACAGCAAAGACTCGGCGGCTCCAAATAGCCATCCGGGTGGCACGCGCTCACTGCTGTTGGTCCTCAGTCTGAGTCACGAAGTATAACATTCGAACAGGGCACGCCTCTTTAAAGGCGCAGAGTCTAAACGTCTATTGACGACGTAAGGCAGACCTGGTGACTCTCAAGTGTCGTATGGATGGAACACATAGCCCCTATGAAGGGAGCGTGGCTAAATACTGGGGAAATAAGTAAAACAAAAAATACTTTACACACATATTTCAACATGTTTTCTAGAAAATGAGAAGAGGTATATATATATGGTACAGTGGTTACAAAGGACAACCCTGTTTCCAATTGTAAAATCTTAACACTATGCATATGTCTTTCTAAAGGACAAAGCTGGAACACCTAAGTGGTGTTAATTATCAATTGGTCAGAAAATCACCTTGTTGGTCACACCCCAGAAATATAGAACAGAACAATGACAGGGCACAACATGATAGCTTATAACAGAGCCCACATCTCATCCCATTTATTCAAATATTCCTGGAGAAACCCTCTGCTGACTCCAGTGAGCTCAAGAACTACGTCCCTATCTTTCTGCTTCCCTTCCCTTCCAATGTCCTGGAGAAAGCCATCAATCACCAGCTCACAGATGGATCCCCATCAGCACCAGGAAAACAGTGACTCAAGCCCTCGTCACCAGCTGACTAGACTACGGAAATGCACACTATGCTGGAACTACCACCTATCTCCTCAAACGACTGCAGACCATACTGAACGCTGCAGCCATCTCCCCAAATGGACCAGCATCACACCCCACATCCAGTCCCCGTCCAGAAGTGATGCCAGTTCAAGCTGATAACCCATGCCTAAAAGGCCCTCTACTACACCGGACCCTCCTACATCAACCACCGCATGACTTTCCACCAAACGGCCAGACAACTATGATCTGCCTCCTTTGTTCTTGCACACGTCCCCCACATTCAGCAGAGGTGCAGTGGAGGTCGTTCTTTCTCCTACCTCATTGCAGAGTTGTGGAACGACCTCCCACTCCTCCTCCAAACCTCTTCTTCGCTAGTGAGCCTTAGTCGTAGAGAATCAAGACCTGGCTCTACGACTAAGGCTCACTAGACCTCAGCACCTGTATACTCCCTGTGGTGATAGGTCGCAATATACAAATATTGATTGATTGACTGATCTCCCAGCTCTTTTAGGCCATTTTTGTATTTATTGAGGCAGGAGGTGGACAGACAGAGGACAATCCTGTAAACAAGAGAAATCATTTGCTGCTGTGCAGGATGCAGTGGCTGTTCAGCACAGGGAGCTCACCTGACTTAAATCCTCTTCCCAGGTCCTTGCAACCATCCACACCTGTTGCAAAGTCATTCTGTGGCCAGAGCACCCCAACCTTTTTGCTGACTGCTACTGGTGGTAACTGACTTTGACTGACCCTGGGCATTGCCTAACCAGGCCCAATGCCAGTGCTACGCTGAAGACACAATTAGAATACAGTGAAAACACATACATAAACTAGGGTACATTATGGGTCAGGGTACCCCTATAATTGGCATGACCTCCCATAGAAGGCCCTAGTACATAATAGGGCAGGGGTATTGAAACTACTTTTAAGTCCCTAGTACATAATAGGGCATGGCAGTTCAAAGGCCAACAGCCCTTTCTGCACTTGCATGTGTGCACCGCTGAAGCCTGAGGTCAGTTTAAAATTGGCCCTGTGTTGCAGGGCAGCTTTTAAAATGCAAATTGTGCTCAAAATCCACTTTGGTGTTTGGGGCGCTTAGAAATTGATTAACTACAATGTTTGGGCCTATTAGGTACCCCCAGGGGCTCCCCTAGTTGTCCCAGTGGTGGGGGGTCTGGTATTTATAAGGAGGACCCTTATAAAATGAGTTTATATGCCCTGGGTTTAGTGAAATTGCACATTTCACTCCCAACATTGTGGTAAAGTGCTTCCCAAAATCTACGTTTGTGCTAGGAGCACTGTGGAGTAAGGATCTGCAATATGTTTACATACTCAGAACCCCTAAAGTCTCCCCTAGGTGTTCCAGGGGTGTGGAGTCCTGTAGATATAGGCAGGGACCTTATAAAAGATGTTTTTATAAGCCCTGGTGTTGGAAAAATGGCCCAAGTCATTTTTCCCATTGCAAATCCCCAGCCACATAAGTTAACATGGCAAGAAGTTATTAAATAATAACTAACGTCAAGGAGGTGATAAAAATATAATTCAAGGACTTCCTAGAATGGTATTGATAAATCCAACAATATGGTATTGTTGGATATTCTACAATGTACAGACAAGAAATTATAAGACTTTCTTGTCTATAAGCCAAAATTCAGCCTTCGAGTGGTCTGTCCTGATTGGTCAGAGTTAAGTGGATTAGCTGGCTCCTTTGATGAGGTGATTAATAGCCCCTGGGGTTTGAAAGCTCTTTTGGGAGGGCATGGTTCTGCTACATAGGAATGCCAGAGCAGGGGGAGGGGTCATAAACAATATTCTTCAATGGAAGGAGGAGACAGGCAGGAGAGGCCAGTTTCATTTACACCACTACTCTTTGAACCCAGCCAGATGGTAGTATTAAGGAAGGAATGAGCAGATACAAGGTGGGAGAGTCTATGGAGATTAACTATCCTGGGGGTGTGTTAAGCCAGCTCTTTTCTCTCTGCTGGAAAATCAGCCATGATGAAATAGTGCTCTCTGGGAAACGATAGTGCCACACTTTGGAGGATGCGGTCATACCCTGGGGTGTTGCCCTGCACCTCATTGGACAGGAGTGCCCTCCTGCTTGACCCAGAGAACTTGGAATAAGTATCTGAGAGGGGAAGAGCCTCTCTGAATGCTGCTTGAAACTTAAGGAAGGAGAAGGGTCCATACTGGAAGTTTGATTTGTACCAACCAGTCCCTGCACTCTGACTGACTGCGCCTGCTGCACAATCTGGAACTACAGCCCTGTGGACCTACCTTGCTTCAAAAGGACTAGAGAATGGACTCCCTGAAAGCTACTGGTTAACAGAGCTTACCTGGAACATCAGCATCAAGAATCCTCAGCCTGGAGTACTAACAGTGGATTCGTAAGGGTTTTGTCACAGTGGATTTTGGGAAGTGAAGTCCCAAACTTTCAAGGACTAGCTTGGAGATTCCAGATCCTTGGAGTAAGTTTTGTACACTTTTGGGACCCTCAAAGGGACTTCAGGAAGAAGTTCCAGAAATTTGGAGAAGTTTGCAACAACTTTGGAAAAAAGCTCCATAAGTGGACCGACTTGACCTGGCCAGCCAAGTCGGCGACCCTCAACCGCGAGCCGGCCTGCCGTCCAGGTTTGTCCCACTGAAAAGCTCTGGAGGTCCGACTTCCAGAGTTTGACTGGGAGTAAGCTGAAACCCATGCCGGCGAACCCTCACCGAATTCAGCCTGGTGAAGAGCAGCGAGGGACCCCTGAAGAAAAAACTCTGTAAACGTTTCTAAGTGCGAACATAGGAGAGGTGACCGGGACCAACCGCGAGAGTCAAGCCACCCACCTTCAACAGCGAGCCAGCCTGGATCCCTGGTTCATCCCGCTGGAAAGCTCCAGAGGTCTGACTTCCATAAGTTTGACCGGGAGCTCGTTGCAAGGCAAGCAGGCGAACTCTCACCGAATGCAGACTGGCTGAGAGCTTCTAGGGATGCCTGGAAGAAAAGTCCGAAGGTGAAAACTTTGACTGAGACTTACCGCTAGGGGTAGCTGCGCAGGGCTCCATCGCGGTCAGCCTGAAACTTTGACTTTGTCTCAGTCTAATGCGACCAGATGTCCCAATAGGTGCTATAGGTTTCTATGTGCTATAAGTTGCTAAATCTTTAAAAATTCATATCTCCGGTTCCCTACATTGGATTTTTTTTCGTTTTGGTGTCATTTTAAAGATAAACATATTTCCTATTTTTATAAATTGGTGTTGAATTTTGATTGTGTATGGTGTCTTAATTATTTACAGAATTGGTGTTTTAAAATGCTTTACATACCTGTCTTTGAGGTTAAGCCTGCCTGCTCGCAGCCAGGCTACCAAGGTTTGAGCATGGGAATAATTTTCTAAGATCTGTACAGAGCCCTATATTGTGTTAGTGGCCTTATTGCCAGTGGTAGATATACATTTACCACTACTAACAACCCACTTTCCAACAACAACCATTGGAGTTGTCACCCCCATCTTTTTCACCACCTTTGTCTCTGCTCCTGTGTCTCACCCCCTATAGGAAAAAGTCAGGCCCTGCTCCCTCTATCAACAAACCAGTGCAGGAGGAAGTAAAGTTGTTTTCCATATCATCTGGTGCAAAGAGGATTATTGGGAATGCATTTCAACAACCAGGGACAGGCAGGACAGGACTGAAAAAATGAATTTAATTCAGTTTGAATTCAGGTGTGTTTGAAACTTGTTATGTACATTTTGAATTTGAGCATATGCTTTGTTTTATTTAGGATCATGTTTTATGGTCTTTTTATAACTTGATCTTTCTGTTGGACATTTCCTCTTAGGTGCATTTATTGATTGGATTGCTGCTTTAAACACTGCACCCTCAATGGATTCAGGCAGTATATTTTTACTTTACATTTTCGACAGACCTGAAGACCTTATCACCGTCATTCATGTTCTCTCCAAGCCATATCATTCCTCCAATTGTACTAGCTACAGACATAATTTACAATTTTAAGGAAAAGCAAGTAGCATTTGCAGATTCAGGATGAACCCATGAAGAAGTTGGATTGCTGGGAGCCTGTTTATATGATACATACTGATGCATGTACCATGCTGCATAAATACCACTGTAGGCTGTATCTCAATGTTAAAACTGCTTTGGAAAAATCAACTCTATCAGAATTGAAGAATACATTTTTGCTTCTGGTTTTATATATGAGGCAAATTCACATAGGCATTTATGTGTATCATATGTTGTACTTCAGGAGTACTACTTGTCATGCTCCTTAATTTTATGTTTAACCTGAAGGCCACTATTAGAAATTGGGTTTCCAGTTGGCAGAGGTATGCATACACCCTGTCCAAGCAGGAACCACAATCCTAGTCAGGTTAAGTCAGATACACACTAAAAGATAGCCTGTGCTCACCCTCTGGTGGCTTGACATAGAGCAGTGAGGCCTATCTAAAGAGGCAATGTGTAAGGTATTTGTGCAACAAATACACAGTAACACAATGAAAACACCACAAAAAGACTCTGCAATGATTTAGAAAAATAGACAATATTTTTACAAATAAATCATGACCAAAATGACAAAAATCCAATGAGAAGAAGTCGAGATATGAACTTTTAATGGATAAAAAGAGTTCTTTCACTTAGAAGCAATAAGCACCAATGGGGGTTTTCTGGTCACACTGGACCGGGGCAAAGTTAACAGTTCAGGCTGACCATGATGGAGCGCAGGCCAGGGACAGGAGCCACGTAGGCCCGGTGAACAGAGTACCTTGATCCTGGTCGCAACAGCTAGATGCGGGGTGCAGACGGACGATGTGTCAATGTGGAGTCTGCATTCGAGGTGATGTGTCAGTTTTTTCTCCATGCAGTGGTGGAGATGCATTGACTCCAAAGACAAAGCATCAAGCCAAGATGCGTTGGTCACAAATAACCCTGGGCGGAGTAGGCGGAGCGGTGCTCCGTGGAGTTTCATGGAGTTAAAAAAAAACTCCGCTCCGCCCCAGCTCCACAATTCTTTTTAAAGAAACCACTTACCTTCTCTTCTGTCTTCTGTGGGCTGCCCTCCTCCTCGCCGCGGTGTCTCCTTCTTGCCGTCGTTCTCCTCCTCGCGTCCCCATACGTATTACATCTTGTGTGGAACTGTGCATGCGCAGCTCACGCAAGACGTAATACGTAGGGGGACGCGAGGAGAAGGATGACGGCAAGAAGGAGACACTGTGGCGAGGAGGAGGGCGGCCCGCAGACAACAGAAAAGAAGGTAAGTGGTTTTAAAAAAAAATCTTTTGGTGGGGGGCTGACTCGGCTGAGGGGCGTACTCCGCTCTGCCACGGAGTCAGAGTTTTGCCACAACTTTGCGTTCCCAGCGGAGCGCGGAGTTGGTAAGAGTTCGCAAACTCCGCTGGTGGAGCGGAGTACTCAGCCTGGGCTTAGTCACAAAGTGCAAAGAACCGGTTTTTCCACGCAGTCGAGGGGATGTGTCGATCTGTCCACACTGCTGCATCAGCAATGCACAGCTCTGATGAGGCAGGCTCAGGAGGTGACGCATTGGTTCCCAGAGTGATGCACCAATTCTACTCCCACAACAGGGTCGATGAACCAGTTCTGCAACACACAGACTGTAGATGTATCGATTTATCTGGGTCCACTTCCAATACATCAGGCACAGGAACAGGGGTAGAGACTTTGATAACCCTGAGTCTCGAGCAGCAGGAGGCAAGCCAATGAGCCCTTGGAGATCACTTCAGTTGCAAGACAGAGTCCAGCTCTCCTTCAGCAGGATCAGAGAGCAGCAGGGCAGCACACCAGAAAAGCAGGTCTTTCAGATTAGCAGTCCAGCAGAGTGTCAGTCCTTGTTGCAGCACAGCAGTTCTTCAGACAGAGTTCAGTTACAGGTCCAGAAATGTCTGATCTGGTGAGGTCAGAGACCCAGTACCAGTAGCGGTCGGTGGTGGGAGTGCCGCCGGGCGCTGACGTGGGGCGGGGGAGGGGCAGGGTGGGGGTAGTAAACTACGGATTACGGCTGATTACAGGTAAGTACACATATAAATAAATAAAACGAATTTCGTTTCTCGCGCTGCATCGCCAAATGGAAATAATTCGTTTTATTTATTTATATGTGTACTTACCTGTAATCGACCGTAATCCGTAGTTTACTACCCCCGGCCCCACATCAGCGCCCGGCGGCACTCCCACCACCGACCGCTACTGCCCAGTACTTATACCAAAATGTGCATTTGAAGTGGGGGTGACTCCAAATAAGGGTCTTTGAAGTGCACAGAAGCCCTTTCTTCCTAGCTTTGGCTCCAGACTAGCTGCGGGGAGTAATCAGCCCTTTGTGTGGGTACAGGTCACTGCCTATTCAGGTGTACGTATCAGGAGCTCCCTCCCTTTCTGCCCAGGAAGAGCTATCAGAAAGCTGATGGGTACTCATGCACACCTAACCTTGCTGTGTTTGTGACTGTCTAGAGGTCATGCACAAAGTGCAGCTGTCACCCACCCCAGATGTGTATTGGAGACAGGCTGCAGGCACACAGAGCTGTAAGAGCAGAGAAATGTCCACTTTCTAAAAGTGGCATTTCTAAAATAGTAATGTTAAATTCAACTTTACCAGTAAATAGGATTTATCATTACCATTCCAAAGATATAAAACATGCACAGCCACTCCTTTCTAATCAGGAATTACATCTTAAAAGTGTATTAAGGAATTCTCAATGTTAACCTAAGAGAGGAGTAGGCCTCACAGTAGTAAAAACAAATTTAGGTGTTTTCACTACCAGGACATGCAAATTGCTAATGTACATGCCTACCTTTTACTTACAGAGCACCCTGCTCTATGGGCTGCCAAGGGCCAACCTAAGGGTTGACTTATGTTTACTAAAACTGGAGTTTAGGGCTTAGCAAAGGGTTTTAAATGCCAAGTCGAGGTGGCAATAAAACCGCACAGGCTCTGCAGTGACAGGCCTGAGACATGTGCAAAGGGCTACTTGTGTGGGTGGCACTATGAGTGGTGCAGGCCCACTAGTAGCAATTATTCAACAGGACCTGGATATATGGTATACCACTTGACAAGGGACTTGCAAGTAAATTAAATATGCCAATTTTGTATATACCAATGTTACCATGTTTAGTGGGAAGCACTTGCACTTTAGCACTGGTCAGCAGTGGTATAGTGCTCAGAGTCCTAAGGCTAACAAAAAGATTCTGCAAAAAGAGGAGGTAAGCATGCAAAACGTATAGGGGAAGACCACCTAAGGATGACAAATGTAAGGACGACAGGTCTAACAGTCACTAGTTGTAATTCTGCCAGGTTTGCCTAAATATTTCACCTTTCTGAGGTCTATTTAATTAATTACAACTGGGTCTTGGTTAAACGTTGTCTGCAAATATTTGTCCGCACCGATAATTACAGCAATACCCCAGTGCATGTTTTTGAAGTGCCTTGGCCACATTTTTTGCACAGACATTTTACAGTCTTGTTATCAGGGCCCTGGATTTTAGCACGGATATACTGCATTGAATAATAACCGAAACCACGCAGAGAGGTAATTTTGAAATTCACTCCTGATTTTAAATTTAGTGGCTGGAACTATGTGATAAGTGCAGAAATTGTTGTTTTGTACACTGTAGCTTTTCCCGTCATCACAAGCACCTTTTTCCCAATCGCATTTCACCATTTTTTTTCCTACAGATGTTAAGAGTGAAATCCCCAGAGGGGGCGGTGTATGCTCCACACTCATGATCCCGGATTCGGGTGTAAACCCTTGCATGACCCTAATTGAAGATTAGAACAGAGTTCGTAATTTATTATGAAGTCGTTCTGAAGCCAACGTGTCAGCCTTACAGTTTGAGTTCTTAAATAAAATCACGGTTAATCATGAAAATAAGTAAGTAGCTGCTGAGCTGTCCTTGTTTTACAAACTTCAGTTACAAAACCTTTAAAAAGTTTTTTCTGGGCGATGATACTAAAAGTCATCAGTTATTGCACACTGCATATAATGTGCTACAAAAAAAAGAGTTTGCAGCAGTGCTCAATTTGAGCTAGTGGTTTCCGGTGTTCAGCTATTAATTGCCAACACCGGCACTTATGAGGGTTTGTGGGTGGTGCTGTTTTTGTCTAATTTAGAGATGAGCGCAACAACAGGTGTTTATTAATTCAATATACATTAAACATGACTAATAACTGTTGTCCAATGCATTCATATAGCTTTGGGGGCCTAGAATAGTCTAAATTGTTACACTTGTAGGGGTGTAATGCAGTAGCAGCCGGTGGTGGGAGTGCTGCCGGGTGCTGACGTGGGGCGGGGGGTAGTAAACTACGGATTACGGCCCATTAGAGGTAAGTAAACATATAAATAAATAAAACGAATTTCATTGCGCGCGCTGCATCGCATTTGTGAAATTCGTTTTATTTATTTATATGTTTACTTACCTCTAATGGGCCGTATGCGATGCAGCGCGCGCAACGAAATTCGTTTTATTTATTTATATGTTTACTTACCTCTAATGGGCCATAATCCGTAGTTTCCTCCCCCCCGCCCCACGTCAGCGCCCGGCAGCACTCCCACCACCGGCCGCTACTGGAATGACACTTAGTTGTGTCGTATTGTCACTTGCAGCACTGGCAGGGTCAATGTGTGATGCAAGCTGCAGTGGCCCCGACGAGGGCCCTGGCAATTATTCTTTTGACATTTTAAACACTGGGTCACCGTTACATTTACCTTAGTATCTCTAAACAATTTCAGGACTTACGAAATGCCAAAGTCTGCCATATCGAGCTCCATATTGAATAGTTATTGTTTTGAGTGTATAGTTTACTTTCCAAATATTTCTTCTCCTTGTGAGGTTACTTAAACAAATACTATCCCTATAAGTTTACCACAGCTGTTTGCCTTTTAAATTCGCCCTGAAGCTACCCATCACAAACTCTCTAAACACATTGTCTGACTGATCTTATCACCTCCAGTTTTGACGGGAATGTGAAAAATCCCTCTGGTATCAACCTCTGCCTACTCTCCAAGTGCTCCTGGCACGACTCCAATTTCCCTATACCAGGAATAATATGTTCCTTCCTGTCTGCCAAATCTTCTCATTGCTGTTATAATGTATGCACAGCTATATGTTTGTTTAAACACAATACAAATAATTCTATCCCAATCGTTAAATAAATTGTTAGATTCTAGATGAAATGCATTATTTCTTTATTTTTTCAACAGAGCTTATGATGTGTTGCTTGCTGAGAGGTCACATTTTTGTTTCCAATCCAATGTACAGTATTATTGCTGTATTATTATGCAAACACAAATTAATTGTGCAATGCAGATGCAATGTCTGGCTTGTCACCTGTCAGCAATGTAACACCTGATGCGCCCAACAGCTGAAGTTTTAGAAACGCCAATGTCCTGCTGGGTGTGCTCTGGCCCTGAAGAACAAATGTGTGGCGAAAATCTGCTGGATCAAGTGACCTGTCAGTTCTTCACACCAGACCAGATATTTCCAGGACGCGGACATCTGTCCGTTCTGTCAGCAGCCTGCACGTGCCTGTCAGAGTGGAGCACTCGCTGGGATTCGTCTGTATCACCATCTGTGGAAGAGGCCTGTGCTTTATGACTACGTGAGTTATGTGTTGCTTAGGTAAATGTTCAAGAGGGGCACAGAATTTGATACATAATAGCTGGTGCAGTAACAGTGTCCACAACAACCAATCATATTTGCAATGCTTAATCAGTAAAAAAATAAAAAAGTGCAGGCGTCCCAAGTTTTTCATAGGAACCCTGAATGCCAAGGCTGTCTGCTATTGATTCCACCTCACGCCTCTTGCTTCCTCCTTCCTACACTTCCTGTTTCTTTATCTCGATCGTGTAGGGTATATATTTCGCCTCTGTTTTTTCCGTTAGTCATTCTCTTCATAAGTTTCGATTACTTCTGTTTTTTGCCCTTTTCACCCATTCTCTGTTTAGCCCTCGGGGGAAGTCTGATGGGTGGTTTCTCAAAATATGAGCACGTGTGCCCCCCACCTACACCCACAGGTACGAAATGAGAACTGTCCGGTGTTTCTTCTATGTATGACATTTGAAGGCTCCCCCTATAGCATCGCACACAGATAGCAAACAAACACATATGTTCTGTCAGAAATTCACAGAGCGCTACGTATTCAAATTTGGAACGTTTATTTCACAAATTATTTTGGAATTTTCCTTCATGGTTTATCACTCTTTAACAGTGTTTGATATGTGTAGCGCAAACCTAGCCATAAGTTAGTGGAGCGCTGTGAAGGGTTACAGACAAGCCTAAAGTCAACGAGTAGTAAGGGAGGAAGGTTAATGCACTGTGATGTGTTCTTTATGGGTGTGAGTATTCTATTCCTTCTTAAATTTGAGCAGCGTGGAGTGGTCCTGATGAATAGGGGGATGTTGTTCCAGATCCTGGGTACACAGATGGAAAAGGCCTGCTGTCTTGTGTTTCCATGTTTACAGCTCTTAGTTTGCCGTCTAGTGCTTTTCTGGCTGCGGCTGTGCCTCAAACCAGCAGAGAGGGTGAGCTTGCCTGCAAGATAAGCGTAGGTGCTGGTTGTGAAGGTGTAAACTTATGAATGCTTGCAGACTATATAACAATTTAAAGTAATATATCTGCACTGTGATAAGACATGTAGACAAGATAAGTATAGTATATGTGTAGGGAGAATGCACCTATGTTTCGAAAACTATGAAAGATTTAGAGAGGATAATAACATACCATAATAAGTCTCCTTGTTCAGTGACAATTAAGATGGCCCTAATTTACTATGATTTTGTGTCATGGTTTTGTCACTTTTGTGGTGCAGGCCCAGCACAAAATCATGTTTGGCACGTTGCTTGGCTTTGCATGGTCTAGGAAATATAAAATAACACAAGGCAGCATGTAGCGCTGCCTTGTGTTACTTTGCATTGGGTAGGCATTCCATGGGTGGAGCAAGTGTGCTTCCATGCATCCTCCAAGGTATTTAACGCAAATCCAGATTTTCAAACACTTATAAATCTAGGTTTGTACCAAAATGGCGCACATACCCGACAGAGGGGTAATGAGGAAAAATATCTATATTCCCCTCATTACTTCTTTCCATATGTGTTTGCATTCTATGGCACTTATAAAAAGTGAAATACATCTCTATAATTGTTTATGTGTTGTAAGGTGTCTCTTCCTGCACAAAAACAGTCCTGTCCATAACACAGGCACCATTTGCACGATGGTGCAAGGGTACCTGAGTTAGCACTAGGTAGCACGAAGTGTGCAAGGAAAGAGCAGAAATGTTCCATATTTTTTAAAATATGAAGAATATCTGCTCTCACTCTTTCTTGTAATGCAGCACAGCAAGTTCCCTTGCTGCAGAGTATTGCGTGCCATAATAGTAAATGTTTTCCCCTATATATTGCCGTTTAAGGTAAAATAATATTGTTCTTTCAGAGGAAAGGGCTACCTAATAGCAGCCCACTGATTTGTTAGACAACATCTAAATGTCCCAAACTTTACTAGCTTGCCACTCCTCTCATTCCTATGGTTTTTGCTTTTTTTGACGCATCTAATAAATCATACTTTTTCTCTAATCCTGATATGCCCCCTTTGCGCTATTCGTCAGTTTTCACCAATACATCTTAGAGGAAACTCTAATTGAAAAACATATTTTATTGTGTCGAGGTACATTGAAAGCTCATGGGCAGATTGATAATGAAAAACAGCTTTCATGCCAAAAATTGTCTTTCCTTTACTATGGTTGGGGAGAGTAGAATAAATATTATGGTCTACATTATCACCTCCCTAACTCACATGTGACAATATTATAGGATGCTGTGGGCCTCTCTAAGACATGGGATTTTTTCCTGCTTCTGACAACAGTTCTCGAATCCCGGACAAGCAATGGTGCAAGACATTTGTAATAAAGTATGCTAGAGTCAATCACACAAGGTGGCATGCTTCATCATGGCATCCTCTTCCTTATCCAGGACGAATTTCCAAGATGGATCACCCTGATTTTTTAAAGAGATTATTTGAGTTAGTTTTTGAAGCATCCTGTCTATTTTAAAAATGCTTATTACCACTTTGTTTTGTCATAAGGTTTCTGCACATACACAGAGCTATGCACAGGAAAATGGGACCCCGGAACACAGTGGTTTGCCACCATATACCGTAGCACCCAAAAACCCCAACCCAACTAGCTTAGCATCCCATTAGCACCCAAGTACTAATGTTTGGACAACCCAGAACACGGTATCTTTATCTCAGGACTCACTGAAGCAAGAACACTCTTTCGCCACTCACTCGTACTTGTCCACAAGGTGCGTAGGAAGAGACACTGGATAGGTTAAAATGTTTATTCCAACTTACGTGCTCTAATGTACAGTACACGTGTCAGTACTAATAGCATAATGCATATGACTAATATAAGCAGCATGGTTACAATTCCATAGAATACAAACGGGGAAAGCATCTCAGAGCTCAGTGGATAAACGTATAAATAACATTACCACCCTCCCCTTGCAGTAAGATAGTTTATTATAGTAATAGAAGACCTCTGGGCTTTGACTAGCGAACCCCCATACCTCAGTCTCTAGATGCAGAATTACATCAGCAGGACATCATAGCTCTTCTCACTGAAAGGGATTTCTCCAAGTGTGTTAAGCGCTAGTAAACCACAGCATTAAAAGCATATCAAATTCTTCATGGCAATTGCACATAATGTTATGTCTGGGTGCGCGAGACTGGCCATATCAGGAAGAACCAAAATACATTGTTATGCGACCTTGTACATGTTTGTGCAGACTGAGCCCAAAAAGGTGAACAACAGAAGATGCAGACAGTGCAAAAGAACTTGGCACGAGCAAAGGGCGAGGCAGGCCCGGCTCAGTGTAACATGCGCAAAGAAAAGCAGCATGGCAGCCAGGCCTAGGCCAACATAACAAGGCAGGTAACAATCCACAAGACACCCTCCCCTGGACAGTCCGGCGGCCAGGACAGAGGCCCATCAGAGGAGAGAAATAGCCGTCGGAGCACAGGGAGCGCCCAAACGGCGAAGGGCAGGTCAATCCATGAAAGTGAAAGTACAGAAAAAAGCCATACCCTCCAAGAGTTCATCATTGGAATCGTCAAAAAACATAGATGCCATCCAATCCATGAGTTCAAAAGAGCAGGAATGCTCCTCAGCAAAGGGAGCATCCAGAAGCAATGCGGGACAGCTTGCGTGATAATTGAAACAGCTTCGTTGTAGGAGATCCTGGGCAGCCGCCCAGATATCCCATTGCGCCAAAATCCCCAGTGCAGCCGCACGCGCCATACAGCCAGCGACGGAACAGTCCTGCTCATGGGCCTCTAAGGGACCCATCAACTGAACAAAATCCGGAACAGACAATGACGAATTGGAGAGGCAATAATCCAGAGTCCAGGTGAAAGGACAGCGGACACAAGTCATCACAGGTTGCACGCAAGTGAAATACGCAAAGCGAAATGAAAGAGTATATGACACACTCAGTGTCGCCAATGGCAAGACACCAAAACCGGCCAAAAGGCGCTCACGGAGCAGCTGGAGGCGTTCTGGATCGAGCAGATCCCATCGGGGAGCAGCCATTGCGCAGAAAGCAAATTAAGAGCAAGACACCAGCCGCTAAAGCGAGGATCAATGGGAAACCGCCAAAGACACTGGAAAATATAGAATGTATGAAAGCCGGGATGACACCAAAAATAGTTTGGAAGGAGGACACCAAGCCCGACCCAACGACCTTAAAAAAGTGTACTAGGCCTTCAGTGTTAGATGCGTTAAAAATACGATGTATTAACTCCCCAAAATGTTGGGGGAGATTAGTGTTTAAAAGGGCCTGTATTTCACTGTGGGTACTCGCCACCTGGAGAATGAATGTCTCCCGGGCGGACGTGAGCATAACTTCCTCGTTTAATAATAGTGCCTTTATTCTGCTCAGTCTATTGAAATCTGCTTCCATGGTAGGGATGGAAGGCCAAATAGAGATATCAACCTTGCCATGAGGGGGAGGAAAAAGCACATTTTTGCAGCAGACAACCCTGTGCGAAACTGTTACAATGTAAGGAATGCCAGCCTGCAGGCCACAACAGTTTTCGTTATTTAAAAGTAAATAACTACCATTGGAAAGGAGAGTGAAAGTAGGTGAAATAACAGGAGCAGGAATACCTTTCAGCACACAAGCAAGATTAGGAGAGGAAACGCTACATGAGCCATGCAATTTAATGTGTTTACAAATAAGCGAATGACCTATAGTCGAGTCGCAGTACTCCCCCGTGAGAAAGACTTCCTTGCCGTCCCGAAGGCATTTATACATGAAAGGCAAGGACCAGAGTTCATGCAGGAAAGCACTGCCCAATGGCCGGTAACGGCCCACAGGATAATGTTTCATGCACGAGTCAAATTCAAACAAGGAAAAAGGTAAAACGATAACCCCATGAACTAGCCATACAGCAGAATCGAGTTCTGCAACAGAGAACGGCAAAGGTTCCACCTTTTCGATATGTAATAGAGTGTACGTTGCATCTTTCATGGACATAAATTGCTGTTTATCAGTTAAGTTAAAAGGTAGAAATAAGGCAGAGGTGTTCAAGAAATGCCAAGGCACTTTACCTAACTTAAGTGTTTGCAAAGTCCATGCAAACTGCATAACTGAGCGCAATTGATTCTGACCATGATACAACACAGAAACATCATCTTGTACAATATCAACAACAGAGGACACAATATTCTCTAAAGTGTAAATGCGAGAAGACAGGGTATTAATACTATTGTCAACAACAGCAAGCACCTTTTCCATATTTGCTTGATCTATTTCCCGAAGACGGGAAGCAGCTTCCATTTGTGATAGCTTCCAGAGTTCATTATACGTTTCATAAATGAATCTCTTAGGTCGGGGACCACGAGGTCCCAAAACAAAGTCGGACAGATCAATATTGCCTGTAAGGAGGGACAAATGTTGTTTAACAGAATCAAGGGACGAATGTTGCAGCCATTGTTTGCATAATTTACCAACAGAGTATGTAGTGACAGTACGAGCATCAGTAAACCTCGGATCAGGCCTATTCTGTGTGTAGCTAGCACCAGTATCATGAAAACGCATTTGACATGCATTAGATGATATAGGCCATATTAACCAGGGTGACTGAACCAGCTCAGAAACATTAAACGAATTATTTTGTAACATTGCCTGCAGGGACACGAGGGACATATTGAATCGTGAGCTTTCATTTGGAAAACTCGACAGGGATGGTATTGATGGCGTATTCAATTGTTTAGTGGTTGCTAAGCCCCAACATGTAGTCTGATAGATGGAAGCATTTAGGAACATAATTTGGGTAGGGATGAGGCAAGCACGATGCAACGCCTCGGTTCCCTGTACCTGCCATGGCTTGGAGCCCCAAATAGATTTTAAATCCACTGTATTATCCCAGTACTCATAACCACCCACAGCTAGGGCACTCAGAAAGGAACCTGAATAAAGCAATTTGGTGTGTGTCAACATAATTTTCTGAGTTGATGTGTTATTAAGTCTAAAATAATAGGATGCAGGGTTCGACCGATTAAAATCAGTAAAATAATTAAACTTATTTCGAAGAGTTTGAGAGCTACCTGGCAAGGGGTTTGGACAATGTTCCCATTGGGTATAGTTAACAGAACTACGCAGGGCACTGGGCTTATGGAGAAAATGATTACCCCAATGTTGGTAACAATACAAATCGGCATAATTAGCAGAATTCATATATAGATCTTCAGCATTAAAAGATGCATAATATTTTAAATCGGCAAACAATGCTTCAACGGCATGCACATCCCAATCATCAGAATGAATATTATTTTGTACTACATCACCCATTGAAACACGAAGGACATTAGGTACATTAATAATTTCTGTCGGACCATGGATTTGATAGTTCACTGCATCCCATACGATGCCATCAGCAACTGGGAAGGCTGAAATGTTCACAAATGTGTGGTCACGCTTCATGATGTGAGACGAGGAATGAGGAGCCAAAGTTCCAGAAACATAGTCTACAGCAGAGCGTTCAGGTAAATAGTGACCATTGATTAGTAGAAAAAACACTGTGACAAAGCCAATGGACATGAACAAAAATATCAAGAAAAGTACCAACCAGATGTATGTCCAGGGGGAATCAAAAATTGTCTCTAAACCAGGATATAAAAATACTGAACTTGGATGGAACTTTTGAAGATGTGGAATCCGAATCAAAGGAATAACGAGTCGGGCTTAGTGGCGTTGTTGGTTGATGTGCCACCGATTCTGATGCAGGATAAGTATACTCGTCCTCGTCGATATTGGTGGAGAGTTGGGGATCAATCGTAGTTTCAGGCAAGTCAACCATCTCAATTACAGCATCAGCGATCGTTCGTGCAGATGGACTATGAACATATGTCCGATAAATGGCAGGACAAGAGACCGCTGGTGTGACACTATTCAGGATCGGCCAGGCGCTGTAGCTTGACATTTTCAACTGAGATGTATCTGTTCTCTTTGCGACCAGGAAGCGGTGGTAAAATGACTGTACGTGTTCCCTTCAGGCCAAGAACTGGAACCGGTGCACGAAAGCGAGGGGCCAAATTCTTTTTGTTTTCAACCTTCTCTCGAACCAGTTCTCCAACTTTCGGAAGCCAGCCGGCTACCGGAATCTGCAACGCAGGATCTGTGGCTGAAGGCAAATGTGTAGTTGCAAGTTTGTCTCGGGCTTCTTGTAAGTCCTGTAACATAGCAGAATGGTTATCTACATCAAACTTGGCGGATTGCGCCGCGATGTCTGGACCCTCAAGGTCAGGCACAAACATTCTTATGCCAAAGAGCATTTCGTATGGGGTCCGCCCACCCAGAGGTCTTCTAGGAGATTATTAAGTGCACGCTGAACGGTATACAAATGGGCCAGCCAGTTCCTGCCAGTACCTAAAACCCTAGCTGTTAAGGATTGCTTTAAGTCACGGTTCATTCGTTCAACGATAGAGTTGCCCTCAGGCCTATACGGAGACGAAAATTTCACCCGCACCCCAAGCGAAGCCATTGCATCCTTGTAAGCCCTAGAGGCAAACGCTGGACCTTGGTCCGAATGGAAGGTGCCGCATGCGAAAATTCCCACAAAGAC